>OX381716.1:38610423-39210423 GCA_947462335.1 Harmothoe impar
ATTGTCGCCAATTTCAAGGCCAGTGTCGCCACTTTTTGGCGACATGGCGACAGCTGCCCACCCCTGTAGCTGTAGTACCGTAGTAGTAGTACTAGTAGCAATGGTAGTAGGCCCTAGCTGACTTGACTCGAGTTGAGCGATAATAGGCTATTAATGAATTCATACATCAACCACTTACTTAAATGTCCTACTTGGGCTGAACAAACACTGTAGACAGTTACCCGATATATCCGTCGTGTGAGGGAGCACTTGTTACAAGTCTAATTATTCTGAATTAGACCGAATACCAGACTTTTTGAAAGGGTGTTTGCCTGTCCGCGTGGTCTATTTTCCAATCGCAATTCCAGCACTCTCCCAGCACAGCAGAGCGAGAGATGTTGGGAGAGTGTACGAGTTGGCCGACCTTTGCCTCGTCTCTCCACAAAACAACACGAAGTGCGACATCAGGTTAATTATATTTGTGTGTGGGAAAGAAAACACAATGTTGAAGAAGTTCTGCACAGGTCATGGTATGGAAGGCCGGAGCGCCATTTGCCAATTGCCATTTGCCAATTGCTATTTGCCAATTGCTATTTGCCATTTGCCAATTGCTATTTGCCATTTGCCAATTAGCGGCCATGTTTTTCTATTTAAAATGACGATACTCTAATATAAGTCCGATCCTGCTTTACTATGCTACAAAGGAAATGCCAATTCGTTGTTTTTTTCATTGGCGGAGGTGTATTTGGCCATTTGAATGTATATTGTACATAATAAAGCATTTTTACTTGGGGATCATGGAAGGGGCCATTTGCCATCTGCCAGTCGGCAGCCATGTTGATTCTCGGACATTGGGGTGCTCGGACATTGGGGTGCTCGGACATTGGGGTGCTCGGACATTGGGGTGCTCGGACATTGGGGTGCTCGGACATCGGGGTGCTCGGACATCGGGGTGCTCGGACATCGGGGTGCTCGGACATCTGGGTGCTCGGACATTGGGGTCTCGAGCATAATGTCCGAGCATAATGTCCAAGCACTTTTGGTGTATCAAATGTCCGAGCACCATACTAAATCAAATGTCCGATCACCCCCCCCCCCCCCACCACCACCGAAAAAAAAAGTAGTAGCCCCTACCAGGTAGGGCCTAAATGTCCTCGGACATTTAGGTGCTTGGACATTTAGGTACTCGGACATGTAGGAGCTAACGTCCGAGGCCCCCCCTCCCCCATAAAAAAAAGCAAAATAGGCTACACTCTAATGTCCGAGCATAGCATGTCCGAGCATAGGCCCTTTCCCAATCTCATGTCCGAGCATGCCCCCCCCCCCCTCTTCCTACAAACTTTAATATACCTAATGTCCGAGCACATATTGAAGATCCGAGCACCAAAATGTCCGAGCATCTGATGTCCGAGAACAAACATGGCCGACAAATAGCAATTGGCAAATGGCAAATGGCAATTGGCAATTGGAAAAGACGATGGCGCTCCGGCCTTCCATATTGTCGATTTTCAAGCTGGTTGATGCCGCGAAGGTAAGTAAACGTGGACGTCCCGCCAACCGATCACCACCCCCGGCTGGGGACGGCTCGCTGTGGGGGAAATTCACGGGCCGCCCACCGACAGACTCGGGCAACAAATATGGGCTCCGGCCTCACCTCACTCACATGACTCAGGGAGAGGCCTCTCCCCTTTCAAGGCCTTTGCCTTGGTATTAAAGTTAAGGGAGTGTTCATTTAATAATTACAGGGGGGTGGTGAGATTTCACGCGGAGGCACAAACATTTTTTTATGCCCACCCCTTGAGAGCGCGTGGAACGTTTCGCGCCCGCCCCCCTTTGTCTTTGAACTATAGTAACGCGCTGGCTTTTTTTGCTAAAAAGGGGCCTACATTTTTATACCCCCTGCCCCTCAAGAGGGGTCAGAATTTTTACGCCCTCCTTCGGCTATATATATATATAGGCCTACACACACACATATATATATATATATATATCTTTGGGGGGGGGGGACCCCCAGGGCCCTTTGAACATACGGTATGTAATAAGGGAGTGTTCATTTATCAGTTACAGGTGTTGGGGTGGTGTGTTGAGGGGGCTGGGGCGTAAACATTTCCGACCCCTCCTGAGGGGGGAGGGGCGTAAACAAAGCCTGCGCGGGACTATAGTTCAATTAAGGTGGGGGTGTGTGAAAAATTGTTGACAGACCTTGAGACTTGACAGCCACCCTTCATCTCCCCCCCTCACCCCCAAATTCTTTTTTTTTTAAATTCAATTCACTTTTATTCACAGCTTATTCAGGGACAAAGGAAAAGGAGTCAGGTACAGCCGATAGATATAGTAGCATTAAATAATTTATGATTTTCATTCTCCAACCGAATAATCTATGACATCTACGCTCAGACTACGGTAGAGGTCTACCATGTTATCAGCCCCTGCTTATATTAGCTGCCCTCTTCCATGCTGTGGTAGATTTACAGCACACCAAAGGTCCTGTACGTCCCCCCATACCATGTCTATGTGGTATGGGAGGTTAAAGAACCCATGCTTTGATAAATCACTAAATGTGTTGGAGCGGGTTTTCTATCTTCTATATCCACCACTAGTTTATAACCAAACAGACAAAAGACACCATTCTGATCCACCATGGTTTTGCCCTCCACCATCACATCGCCCTCATTGAACCAACCACATTTGTTCCTGGAACAAATTGCTCTCCAATGTTCCGGTAGTTTTCTTGTCATGAATATGACCCTAGCTGTCGAAAGGGCGTTAAACACTCATTACTCACTCACTGTACCGGTATTGCAGGTTCAGTTCACAGCCAGATGATGTAGCAGATCTGCACCGAGCGGTGCTCTCAGGAGACAGAGAGATGCTGCAGCGAGTGTTGACCTCAGGTGGCACAGACCGGATTAACCGGACTGACAAACGGGGCCGGACTGCCATCATGGAAGCTGCACGGTCCGGACACAGTGGGGCGCTACAGACTTTGCTGTCTCACGGGTGAATTAACACTTGACATTGTATTTTTGCTTAGCGGTTGATGCATTTGTACAATATTTCAATTTAAATCATTAAAGTCACTATTATTTTAGGTAGTATTGATTTAGCTGGTACATCAATGGATGGAAGTTAAGCAAATTTTATCTTTAAATCCATCTAGATAGGTACATGATATGATTTTACTTTAGACTTGCATGAATACCCGTAGGAAATTATATATAGTATCACACTAACTATTAATTCATCAAAACACTGCAGACTGACTAAATGGTCTATAGATGTGCCCTCAGCCACAGTCTTTAGGTCAGCCAGCACAAACACTTATTGTCCTACTACTAACTCCAGTACCCCGTCTTGTTCACAGAGCGGATGTGTCTCGTCGGTGTAAGAGCGGCCACACTGCTGTGGACTTTGCCCAGTTCTACAAACAAAGCGAGTGTTACAACCTTCTGTCGGCCGCCTCCAGTCCGGCCTCCCACCCGATCCAGCCCAACCTCTTCTTCTGCTCCCCTCCCAGTGTGGACCGAGCTGCTCACCTGAGGGAGGACACTGAGCAGCTCACCGAGCAGCTCACAGACACTAAAACAAGGTTCCTCTTGCTCCATGAGCTCTCCCCGGTGACGCGGCCTAACGTCAGGGGCAATAGGCTGCATGTGGTGTGGGCCACACTACCTGAGGTCCAGCACCTACTGGAGCTATCAGAGCCCTCTGAGCTCTCCTCCAGGGCCATCCTCCTGGGTCTCTACCACCATCCTACAGGTAGCACTCATAGGAGCAGCTCATCTGGGGTGCTGGAGGAGGGAGCTGCTCTATTCACAGTGGATGTCTCCGGTGTGGATGTAGGGAGACTGGAGGGGCTTGGTGAGTGTGCGAACGTAGCGCCCGGAGTGATGGGGATGTTGACGATGGGACGGGAGGAGGGAGCACTCTGCGCGCAGGCTCGCTCCATGGTCGACTGGCAACAGAAAAACAAGTTCTGCTCAGTATGCGGAAGTGGCACGAGCAGCTCACAGGGAGGCCACAAACTGAGCTGCTCAAAGACTACTTGTACCACTCATAAAGGTAAGAAATGTCCCCTTTTTGCACCTCAGGGCTATTGGGTTTAGTTTATTTTGTTTAATTATAGTACATAATACATATATCAAGCACTTTGCAGTATCATTCACTTCTATCTATTTAGTAAGCGAGACCATTGAGTTCCATGTGTGTACCCTAGTTTAAACCTATCCAATCAGGGTGTTATATTTACTTTCACAACTGCATTAAGAATTGCAAATGCACAGTGTAAACTATAATTCCTACCTGCAAATAAGATAAAGAGAAAGTTACTGGAGTAAGATCATGTAAATAAAGGAATGATAAATATGATTATTAACTCTTTTTAAACGATATAATACTAATGTGGTTTATGTCTATGTTGTAGGTGTACACAACATCAGTCACCCGCGTGTAGACCCGAGCGTCATCTCCCTGGTCCTCAACTCCCAACAAGACGCGTGTATCCTGGCACGGGGCCGACACTTCCCTCCCGGCATGTACTCCTGTGTGGCAGGATTTGTGGAACCAGGTAAAGGGACTCTTACTGTAATTTTGTAACAAAGTGCTAAATTTATCATTATTTATGTATCTATAAAGCTCAACATAAATTGGTTTTATACCCAGGGTTTTACAGTTATGATTAATTATTTGATTAAATTTGAATGAAAATTATCGTCATATTTTTCATGACTTGGCGATGAGAAACACCCTATATAAAGTTCTCCTACAGGCTCTATGTAGGTACAGAGCAGATGTTTATAACCCTTTAACAGCAGCATAGTGATTTAATGTTACCGGGTAATGTTCTTTTGTCATCCTGATGTATGAATGCAGTTTTGGTGAGTAACTCATCTATTCAAAATACTGACTCTACAGAGTCGGTACACACCTGAAGGGCTGGCATGATGCACCAATGCAATGCCGTCAAGCTACACAACAACACTGCATTGGTGCATCATGGCGATAAAGGAACATGAAAGTTGAAACATAATGCTATCGTTAAATCAATTTATAACCTCTTCCTCCAGGTGAGAGTGTGGAGAACGCGTGCCGCCGGGAGGTGCAGGAGGAGGTGGGCGTGTCCCTGGGTCACGTGACCTACGTCAACAGTCAGCCGTGGCCGTCCCCCAGTGCCCTCATGTTGGGCTGTATAGGACAGGCCACCAGCACCCAGCTCAGTGTAAGTACCACATAGTCACCCCTACCCCTCATGTTGGGCTGTATAGGACAGGCCACCAGCACCCAGCTCTGTGTAAGTACCACATAGTCACCCCTACCCCTCATGTTGGGCTGTATAGGACAGGCCACCAGCACACAGCTCAGTGTAAGTACCACATAGTCACCCCTACCCCTCATGTTGGGCTGTATAGGACAGGCCACCAGCACCCAGCTCTGTGTAAGTACCACATAGTCACCCCTACCCCTCATGTTGGGCTGTATAGGACAGGCCACCAGCACACAGCTCAGTGTAAGTACCACATAGTCACACCTACCCCTCATGTTGGGCTGTATAGGACAGGCCACCAGCACCCAGCTCTGTGTAAGTACCACATAGTCACACCTACCCCTCATGTTGGGTTGTATGGGACAGGCCACCAGCACCCAGCTCTGTGTAAGTACCACATAGTCACACCTACCCCTCATGTTGGGCTGTATGGGACAGGCCACCAGCACCCAACTCAGTGTAAGTACCACATGTAGTCACACTACCCCTCATGTTGGGCTGTATAGGACAGGCCACCAGCACCCAGCTCTGTGTAAGTACCACATAGTCACACCTACCCCTCATGTTGGGCTGTATAGGACAGGCCACCAGCACCCAGCTCTGTGTAAGTACCACATAGTCACACCTACCCCTCATGTTGGGCTGTATATGACAGGCCACCAGCACACAGCTCAGTGTAAGTACAACATTGTCACACCTACCCCTCATGTTGGGCTGTATAGGACAGGCCACCAGCACACTGCTCAGTGTAAGTACATGTAGTCACACCTACCCCTCATGTTGGGCTGTATAGGACAGGCCACCAGCAGCCAGCTCAGTGTAAGTACAACATAGTCACACCTACCCCTCACCTGGGTTGCCCGCTGGGTTGTTCAAAAAGATGTGGAGGGGTAATCTAGGCAGTGTTGCCAAAATGACATCGGCACATCGGCTTTTGCCGATGTAGAATCGTAATGGCCAATGTGAAGTCATTAGACATCAGCCACAATGACCGGCCATGATCTCAGTTTTCCGACAGTGAAAGAATTTTTCAAATATTCCTATAATCAGCTGAGTTAGGCCCATCCCACTTATAAGCATTTAAGCATTTTCAAAGTGATTTTGTAAGCTGTTAATACAGTTGTATTACAACCTGTATTCATTCACATGAAATGAGGGTTGATGTGGCCTGTGTAGAAGGGAAATGGCCTGTGTAAGATTGTGTGACACAGGCCACATTGGCCGGTGTGTGTAAAAAGTTTTCGGCAGCACTGCTAGGCAAACGCAATTCTACAAAATCGTGCCACTGAAAAGCCACTACAACAATAAATAGGTGATTGAATTTCTCCGCGTATTAAATGTCCATTGTTGTTCCCTCTGCAGGTGGATAGCAATGAGTTAGAGGACGCCCGCTGGTTTGGACGTGAGGAAGTTGTGGAGATGATTACCCGGTCTCACCCAGACCGACTCTTTGTCCCTCCACACCAAGCCATAGCACACTACCTCGTAAAGACATGGCTCATACAGACACGTTAACCTTATTGTAAATAGACCGTCTTCATACCATTTACATCAGTTTACTGTGATCAAACTACTCATAATCGCAATTCATTCATATTCAAACCTGCAGAAAGGAATTTTTATTTTGAAAAATAAAAAGGTATTCATGATAGAATGTGTCCGGGTTGCTCTTTGTGTTGTGGCACATGATACATGGTGACCGCTATCCGTAGGTCTATTTGAAGATGTCTATCAAGCTTTGGTGTATAACCTTACAGCCTCGGCCAGCGTCTATCTTTAATACACCGCACAGGGAACAATAGTAGTGGTGGGCTGGGAGTCCGAGGCTGATCAAATCAGGGCACATATAGGCCTACATGATGTATATTGTGTATCACAACAGTTTACATGATACTATGGCATCTATCCGGCTAAAAAAAAGAACAGTGTCAACAAAATTCACAAAAGGAAGCAGCAGATAGGACTGCATCCGGCTAGATTGTATTTACTTCTCCCACACATACTATGTCTATGATAGGCTGTTTGCACAAACCAACAAAGTGCCAGGACAAGACCATATCACATGTTAATTTAAATTGCTCTATCCCCTGTATTAAAACCAACTCAACAGAGGGCACATTATGTGAGGTTGACAAGAAAGCATTCTAACATCTTATGATTATGTGGCATATGGTTTATAAGACTGGGATATGGTTTTGTCTAGGCACCTCGTTGATTAAGCCTAGTCGTTATTTGCGCGGAGCTATAACCACTGGAGCCTTATATTAAACCACGGGAAATGTGTGGTTATACACTTCACGTCGGGCATGTTGGTGGTTTCATAATTAATTCATTATGATTCATATCAAACTCAGACTCAAACAGAGGGCGTGGTTGGCATATTAGCGCAATCAATATTTAAAAAACCTGGAGGTAGAGTCTAAATTTAAAAAAATTAAAACTGCAGATTTATAAATCCATCGTAACCACCAATACATTAGCCGTATATTCAATTAATCAGACTAATAGCAAATAATTACTTACAAAAGACTAATTCCAGAACTTCTCAGGTATCCTGGCCCATGCTATTTGGTGCAGGTGTGGTTATGGATATGGTATCCCATGGTTATAGGCGTGGTTATAGGATCATAGAGGGTCGTGGATGGACGAGACGTCTGGCATCACACTCACTTCGTAGTTGTACACCTAGCTTGAAGGACACTGGAAGGACACCAGACCAATATCTAGGTACAGAACCCTAGAGAAGTGAACATCTACATCATCTGCAGGCCTAGATAGATGTGTTGATAAGAGTAACACGTTAGGGCACATTATGGGATATGGCGCCTGTTCAGGTGAGTTTTAGACATATCAATCATAAGCCTTTTTTTTCGTTTTCAAAACCAAGTACTAAGGAGTAGACTTCCATTTTCATGCGTACTTGTATTATAGGTAGTTGCTCTATACAGAATGCAGCTGCTTCTATTACATGTATAAGGTTAGGTCCTAGAGATGTGTCTAGCTGCCATGCGGCTGCCATGGGAGCAACTGCATATTAAAGTAACATGTTCGACTGACGTACAAATTACTACAATCAAGGGCCTATGTAATATTACAGTATATACTGTCCTACCATAAAAAAATAAAGTACAATAGGCCTACAATTAACTCAGGAAATCACTTTTCAAGTTGTGTCTGGGGTGACCACGTCCCGGGACCACGTGGGGATCCAGCAAGCCGCCATGTCTGGGCCCCGCGCCATGCTCGTCTAAAAATAGCATCGAGCCCGCCCATCCCTATTCTGAGCTAGACTTGGGGCTAGAGTGGACCAAGTCTCTGCCTAGGCTCATTCATTCCATTTTGAAATAATGACACGTTTTATATCGAGCATCCTGGATTGATATTAAAGTGGAAAGCCCATGTCACATGTCACTAAGCATAAAACCTATGTCACCAGTGTCCCTAAGAGATAATATGTACGCTGGTGCATCTTGACACATGGTAGGCCTTCTCTATGATGGGCCTATTATCAATGTATTATGGCTCGGAATCACACTTGACAAGTATTTAGGGGGTTGGGGGTATATGTCTCCTGAGACAAATTTTGAAAGTTAACTGTCTAAAATTGAAATGGTGTAACATTGTGTATAGTAGGCCTACACTGCTCCAATCTCCAATAATCCTTCTTTATTTTTCAAATCTCTAAGACCCATGTTGTGTGTCGAATTTAATAAATGCCTCATGTTACTTACATGGCCATGTCCATTTTAAGACTAGGGAATGTCGCCATGAGATAGGCCTTGTTGCCATATCGAAATTAGGGGTCTAGGGACATTTCCCTATTTATGATAGCCCCATTTACACTGGGAATGGACGCCGAACACACATTCCTGACATCCTACTCCGTGTATATCAGGTCTAGTGGCAAGTCTACCCATGGTCTACTAACAATGAATGATTCACAGTCATGAGGTGGCTGTGGTCGGCGCGTTTCTGGGTGCGTCTGACCAATGAGAGTAGAGCTCTGAGTAGCTGTGGTTGTGCTCAAGATATCCCGTGGTTTTGTTCAGCTAAACATGACTGGTATAGAAAAAGTTACTGTAGATGAAAAAACAAGAAGGCTAGTGTTATTCAGAATGGAGTATTGCACAGTCAATGACGCAGTTCATGTTTTGCTTCACCACCGTGCACATCTGTATTCCATCGTGTAGGCTACAGGCCTAGTCTGTAGCCCAATATAATAGTACAGAGTGACGGATATATTATAGGGTGATAAGAAGATCGATCTGCCATACCAGAAGTAGTAGACAGAAACATGGTAAGAGTAATCCTACTGAAACTTTTATTATATCTTGTCTAACATTACTGTTAAACATGTGGAGGGGGGGGGGGCAGGTGACATGGCTATTTCTCCAATCCGACTGGGGACATCTCCATTTCTTAAAGTCGACGTGGGACATAGACATACGCATCATTATTAAGTGACATAAACATGCGACATGACCAATTAATATAGGATCCGCACCTATCCGTACGATCCACACACCCCATCCCAGATACCATGGCCTATTGTAAACCTATAAAGCTCGTTATTGTTCCTCCCGCTATGCAGTGCATATATAGGCAGATATAGGAACATTTTCCTACAATGTATAATGAATTGAGAAAGAAGGAGTCTCAGAAACGCGTCAACAACATTACACCATAATGCTCTTTTTTTTTTAAATTCTGGTAGATAAACTGAATTCACCACCACCTACACATGTATATTGTGTTTACCAGAATACAGAACTACCCATGCCCATGCAATATCAGTCTGTCTGTCTCCCCCCCCCCCCTCTCTCTCTCTCTCTCTCTCTCTCTCTCTCTCTCTCTCACTCTCTCTTTCTTCTCTCTATCCCTCTCTATTCTCTCTCTCTCTCTCTCTCTCTCTCTCTCTCTCTCTCTCTCTCTCTCTCTCTCTCTCTCTCTCTCTCTCTCTCTCTCTCTCTCTCTCTCTCTCTCTCTCTCTCCTCCTCGACGTAGTTCTGCCCTTAACTGTGTGATAATAACCAGGGGAATAACCGATTTGATTATAGAACTGCTGGATGAAATACAAGACATAGCCCCAAGGGAAGACGAATCAGATAAGCGCCCTGCTACAACGTGAATATTCACAGCCACAAAGTTGGTCCAAGTGCAGTTGTACGCATATACGATTCTTGGTCCAGGTCCATGTACAAATGTATGATGATAATTTACATGTATATAGATATAGGGGAACGGTCAGAAATGACGTCACTGGCTCAGGGGTGCAGGGGATGGTATTATCGCCGGGTATTATCGCCCAATTTATAATGATAAGGCCAAAAAAAAGAAGGTTTGTTTCAGGTCACCCGACCGACCCTATCTAAACAGGGCCGACCCTATGTTTTTTTATGCAATTTTGAAGATCAAAAAAAAAAATTATACTTTTTTGGGGTCAATTTTAATTTTGGAAAAAACACTCCCCATTTTTACACTTTTTGGGGTCAATATTAGAGGAAAAGTTTAAAAAAAAAAGAAAAAAAAAAGAATCCGACCTACCGACCCTAGAGTTTCTTCCCACGTTACCTGAAACAACACTTTTTTTTTTATTTGGCCTAAGAGAGTTGGACGCGGATTAAAAAGATCCCAAAATAGGTGACGTCATTTGTGAATGTTCCCAAATTTGTGCATTGATAAACATGTGAACTGGTCTGCTGTGCTTTGTTTGCTACGGGTGTTTTGTTTTGGATATGATATGCAAATGATGCTGATTTCACTGCTTTAAATTTTACGGACGGGATGATGCAACATTATTGTACATGTACCTTATTGTCACGACACAGGGCCGGAGAGTAACTCGCTTTATGGGTGCATCTTGCCAGCATTCTGAGAGTATATGGCATACCAACCTCATAGATTGCGCATAAGTTATGACTGCAGATCTGGCGAGTTACTCACCATGCTCATTCACGCAGTCTGCCGACATTAATACAGAGCTGCCGATTTAACAATGATACAACATGTATTGGGATTTTGAGCTTTTCTATGGAAGACCATAATTATTATTGTATTGGAAAATCTGTCAAAAATAGTGAGAAGGGATGGGGGAGCTTTGTGAAACACCCCAAGACCTTTTCAATGTGGTAAATGTTCGTCAAAAATGAAGATGCGCATCTTGAGTTGGTTGGTGTAAAAATGTTTAATTCTTTAAGATATCGATCGTCAATACATCTTGACAAATATATATGAAGTAAAAACAGTGCTATAAGTGTTCATTGAAGTTTAGTGATGATTTACATTACGAATTCAATGACCTGATGACATGAAAGTGCGATTTTTTACGATTTTCTATAATGGAAATTCCGAATTTGAACGATTGGGACTTGGCAGCTCTGCATTAAAGCACTATTTTTTAGCTTGACATAGTACATGTAGGCTACAGGTCATAGGCATACGCTGATTTTGTATAATTGTGTCTCTTCCGGGTCTCTTCCTATAGCTGTCCCTTTTATGTCGACCCTTCCATGATGTAGGCCTGTGTACCATCTATTTGGCAGCCCAGAGGGTTAGAATTAGTTGTGTTCTGTGAACATCCTGGCCCGTGCCCTGCAGATAGTTCAAATGGGGTTCTTTATATTTAATTTGCATGCCATTGAAATTAGAGAATATGGGTGCTGTACCGCCAATATACCCTTTCCAGGGGCTCAGAGATGTGTTGTGAGCAAATCATGTTTGCACGCAACCCAGATAACAAAAAAAATCGTCATCTAAACATTGTTATATGCTTTGGAGGAAACTTTTTGTTAGCAAACATAAGTTGAGAGCTTTCCCTCCATATGTTTGAAAAACGCTTGCCTCTTTACTGTTAGCTGGTAATGAGAGAAGAGATAATTGAAGAATAAAAATGGTCTGAGAAATAAATAGGGGCGTCCGCGTTTATTTTTGCAGTACTGCCTCTGTAGTGCCTGTGTGGGCATATTTCAGTAGAAGAAGGGGAACGTTCACAAATGACTCTACCAGTTAGGAGGGGTGTGGTCTTGCAGGTTTTGTGATGAACCATTATCTAGGCGTTGTGGCATATACATCTTTGAAAGATTGCAAAAATAGTTCCAACATTGGTAAAGTTATTTGTGAACATTTCCTAGACTCTTGCATGTCGTGGGTGGTTGAGACAATGTATGTACGTGTATGTAGTACTAGGAAGTGGATATTGAAATTATGAAAAAGTATTATTAGCTATGGTTGTATAATTAAAATGTATACAAATAAAGGAATAACCACATTCATTATAGCCTTACTGTAATCTGTCTAGCAAGGGGGAACGAAACTATAATTATGTCCCTGTCCCTGTCCAATCTGATAATTGAAAGTATATGTTTATTTACGACCAACATACTTATCAACTGAAACATTTACTGAAAAAGTTTTGATTGAAAAATAAATCAAAGTAATTTATCCTGTGAATTTTTCTTAATTTAGGCAAAAATCAAGGCTTCGCTGAGCGACCTCCTGCTGTTGGGGATCATAGTGGTGTTCCTGCAATGTCAACAAGTGGTGTCTGAACCGGTAAGAGGCACGGTGTTACTATACTATTTTTTGTTAGTTTGTTATCAATCGGCTAGCTACCATTGTAAACAACACACATTCCGGGCTGGGTTAGTGAACCAGGCTGTGGTTTGTTGTAAGTAACGTAAGGGACCAGTCATGTATTACTAGCGGGGATGGGGGGATGGAGGGGGCAGGGGTCATCAGAAAACACCATTTAAAAACTATCAATTGTGTACACAGGATGGTGTTTCTCCACAAATCTGCGGATGTCCGCAAATTTGCGGACGTCCGCAAATATATTTATGGAGCTCCGCAAATTATGCCTTTTTGGTACTTAAGCATACAAATACGGACCTCCGTATATATTTGCGGACATCCATATATATTTGCGGACATCCGTATATATTTGCGGAGCTCCGCAAATTTGTGGAGAAACGGGACCCTGGTGGAATAATGCCCATATTTAGTTATTTACTTATTTAGTTATTCACCCCCCCCCCTACCATCCATATTCACCAACACCCTAACCCTTCTCTAACAGACAATAAAAGACGTGTCCCTTAATAAAGTACACACTAGATCGCTGACAGTGTACACAGCACGGATTCAGGAGTGGGTCGGTGGATCAGTTTGTGGCTTATATTAATATGACCTCTGTGGTCTGTCTGCTGATGTCAGACTATAGTTAGGCCACTACAAATAATATCCTTGTTTTTCATTACCATACAATACGTTATAGGAGGACACAGCTTCTGATACTATAGTATAGTAATCTGCGGAAATGTGTGTTTGTGTGTTATAATCAGTGTAGTGGTACCGACCATACCTAACAAAACAAGGCATCGTTCAGTCAATTGGGCTATATATCTAATAACGCATGTAGTCGATTTGAAAGCTGATCAGGACCATGTCCAATATACATGGGTCGACAGCATGACAATGGTTTAGTTGAGTTTTAATATGCTTTTATTGCATAAAAATCCACAACATGCATGATTTCCAATAATAGTCAATATCCAAAGAAATAAATATTACAAAAAAAACTGGACTGAGGCCGTTTTCACAATGGCAATGCCTGAGCACACTTATTAGGCCTACTCAATTCCTATACCCTATATAAAGGACTTTTGTTTTCAATCCATCGAACCTATGTGTTTGTTTGCATATTGATAACCAAGTACTTATGGAGACCTATGATATCTGTATATATTCTTGTATCATATGACGGATTATTATAACTCTGGATACATCCATTTGACTGTCCTTGATAGACGTGGTTTCTCAGTCAATAAAAACTCAAACTCTATATATCTAACCTGAAACACACATCCATCAGCATCCTTCACAAATGACCCCTACACCCAACCGTTTTCCCATTATTCTGTATGCCGACAAAATTAATGTATGACCCATGTAACAATTCATCACAAAGCACAAGGACTCCCCAGCTCCCTATCTGGTGACATCATCTGTGAGCTCTAAATTGGATGAGAAGAAATAGGGGAATAATATACATGTGGTTTATTATCTTTAAGATTCCTGCTATCCCGCCTGGATGTCACGACCTCTGTGTGAAGCTGGGGGACTTCTTAAACTGCATAAAGGAGTGCCCTACCATAGAAGGTATGTGCATTACTCATTTAATCCTGATCACCTCACTGAAAATTATTATGCATGAGAGGTGGATTTATTGTAAGACTGTGGTTTCACGAACGAACAATACAAGAGTCACTGACAAAGATATATATGTGTTCTCTCTGACACTGACTACTACGTCATTAGGACTGAATCAATGTGCCATTAGCAAAGGGGTATCCCCCCTCCATCCTTTCTCAGGATCGAATTAATATGTTCCCTTTTAATACAGGTCGGCAATCAATGCCGCAAGCGCCATTTTCTGCTCCTTCTCCCACCCTTATGTTGGTGAGGATATGACCTCTCGCAGTAATGAAATGGAAAATATCACCTTTACCATTCTTTACAATTCCTTCTCACTAATTTCAACTGTGCAGAATGTAACGACGCCATGGCCATGACGGACCATAACGAGGTGTACATGAGTGACGGGCTTGTCCGGGAGCCACAGCCGTGTGCGCGGCACTGCTGGCCGGCTAACGAGTACACAGAACGCCGCTGTATGCTCGACTGCTCAGGTGAGTCTCCCATCTATACCTATCATGGTGCACCTATATTAACCACCTCTTTAAGGACAGCATAGTACTAGAATCATGCTTTCAGGCCTTTGCTGCATTCCCTATCCCAGAAAACTAGCGCCCGACTGTGCCCAGCTTGCGCCCACCCAAGGTAACCCAAATGGGTGGCTTTGGCTGGGCACAAGGGGAACACACGTTGCCCCATATTTGCTAAGACATCGATACACCCCCAAAGGCAGAGGTCCACCAGCGTAGCGCCGGCGATTTGTTCGAAAAAGACAAAAGGATAGAAATGGACATTAAACATTGAGACATCGTGCCATCATGTAAGGGTAAAATATTGTGTTCAACATTTGTGTTTGATTGTTAGTGCATTGGCGAGTTGCAACAACTTCAATCAATGCTAAATAGGCCTAATACACTCTTTGAATATACTGAAATAATTGATCATGAGGGCTCTTGCCAAAATCTGGGCTCAATGGAGAGTAAAGCCATAGAGGGGTATAATAGCTTTAACTCGAACAAAAAATCTCTTAAATTGTATATATATTTTTCTCTTACTTTAGAGACGTGGTGCCGCCAATATGGAAAGGTACCTCTCCCAACAACGACGACAACAACCCCAGTTCCACCGACAACAACACCAACAATGATGACTACCACCACACCCACAACGGCATCGGCGTCCTCAACATCAACCACAGAGAATCCAACATCGGGCAATGGTATGTCAAATCTCTTTTGTTACTTTATAACTTCATACTTTATTTCTGTCCCATATTATTGATTATTTGCTACACATCGCCTACTTCACGTCCAATAACTCTTGGGGGTGCAGAGGGGTCCCCCCCTCAGGTCGGAAAGTCGCCGAAATTAAAGGCACCAGGTCACAAAGTCGCCTTTTTTAGACCAGTTTTGCTATACACATAATTCTTCAAAAGTCGCAAGGTCGCTCAAATTATTGTACCAGGTCGCCAGGTCGGCTGGAAAACACCCCAGGTCGCCGGGTCGCTTTTTACCCCTCTGGAGCCACACTCTTCCTCCGTTAACATTACTGATTGTTGGGGAAGGGTTTCTTTCCTGGCAGTAGGCCTATGCCGCTAATATATTGAGATTACTTTTGTTATAAGATAAGTCCTCTGACTAAATCATGCATGTGTCAACTACTAAGAACTAGTTGCGTATAGGAAACTTCCCTTTCTTCACATGTGTGAATAGTGAATAGAACTGTTAAAAACTCTTGTTTCTCATCCTAGGACAGCGACCATCAAGTCCAAATGCCTTTGCTGTTCAGGACGGATCGACCAGTAATGATGGCTTCTCTAGCATGTCACTGGCGGGGATCATCATAGGGAGTCTAGCATTTCTATTGATACCCACTGGGTTCGCATTGCGCCATGCCTACAAGAGATACCTTGCGCGCAAAGCAAACCAGCCAACTAAACATGGTAGGTGTCATGTGACAGGTACCGCCAACGGCGGTAGACGCTACCCCCGCCGCCTACCCGCACCGGGGGGCCGCCGCGCGGCCTAGAGGGCCGCGCACGGCCCACAGGGGCGCTCCGGGCCGCCGCGAACGACCGGCGCCGAGCGCATCCTGTAGGTTGGATAGGGGTGTATTGTTCTCTGCCAGAGAGAACGACAATTGTATTGTACTATGCCTGAGAGAACGCCAATTGTATTGTCCTCTTCCACATGCCCATAGGGGAGTAGTCTTAACTGACACTAACATGTGGATGCCAACTAAGATGCCATGCTGGTGGCCTGCCCACCATAAAAGGGGTCAGGTCCCAGCACTGGACATCTCCATCCTCACTCTACACTTGGACACCACTGAGCAAGGACCTCTCCACTGACTGAGAACAAGGCTATAGGCTATGCCCTACTAGGCCCAACTATCAGACATGGTGTAGGACCCCCTTGGCTCTAGTCCAGTACTAACCTCAGGGTTATTATGTATATTTACCAAGACCTATATTATTGTGTGGATAGGTGTAACTGAGTGGAACCTACATTGTACTTACTGTACTATTGCTGTCAACTTGTAATAAATACCAACTATACTACAAGACCTCAAGACTTAGTCAACTTTCCTCATCATTACAAGGAGTCTCCCAACTAAGGGGATTCCTTGTATGACAAAGTGGTGGAGAAGTCCTAACAAGATCCCACAAGCTGGCAGCACAGACTACCAAGACTCACCTCCGCAGCAAAGGACCAGCTGAGGAGGAGACCCAGCTCCAAGGAGTCATCCAGGAGCTCCACTCCAACACCCTCAGCTTCACCACACCACACCACTCAAGAGAGTGACTTCCAAGGCAAGCTTCACCTGGACACCCTAGCTGCCCTGGACAGTATCCAGGACACACAGAGTGACTTGTTCTCAAACGGTCAGCATACCCCAGGATCAGGTATGAGTGACGATGAGACAGTACCCCCAGGCCAGGCAGCCAAAGAGGAGGCTGAGGCACTTCTACTCATAGCCCAGAATGTAGAAACTCATGTGGATAAGACACTTAGGCCTGAACTAACAGCCCTACACACCACACATGAGGAAAGCACCAGCCGAGCCTTAAGGAAGGCCAAAGAGGAACAAGAGAAGGAATTAATATTACTCAGACAAGCCAACCAGGCACTGAAGAACTCTATGGAGACCCAAAAAGCTGAAGCCGCTCAAGCACTACTTGATATGCAAGCTCATCTACAAGTGACAATGAAAAACCAGCTAGCTGAGGCCCTAGCCTCACTCAAGTCAGGTGCACCCAATACCCAAGGAGTGAACCTGACTAACACTGACACCTCCTCAGCACTCCTAGATGCCTTGAAAGAGGAAAGAGTTGCAAGGGAGGCATCTTTCAGTGGGTTAAGGGACCAGCTAAAACGGGACAAAGAGGAAAAATACTGTGATATTCTACAGCCAGAAAAGTTTTCACAGTCCTCTCTCACACAATCCGCCAGGAGGCACTGCACAGACTATGAACAATACTTTGATTCCAGATATGGGTACCATCCCAGTAACAGAATCAAGTATTTCTCAAACTACCTAGATGGTAAGGCAAAAATTTGGTACAAAGCCTATAGGACAGCCCATCCAACAGCAGACTATGAAGAAATGAAGGCAGCTTTCCTGAAATACTTCAAGAAGGAGGACGACAGATTTGATGCTAAGGCATTGAGGAAGCAAAATCCAAAAGAATCCGTATCAGACTATGCCATGGCCTTACAAAAGATGGCCACAGCTCACAACAAGTCTGAGGAGAGAACAAGGGAAGCCCTGCTACATGGTCTAAGGGACGACATCAGTGCAGTAGTCATCCACAGGGAAGCAACTACATGGGATAAAATACTTGAAGTTGCAGAGGAGTATGAGAACCAACAAACAGTCTCCACTGGTAACATTAAAGATGAGATAAAAGCAGAATTAGGCTCAGAGCTACAGGAAACAATAGAATCCATGCAGGCACAACTGAAGTCTGTGACACATGTAAACTCTATGATTGTGAAGCAAACAAAGTCACAGAAAAATGGAAACCCCTCAAAGAAAGCCAAATCAGACCCAAAGACAGTTCAAATGGATCACTCATCAGAGGATGAAGACCAAAGCCTAAACCTCATGTCAAATGAACATGTGAGGAGGCAAGAACAAAGGGCACTGAAGGATCAAGGTAAACCCAACAACAGCCAACAAAGGAACTCTGGAAATAACAGAGGAGGCTACCGAGGCAAAAACTTTGACCCAAACTTCAGAAATAGCAACAGAGGAGGACAACGAGGCAGAGGTGGATACAGCCAAAATAACAGCCGAGATCACCAAAGCAACAGTCAGGACACCAGCCGTAGAGATAACAGCAGAAGTCGTGACAACAGCAGACACCGTGATAGTAGCAGAAATCGCGACTACAATCGCCGTGATAACAGCAGAGACCGTGATTACCACCGTCGTGACCAGAGCAGAGATCGTGACTACAACAGAGGTCGGGATCAAAACCGTCGTGACTACAGCAATAGTCGTGACAGACAGCATGACTACAACCGCAGTCGTGACAACAGCAGAGGTCGAGACAGCTACAATGGCTACAGATCCAACACACAAGGCTACAACCCCCAACAGCAGCCCCAACAGCCACCTCAAGCTATCCAGCCTGACGTGCTTCAACAGATCAAGCAGCTACTAGGATCTTCAAACTCGGGAAACTAGAGACCCACAGCGCCGCTGGGCCAGTGCGTTGTGAGCCTCTCCAACCCCCCATCAAGATCCAAGATCAACAATCCCTAGGACAACCAAAGACAATTGCTAGTATAGCAGAGACAATCCCCCAGATGCACACTGGGAAATCAAGCCGACCATCAGTGATTCACATCACACCTCAACAAGATGCATCGCAAAAGGAAATGGGTGAGAGTACCAAAATTTCTGTTGAACTTCTTAAAAATGGCTGTTTAAATGCAAGATTCTATGAACACACTGAAATACCTTGTTTAGTTGACACCGGTGCCACTGTCACCTGTGTCAGGGATACTTTTCTTAGGGAAATTCAGAAATCTCGAGATGTAGAAATCAAGAAGAGAAAGTTCAATGTACACTTAGCAGACGGATCCATATGCCATGTAAGACAAGCAGCAGTATTGAAATTCAAAATTCATGGTACCAGATTCGAATTCCCATTCTCAATTATTCCAAATCTCACAAAGCCAGTTGTCCTAGGCACAGATTTCTTAAAAGCAACACGATCACAGATCGAATTCAATGTAGACCCAGAGCTACAAGTCAAGCCAGTCCGAGCTGTTAGGGAGGCTACAATCCTTCCTTTCACAGAACTAGCAGTTCTAGGACAAGTCACATCCCTCAAATGTTTAGAAGGATGTGTAGGCACATTAGACAATTTGCAGAGGAACAACAGAGTTCCATACCTAGTTCAAAAGGGAGTAGTAACACCCTCAGAAATGAACAGGCACCCAATCATACTGCTCAATACAAGCCACCGACCGTACAAGGTGAGGAAGGGTGATATAATAGCCCTATTCACAGAGGTAGATCCCTCTGAGTTACATCAACCAGATACTGACATCCCTACTGAGGAACCCACACTACAAGTGCTAGACACTGAAGAGAATTGTAGTGACACAGAGTCAGACTGTGCCTCAGTATATGCAGATCCAGATACAAACCGTGGAGATGACACTGATGATGAATTGGCCACAATTCACAGTGAGGCTCATGACATTATGCCAGACATAATGGAAAATGTGCCACCCAAATGTGTACTAACAGATATTGGACAAGAGAGACTCCAAAAGTTACTCCACAAGTATCAAGATGTATTTGTAGGAAAAGACAATGACATAGGTACAACCCACCTATATACACATTCAATTCACATCAAACCAGATGCAGTACCATGTCACTACCTACCATACAGGCAGACGCCTGAGAAGCAAGCTAAGATGGGAGAAGTCTGTGAAGACCTAGTCAGACAGGGCATCCTCAGAGAATGTGCAGAGGGACCCTGGGCATCCAGATCATTTTTAGTACAGAAAGCATCTGGAGGCCAACGTCTAGTCACAGACCTACGCCACGTCAATGCTAATATGATAAACCAAGCTTTATCAACGCCACGTGCAGACGACACACTAGACATGATAGGGTCACTCAAACCTACTGTTTTCAGTAAACTAGATGCGCAACAAGGGTTTTTCCAAATTCCCATAAGAAGGGAGGATCAACACAAAACTGCTTTCATAGCAAATGACAAAAAGTATGTCTATCAAAAGATGCCGATGGGTTTGGCTACCGCGCCGGCAGGATTTTGCCATCTAGTAACTCTAATTCTCAACAAACTGAAATACAAATGTGCCCTACCATACCTAGACGACATTCTAGTCCTATCACCAGATGTAGAACGACATTTTTCAGACCTTGAAGATGTCTTCAAAAGCCTGAGAATTGGGAAACTCAAGCTAAAGAAATCAAAATGTGAATACTTCACAGATAGGATAGATTTTCTAGGAATGCGTGTCACACCAGATGGTTTACAACCATCCCCAGAAAAGGTGGAAAGTGTCAAAACTTTTCCCACCCCAAAATCCGTGAAACAAGTCAGATCATTCACAGGACTATGCCAATACTTCAAAAAGTTCATCAAAGACTATGCCAATATTGCTAGGCCACTGTACGACCTACAAACAAACCTAAAGGTTTTCAAATGGAATGAGGATGCAGACAATGCTTTCAAAACATTGAAACATGCACTCTGTACCCATGCACTATTGAGATACCCAGACTATGACAAAGAATTCAGTCTAGCAACAGATGCTTCAAATGTGAGCCTAGGAGCTGTTCTATCACAACGCAGTAGTGAAGGAGTACTGAGACCAGTAGCCTTCGCAGGTAGAACACTATCAAAGCATGAAAGAAACTACAACACAACAGAAAGAGAGCTACTAGGTGTAGTATATGGGATACTACATTTTAGGCACTACTTAGAAAGTAGACACTTTCAGTTGTACACAGATCATGCAGCTCTAATACCACTGCTCACAAACACAGGTTTGACCCACAGGTGGGCCAGATGGGCACTGGATATCCAACAATTTGCATTCACAATACAACATGTAAAAGGAGATGACAACATTCCTCCAGATGTGATGTCAAGAAGAGAATATCCAGATGCACCACCAATGACCAACCCCCCACCACCTCCAAGAAGGAAAAGGGCAGCCACCAGAACCAAATTCTCTAAAATCCAAACCAAGATACCATTCAACAGAGATGACCCACCAAAAGCAATTGACAGACCAAAACCAGTGATCAGAGGTATCTTAAAAGAGACCACCCATTATGTGTTCTGTCATTGTGAAAGGGAATACTGTGAAGAGTATCCAGAAAACTGTTTTACCCCGGTTGAGACCAACAGGATTGCACAGATGGTGAAAACCACACCTCGTGAACCACCACACAGTGCATCAGAAAATCAGTTGGAAGAAAAACTGCATAAAATTGCTTCAATCACCAAGGTAGTCAGATTTGCAGAAGAACAGCTGGATATGGAGGAAGAACAGGACAGAGACATTTGTGTTGTCACCACACGTTCAAAAGCAAAACGGTCGGTTGCAGAGGATACAAGGTCTAATGACCACCCTCAGCAATTAGGCCTAAAAGCCAAAAAGAACAAAGTGTCAACCAAATCCTCTTTCCCTACTAAATCCCCCATTTCAACACCCAGCACACCCACAGCCAATTTGCAGAAGCACTCAGACAGAGCAGGTACTGCACAGAAGGCTCACAAAAGCAAATCTGACCCCCATCCCAAAAGAACAAAGGCCGCCTCCACCAGCACAAACAGAGGAGCAGCCAGTTCAAAGGAGCAGACAGTCAACACAGACATAGCAGTTGAACAACCAAAGAAACAGACAAAGACCAGACCTGCACCAAAATCTCCTGAAGCAATCCAGGCAGAGAAAGATAAAGAAAGGCTGGCACAGCATATAATGGAATTAGACCAGATGTTAGACCAAATCCCAGACAGTTCAATCAACTCCACACTGTTGAAAGAAGAACAAAGGAAGGACACTGGACTAATACCCATTATAGACTACCTAGAGAAAGGTGACCTACCTGTAAAAAGCACTGAAGCAACAAGGATTAGGAATAATGCTCAGCATTACCTACTCCTAGACAACATTCTAGTACACATATCCCCTACATCATGGAGAAAAACAGACACAGTACCACTACAAGTTGTAGTCCCAAAAACTTGGGTTGAAAACATACTGCAACACTTCCATGACTCACCAATGGCAGGTCATGTAGGTACTTCAAAAATGATGTCTTCTCTCATACCTAGGGTATATTGGAAATCTATGATGGCTGATGTCAATCAGTATGTGTCAACATGTGACACTTGCCTAAAAGCAAAAAGGGCAGTGCACACCCACAAAACACCAATGACTGTAAGGGACTATATGCCAACCCCCATGAAGCACCTAAACTTAGATGCTGTGGGACCACTCCCAGAAACAGCCAGGAAAAACAAACACATACAAGTTTGCATAGATTATTCAACTAGATATGTCATAGCATATGCCACAAAGGATCTCACAGCAGAAACCACACAACATGAGTTCTACAAGAACGTCATATGTCAGCAAGGTGTACCAACTTCAGTTCAAACTGACAATGGCACCTGCTACACAGGCAGCAATTTTAAGAAACTGATGAACACCCAGAAGATTAGACACGACCTGTCAAGTCCATACAGACCACAATCAAATGGATTAGTGGAAAGATTCAATGCCAGTATAGGAACAGCATTAAGGACTTTCTGTTCTCAGAATCAGAAAACATGGGACCTGTACATAGAATCAATTACATTTGCATTGAACAACACAGAGTCCCAGACAACAGGTTACACACCATTCTTCCTACTTCATGGCAGAAACCCTCAAACCATTGTAGAAACTGCCCTAAACATAGAGGAAGAAATCAAAACAGTAGCTGAGCATGTATCTGGAATGATACTGTCTCAAGATGAGTCTAGAAGAAAGGCAATAGACAGAGTCAAAAAGCTACAACAAGGAAGGAAGTCAAGATATGACAAAAAGCTTACACCACAAGCTATACTTCCACTAGATATTGTATATCCTTAGCACAACCATAGCGTACTGATGTGGGGTATAAAAACGGCCCTCCAAACGCCAGTGCTTTATGCTAGGGGGCCCCCAGAACGTACTGATGTGGGGTCTAAAAATGGCCCTCAAAACGCCAATGCTTTATGCCAGGGGGCCCCCAGAACGTACTGATGTGGGGTGCAAAAAGGGCCCTCTGAAAGCCAGGTATTTGGATGGATGATGGCCCCAAATGCCAGAGGTTTTCACATATTTCAAGAATTGCAATGCAATATAAAAGGCCTAGATTATACTAGACTGTTACTATTTCTTTTATAATTTAAATGTATGATAGTAGGTACTATGACTTCTGTTTTCATATACTTCATAACTTAATGCTTTAATAGTAGTAATTAACCTTGAAAATTGATAATATCCTAATTTTGCAATATTTGAAATAACATGGTAAATATAAGAGCAAATCTTGTGATGATATAATACCTCCATTCAAATTATTTTGAGTTGTCAGTATGGTTAAATGCTTCTAGTTGAGCATCATCTCAAGATTTCATCAATTATACCATGTGATATCATGAATTTCATGCTAATTACCATTTTTTCCCAATACACATTAGCAGGACTTGGCACTTCTGCCTTTGACATGCAGTGGATAGCATTAAAACGTTTTGATACGTTTTTTATACTAAAAATTGGAATTAAAACGTTTTAGAACGTTATGGCAGTGGAGTATAGTACAAGGATCTTTTGCTACAACTTTAAAGTAAAACGTTTTAGAACGTTATGGCAGAAGGATATAATACAATGATCTTATGCTACAACTTTATAATAAAACGTTTTAGAACGTTATGGCAGAAGGATATAATACAATGATCTTATGCTACAACTTTAAAATAAAACGTTTTAGAACGCTATGGCAGAAGGGTATAGTACAAGGGTCTTATGGTACAACTTTATCATAAAACGTTTTAGAACGTTATCCTTAGCACAATCTAGTAACATGTGATGTTATCTAGTTATCTAGAAGTCGTCTAGTATCATATGACATTATCTAGTATCATTCGATTTTATCTTGTACCATGTGACATTATCTAGTGCCATAGCCGTTATCTAGTGCAGGTACATACTGTCAGACATAGCAGACTCATGCATGTCAACATGCGACATGATACTAGACCATGTGACATAAGTGCAGGGTACTATCAGACATGTGACATAGGGGTACAATGGTACTAGACCACATGACATGGTGATATATGGTACTAGACCATGTGACATAGAGGTACAATGGTACTAGACCACATGACATGGTGATATATGGTACTAGACCATGTGACATAGGTATACATGGTCCAAGACATGTGACATGGTGGTGGGATGTCATTTATACCCCGTAACTATCTAGTACCATGTTACATTTGTTGAATGGTACTATACCATGTGACGTTATCTAGTACCATGTTACGTTTGTTGAATCATATGACGTTATAATGCACTTTTTGACTTTGTCTAGTACCATGTGACATTATCTTGTACCATGTGACGCCATCTACATATAAAAATGCTCTGGCGTGTTGCAAGTTTGGTATTCGATCATGTGAGATAGAGATAAATGGTAATATATCATGTTGACATAGTGGACACATTCTGCATGCTGACATGATGGATACATGTATGTCGATATATCAACCAGATGGACACATTCATGTCGACAAGTCATGTCAACAAGACAGACACATGCATGCCTATACAAGTCGACATGTGACATAACACTAGACCATCTAGTACCATATATAAAGTTATCATGTACCATGTGACGTTAACTAGTACCATGTGATGTTATCTAGTACCATGTGACATTATCTAGTACCATGTCATCTAGTGCCGTGTGACGTTATCTAGTACCATGTGACATTAATTGGCTAGATGCCTTGGGGCTTAACGTCAATAGGGCTCGCGGATCTGGGGCTACAGGTCTTGGGGCTACCTGCATTGAGGCTGCTTGCCCTAGAGCTGGCAATAGGCCCCATGACATTTAACCCCCGTGACTTAAAGCCTTCTGGACAATAGGCCATTCTCCTAATGTCCAAGCACACCCAGTGAACAAAATCTGTTACACAACGTTATATAACGTTTCTCTATGGCTCCTTACCATCGAAAAACGTTATATAAAGTTAATAATGTTATATTGACGTAGGATTACGTTTTTTTGGTAGCGAAGTATAGAACAGTACTAAAATGGCAATTTTCAGATTCCAGATGCGGGTTATATGATACTTCCAAAGTCGGGGTGTGGGTTGTACGCAAGGTGCTGGTTATAGGGCCTACGCTGGAATTTAGGGTACCGTAAATTCTCGCGTAGAAGCCGTGGCTAGTACGAGGGTCAGATCGCCGGTGCGGCTTATAGAATCGGCCCAGGGTTGGGGTGCGGCTTATACGCGAGTTTTAACCACTATGGTACAGTACTAAAAGTTACCATATTCAAATCGCCCGTGCGGCTTATAGGATCGGCCCAAAGTCGGGGTGCGGCTTATACACAAGTTAGGCTTATAAAGGTTGGAGACTGACCAGTTTCTTAGTACGCCCTACACTGTAAAAATATTCCGTTGAATATACGGAGAATCAGTGTAAAATTTAACGGTGATTCATCATAACATATGATTACGATGAGGCAATGTAAAATCAATCAATTTTACTTTGAATATCCGTATTCCAATTCAGTGAAACACCGTTTATTTTTACAGTGAAACACAGTTTATTTTACGGTGAAGCTACGTTTAATTGATTTCAGTTTTATCACACCAGGTGGCAGTTTGGTTCATGAAGAGATTTTCCTGGATGCTAGGAACACCATTTTTGTGGTGATAAGAAATATATATACAGATACAGCTGTAGTGTTTGCTCTGTAGCCATCCTAGAGTGACTTCTGCTCATGGACTGGTATTACAAAGTGTCATGAAGCATTCTATAAGGCTTTCATAGACTAATTCCTAATGAATAGGTCTGAAGTCTTGACACTAAGATGATATTGCTGATTGGAACCAAATTGGGTTTGGAACCATATTGAGCATGGAGTTAGGTATAGGGGGGTAAATGAACTGAATAACACTGGGACAAATCAGTTAAATTACACAAAATACCATTACAATTATTGTTTAGGCACTGAATCAGAATACAGTGATGTTTTGTATTCTGTTAAAATAACGGTGATTCACAGTTCCGTAGAAATGACGGTGACTTTGGGAAAAACAGTGACCGTGACAATAACGGTGAAAGTCCGGCACCCAGTGTTGCCAGTGAATCACCGTTTTTTTAACGGTACTGAGAATCACTGTTAAAAAAACGGAGATTTCTTGTTTAAAAATAGCGGTGACAGTTCCGTAAAAATAACGGTGACTTAGGAAAAAACGGTGACCGTAAAAATAACGGTGAAAGTCCGGCACCCAGTGTTGCCAGTGAATCTCCGTTATTTCAACGGAATTTTTTTTTACAGTGTAAGATTGGGTGACAGTCCCCAGAACACAGGGTGTACCAAGAACTGAGTGTAACGAATTATTAATATGTATGTCATCAAATCGCGAAATATACCGAGAGGTCATATCATTACACTCCCCTCCCTAGAGCGGTCATGCAGGGAGACCAGCTGTAAAAGTTGATGTAACCCGTCTCTAGGAAAAAAACAACAACTTATGAACTTGAACTTGAACTTGAACTTGGTACACTCATTTATTGTCACTTTTCTCATATTTCCATGCCAAAATGCATAATTTTGATGCCACTATAGGAATCAGAGGTCTATAATTTATGTATGCACCCTTTTTCATTACTAAAATCGGAATATTATCTAAGAAATGGCTTTATCTACATATTTTCCTTCAGTAAATGTTTAGTAAAATCAGTTTGCTAATTTTTTGTTAAATTTGCTAATAAAAATAAACCCATAGGATTAAATCATTGATTCAGGCCCACAAAATGACGTTTTTGTTTTCACTTAGTGATGTTTGATAACATAGTAAATAAGCCATATAATGTAAATATATGTATAAATAGTAGAGTGGTTTCCCTAGTCCCCCAGTGACCCCACTAATTACATGCACAGATAAGGGTCACAGTCCAGTGACCACAGGTAAGGTACATGAGTACTGGGCTGTGATTGGCCCATTTACCTGCATGAGCAGGGGCATGGTCCAGTGAACACACCAGGTGTACCAAGATTATGGTATAGCCCAAGTTGGTGCACAGTACCATAATCTTGGTACAGACCCAATGGAAAGGGTGTACTATGTATTTAGTACGTTCAAATAACATGGTCCTGGCCCCAACCTGTTATACGCGAGAATTTACGGTAGTATAAAATCTCACATATAGGGGACTAGCATATTAGGCTATGGACGCCGCCATCTTGACTCAGAGTAATGCATTGTGGTTAGGCCCCCGACTCCACAGCAGTGCATTATGGGTGAATTTCTTATCAGTCCCTTTCTTCTAGGTGTGAAAGGAGGGGATTAGCCTAGCAAGGAGATGGGGGTGTGGCCCCCGACTACCTGAGGCATCAGGATGTGCTAGTACCGTATAGGCTGTGGCTAGTACACAAGTCTGATCACCAGTGCGGCTTATAGGATCGGCCTATGTGATGTAACAGCATATACAACACAAATGTGGCAGGGGCATTGTTGCACATGGTAGCTTATGAAATTAAAAAAAAAAAACTCTCATGAATAATGTCATCTTATAAAATGTGATACACTGTTATGTCATGTGACATGATGTGGTCCCATGTTACACCATCTAACATGATCTGGACCCATGTAACATCATCTAACACAATGTGGACCCATGTAACATCATCTAACACAATGTGGACCCATGTAACATCATCTAACACAATGTTGTCCCTAGTAAAGACATCTACCATAAACCTTGCATATAGGCCAAAGCTAATACGCTAGTCGGATTGCCAGTGTGGCTTATAGGATCGGCCCAAAGTTGGCATGGGGCAAAAAGGCGAGTAAGGCTTACAACAAGGTTCTACGGTAAGAAGATGTGGTCCCGAATAACGACATCTTATATGATGTGGTTCCGAGTAAAGACATCTAACAAGATGTGGTTCCGAGTAAAGACATCTAACATGTTGTGGTCTCGAGTAAAGACATCTAACATGATGTGGTCCCCAGTAACAACATCTAACATGATGTGGTCCCCAGTAACGACCCTTAACAATAACCAGTCACCAGTAAGGACAACTAACAAGATGTGGTCCCCAGTAACGGCACCTAACAATAATCAGTCCCCAGTAACGACATCTAACAAGATGTGGTCCCCAGTAATGACAACTAACAAAATGTGGTCCCCAGTAACAACATCTTACATGATGTGGTCTCTAGTAACAACATCTTACATGATGTAGTCCCCAGTAACGACATCTGACATGAGGTGGTCCCCAGTAACAACATCTTGATTGATTTGCTTAACATCCAAGTGTACATTGACACCCAGACTTATCTCAATTTAGCAGTAACAAGATGTGGTCCCCAGTAACGACATCTAACAAGACTGGGGACCACATCTTGTTAGTTGTTGTTACTGGAAACCACATCATGCTAGATGTCATTACTGGGGAGTGGTTATTGTTATGTGTCGGTACTGGGGACCACATGTGGTCCCTAGTAACGACATCTTAGATGAGGTGGTTCCTAGTAGCAACATCTAAGATGTCGTTACTAGGGACCACATCATGTTAGATGGTGTTACTAGGGACCACATCATGTTAGATGTTGTTACTAGGGACCACATCATGTTAGATGTTGTTGATAGGGACCACATCATGTTAGGTCTTGTTGCTAGGTACCACAGCATGTTAGATTCATAACAGAACTACCATAACGTTCTAAAATGTTTTGCCTTAGCAACCATGCTGCCATAGTGGGCCTATGCGTACTTGGAACCTATATCAGACCTGTCAAAACCTTTTAGGTGTTGGATCTAGATCTACCATAGTGGGTCCATGTGTATTTTGTCTTTACAACCATGCTGTCATAGTGGGCCTATGCATACTTGGAACCTATATCAGACCTGTCAAAACCTTTTAGGTATTGAAGCTAGAGCTACTATAGTGGGTCCATGTGTATTTTGTCTTTGCAACCATGCTGCCATAGTGGGCCTATGCGTAGGCTTGCTCTAGAAAAATATCAGACCTGTCAAAACCTTTTAGGTATTGGATCTAGATCTACCATAGTGGGTCCATGTGTATTTTGTCTTTGCAACCATGCTGCCATAGTGGGCCTATGCGTACTTGGAACCTATATCAGACCTGTCAAAACCTTTTAGGTAATGGATCTAGATCTACCATAGTGGGTCCATGTGTATTTTGTCTTTGCAACCATGCTGCCATAGTGGGCCTATGCGTACTTGGAACCTATATCAGACCTGTCAAAACCTTTTAGGTATTGGAACCAGAGCTACCACAGTGGGTCCATGTGTATTTGGGTTTGACAACATCTGAAAAATGTGTATTTGCTATGGAAATGCCAGAACGTTTTAATGAGTTTTGCTTTTGGAGCTGGACCCACCAGAGTGGGCCAATGTGTATTGGGCATCATAATTTATATTAAATAAAGAGGGAAATCAGTCCTTGAATACACATCATTACGTTCTGGGAGCCAAAAACTTGAAAAATCCATTACACATATTACGTTCTGGCAGCCCTGTTACAGAAAGCACTGGCGTTTTGAGGGCCATTTTTAGACCCCACATCAGTACGTTCTGGGGGTCCCCTGACAGAAAGCACTGGCGTTTTGAGGGCCATTTTTAGACCCCACATCAGTACGTTCTGGGGGTCCCAGTACAGAAAGCACTGGCGCTCCTAAGGATATATCAACATTCCCAGAATTCTGTTGACCACAGATTCAAAGAAGCTTCAACCCCTATTCATGGGACCATATGTTGTTGCAGAAAGACCAACTCCAACCAGCGCAAGGTTGAAGAACCTATCAAATAACCTACTAGTCCCCAGACCAGTACATATTGATAGGCTCAAAAAGGTCACAACACTGAGGAAAAATGAGTTTGCACACAGACTCATTCCCCACACCTCAAAGTTTATCCACAGGATAACAAGGGATAAATCCCAAATCACACTCACCAAAGAGTCAGTTGGTCTAAACCAAATAGTACCCAGACCAGCCCACCACAAGGTGAAAAGAAACTCCAGGCAAGGGAGAATATCTAAGTAGATTACTTTTATATATTGACATGATCATATGGAATATCTATACCCACATACTATGAATAATAGTCATATAAGTATATACACTCTATATGAAGGAAATTAATTTTCCAACAACTGTCCAAATCATGAATGATAAGTAGGAATTTCATATCAGCATAGGATATGAACCCACACAAAGGACAGAAAAGACAATATACACTATATAGGTTACAAAAAACAATGTGCACACAAAGTAGAATCAAAGGACAGATTACTACAGGGTTGAAGCCTGAAACCCAAAAGGCTACACACAAAAGCCAAAAAGAGACTACCTAAAGGGATTAGCAACCCAAGCTTGAAGAAACCACAATTATCATATTTTGCATCAAAGGCTAGCATCCTTGAAAGAATGCACAATGAAAATGTTTGAACCTAAATCCTGTAAAGTACATGAAACAGAGCGTGCTATGCCAAGAGACTACTGTCTAGACACACCCTTACCCTTCAAAGGACCCACACACTTGCCAGGGCAATCAAACCCCCACAGATGCAGGTGGTCCACACTAATTACCCCAGACATAATTACCCCAGTCAGACAAGCTGACACTGATGGCCCATAGCTAGGCCACCAGGGAAACAAAGCCAGGCCCTCAATGGATGAGGGTAGGGTAGGCTACATAAGATGCCCTGACTCCATAGCCAACTCACCAGTTCTACTCCTGCAGCAGTCAGGTACACACCAGCTGGTCCTAGCCATACCAGTTCTCCTATAGCAGGAGGGACTCTGTCAGAAAGCAGACCACACCCACTCTACAATATCATACCCAGTCACTACAATCTTGGGAAAGGACTCTAGCACAGATTGGACATTAAGCCAACACTAGCTTGATCATGGAAAAAGGTACAGTTCAAACACTACATTGATTATTATATTACTATTGGGACCAACCAGGATTTCTGCTCTCAAAACTATGTACACAGAGGCAGTGCCAAGTGGATACTTCACATAAGCAAAAAGGATAGCTCACAAAATCAGCAAACCAATTTAAACCTAAGTATATTGCAAAAACACTAGTAGAAGTCTTACTAAGACATAGAATATATTTTATATCTCAGGCATGCTAAAGCCAATCCTACTACTAGTGATGATGGCCACTTCTCAAGCCATCACATATGTGCCCACCGTTAGACAGAACGTTGGAGCCATATATGAGCCATTACCTGAACCATTGGTCAATGGGCACGATACCACAACCATGATATTGGCAATACCATACCATATACCTGCTCCACCAGAGACCGAAACCAAAATACTGGACCAGGTTATGGCACTGACATTTCCTACCCTGCATGACGACAGTTCTACCAGTCAGATATTACAGCAAGCAAGGGAACTAGATCTGTTAATAGACATAACAGACAAGGAAATTAACTCTACCTTAGCATCCATCCATTTGTTCCTATCAAATCCAATTAACAGTCAAGGAAGGTACAGAAGAGCACCACTTGGGTTCCTAGCCCCACTCTTCAGAGGAGCAATAGGTCTTGCCACACTAGATGACGTCAAAGAGGTCATGGACCAGATAAAGAACATAGACGGCATTCTAGAAGCTTTTTCCAAGCAAGACAAAGAAGCAGCTATATTAATTGATAAGGTCACCCAACGCCAAGACAAATTTGTCAAGCGTATGTTAAGGATAAAAGTATGCTAGACCAAACCATGAACACTCTAGGCCAAAATATGAATTTATGGGCTCGAAATATGACCACATCTCTGAACACTTATGCAAATCACGAGCACACACAAAGAAGGAAGATCCAAATTTTAACTGATGCACTCACCATTATTGTAGCAAGAATGAACTATCTGCAAGCATTGCAGCGCACCACATCAGCACTCAGGATGCTATCAGCAGGCATTATGACTGCTGACATAGTACCACCAGCTGAACTAACGGAGCATCTGAATGATCTGGACATGACACTCAGAATACACTCACCAGGATCAAAGGTCGCCATAACTGACCTTGACTACTATTATTCCCAAAGAATGATATCCTACACCTATTCGGAACGGCACATATACATCCACCTGGATATCATTGTAGCATCCACTGTCTCCACCTTCAGAGTATTTCAACTGGTAACTACACCAGTACCAATCAACACCAAGGAGACACCTACAAAGGGAGTAACCCAATTAATTACTGATGTCAAATTCTTGGCTATCTCTGAAGATGGTTCACTATTTATTGAACTAACAAATGCAGATATGCTAACCTGTCCAGGAACTAAGATCAAAATTTGTACCAAAACTAGCCCGAGAATCCTAGACATGTACCTACATGCACAGTAGCAATTTATTTGAACCAAGCTCAGCAAGTCAAGGAAATGTGCCAATTTACTATCTCACCCTTGAAGAGACCTATCTCACACGCTGTAGCCATTTCACAAGATGAATATCTAGTGACCACAAATTCTCCCACCTACACAGGTACGTGTCACGGGAAACCAGCTACTACTCACAAAGCACCATCACACTCAATCATAGGTGTACCATGCCTATGTACAGTGAATATAGATCACTATTCACTACCAAATTCTAGGTTGCCATGCAACACTACAATTTCATTTCACTATGCTTTGGAGACTATAAACCTACCTTTTCTCGCGGCTCTAAATGAAATCAAAGAAATTGGACCAGACTCCAAGGCAAATCTGCCACCTTTTCCAAAGGTCAACCTATCCAGGACACTGGATATGTTAAGGAAATCAAGTAATATTGATGAATCAACATTACTAGACCTAAACCCATTCGCAAAAACCCTGCTAGATGATGCCTCCAGCCTGGCTAAGCCACTGGAAAATAGACTAATAGAGTCCTATCTATACAAATTTGCACGGCATCCAGCAGCATCTATCATACCAATGATACTTTCGGTTATAGCTACAATTTTGGCCACATACACCCTATTCAAAATGCACAGAGGATCCACACTACTAGCTTATATGCCAACTGCAAAAGCATATAGATTTGTCACAGAGAAGCCTATGGAGAAAGCCTTCGAAACCCTATACAAGAAGGACACCACCACGGCACAAATAGAACAGGGCCCCACCCCTATTCTAACTATCCATGAGACCCATACCCTTATCATAGCCATACTATTCACACTCACCATTTACTCAGCCTACAGGCTGACCAAATATCTAAAGAGTATGGCAACCAAGCACTGTGGAAAGGGAAAAGTCACAAAGAGGACAAATCCCACAGTAGTACTAAAAGTCTACAAAGGAGACACCAACTTCTCCTTCCCCTTGCGTCCAGTGCCACATGAGTTTGATACAATTATAAAAGCTTCAGCCCCAACATACAGAGATATGATTATAAAAATGTACCCTCTCCCAAGACTAGTATTTGAATGGAATGGACCAGTAGTAATTACTACTAAGAAAGGAGAGACCGCATATTTACTGCCAGAAACTATCAATCTACCATGGCGTGCCAGGTTCAGCATAATACCAGCGCTCAGGGAACCTAATCTAGATTTTGCCATGTTACTACAAAATGACATTTCACCCCAGCCTGTCACCATGGATACCCATGAATCAAAGCTGGAAAACATCACAATTGACGACCAAAGAGAGAGCACCAATACATTCAAAAATGTACTCACCATACTCACCCAACCACCTACAGCTGTAACTAGTGAGAAAGTACATGGGGAAGAATAAACACAATTATACAGGATTGAGATTGACCAAAACTTTTGTGAAAAGTTGGTTGGCCCTGAAAAGGACCGTTTATATTGACATTTATAGATGCCACCCACTAATTGTTATAGTCCCCCCAGCCCAAGGCCTCCCAGGACTCGGCCAACTCGGCAGCGGCAGGAGATCCAATCCACGTATCTTCACTGAAGAGCCACTCGTTCTCCTCCCTCCACTGGACAAAACGTGCCTCCAAAGTAGACAAAGCATGCTCAGCGCTGTCTGCAGCATCACCTGTCACCGTGTAAGCACATAGGCCGACAGCCAATAGGAAGTCCCAGATGACCCCATCATTTCTGGTGAAAAGCAGTCGCGGGTCATATCCATCCAGATCACGTAGGGCCTGAGCCAACAGCTCCAGAGATGCCGCCCTGCGCATGGAAATCCCGCCAGCACCAAGGAAGTACCAGCCGTGATGACGGCACACCAAAACATCACCAAAACTGGCAATGTCGTGCCGGACTTTATGCAACCACCGCGTCCTTACTGAGTCATACCGACTCAAAATACTCCTAAAAGGAGTACCAGGAGTCAGCCCCTCCAAGGTGTTTTGATCACCTAACCACAGGTCTAAGGCCTGCATGTCACCCTGCAGCCAGGCCTCAGGGAAATATGCAAGTACCTCAGGTACAGCCTCCAACTCGTCCTCCAAAATTGCCATATGCGCCATACTGTGTTATCTCAAGGGTACTCAAGGAATAAGTGATCCTACTGTGGTCTACACAGCCTTTATAACCCCTCCCCACCCCCAAATGACACTGTTCACCCTCTGAAGTGATCCCCTCACTTCAGGTGACAAGTCCATGAGAAGGCACATGATCTGCTCACCAAAAGGTGTCAACCACCGGTGTCACCGCGGCACACGACGCATCTTGCGCCGCATGACACAATAGCCTCAAGGTGCCACTCAAAAATCTGCTCAAGGTGCAAAATTTTCAAACTCTCACAATCCCAAGGTCAAAGCAAGGTCTCAGTGTGTGTCAGTAGTATCAGGAAATCAATTTTAAGGTATCCCAAAATGAAACAGCCAATTTTTGAAAAATTGAAGTTTTACAAAAACAATTGCGTACTCTTAACCATGTCAAACTTGCTCAAACATGCATGTATATGTATGAAATTGTATTATTACAATCTAAATTGCTAATCAAACATGTTTGTATATAACACTGTATTTGCACTGTATTTTACACTGTATACCTTTGTATTATGTAAAACTATTTACAGAAAAACATGAAGCAAAAAGGGAGATAGTCCGCTGACTAACCCTAGGATACTACACAAAAGACTTAAATCTCACAGCAGCGGCCCACTGCAAAGACATTTCTGATCAAAGTGTAGATCCACAAGTTGCAAATTGCCAACACCAAGAATCTTGTAAGATTCAACTATCATTGCAGAAACAAGATACCGAGTCATTTTTACGACATTATGAACACTTACCCTCCACCGGATAAGGACAAAATATCTGCATAAAAAGGACTGTATTTGTACATACAAACTTACAAACTTAAGTAATGCAAAATGTCAGATGACACAATTATGAACACTTATCCGCCACCGGACAAGCACATAACTATGCATAAAATGTACATTACTGATTGCTATATCACGCAAATCCAAAGATAAGCGCTATCTAGAAATAAGAAAACAAACTTCAAGCCGGTTGGCCTACTTTTATATAAAAGTGGCCTTGGTTTTTTTGGTATCAAACAAAAAAGTTTGTAAAAGATTATCATAAGATTTTGCATAATTTGCATTATACTCTGTATATTTGTATTCACATGTGAACATTGATATATCAAAATCCACTCAGTTCCACAAAGCACCTATTTCACCAAAGACAGCCTATTACTTGATAACACATTTTTCATCATGTTTTAGAATTAAGACAAAGATGTACCATGCTGTGTATATAATTCAAACAATGATTTGAAAAGTGTCAGATAAAGACACAATGTATTACTACACTGTATAATATGTGATTAAGAAAGTACCAAATTGGTACAAAGATGGTTTACATACCTTATAGTTAAGTTACACTGTATATAATGTAGATGACTAGCCAAGCACAAAACCAAAATTCTCCCCAGACCTTTGGTATTTACATACTCTCACATCATCTATATTACAAAAAAGTGTACTTCACTACAAAAAAAAAAAAAAATCAAAAACAAAAAAAAAAAAAAGGTAAATTCTATTTGCCACCAAAAATTGTGGACAAAATTCCAAAATTCACCCCAAATTTTTAGATGGAATGACAACTGACGGAGAGTTGTCCTTTTTCCCGAGGGGGAGGCACCTGTCATGTGACAGGTACCGCCAACGGCGGTAGACGCTACCCCCGCCGCCTACCCGCACCAGGGGGCCGCCGCGCGGCCTAGAGGGCCGCGCACGGCCCACAGGGGCGCTCCGGGCCGCCGCGAACGACCGGCGCCGAGCGCATCCTGTAGGTTGGATAGGGGTGTATTGTTCTCTGCCAGAGAGAACGACAATTGTATTGTACTATGCCTGAGAGAACGCCAATTGTATTGTCCTCTTCCACATGCCCATAGGGGAGTAGTCTTAACTGACACTAACATGTGGATGCCAACTAAGATGCCATGCTGGTGGCCTGCCCACCATAAAAGGGGTCAGGTCCCAGCACTGGACATCTCCATCCTCACTCTACACTTGGACACCACTGAGCAAGGACCTCTCCACTGACTGAGAACAAGGCTATAGGCTATGCCCTACTAGGCCCAACTATCAGACATGGTGTAGGACCCCCTTGGCTCTAGTCCAGTACTAACCTCAGGGTTATTAGGTATATTTACCAAGACCTATATTATTGTGTGGATAGGTGTAACTGAGTGGAACCTACATTGTACTTACTGTACTATTGCTGTCAACTTGTAATAAATACCAACTATACTACAAGACCTCAAGACTTAGTCAACTTTCCTCACATTACAAGGAGTCTCCCAACTAAGGGGATTCCTTGTATGACAGTAGGCATATTTGAATATTTTGTGTTTCCTATTTTGTTTTAACTATTAATACAGCTACCGTTATTCTCTGTAAGACAGTCTGCAAAACACGATACATAAATGAGAAAATATGTCATATATCACACTGTTTAGCTTCTGAATAACTAAATGTTTGGTTTGAGATATTGTACAATAGTAAGTGGCAGTGTAGAGTATAATGAGGTTATGAAAAAGATTAGGCCTGTGTCCACTAGCATTTATAAAGCCGTTTGTCGTCCTACAAAACGTGAATTTGAATACAAATATGAAATACATGTTTTGTCTCCCTGTGGACACAGGTGGATGACAAAATTTTCAAATACAACAGTGGGATAGCAATTTGGGGGTGTCAAAAGGGGATAACAAAAGTGAGAATTTAGAAATCTAACATGTTTGATTTTTAGTGCATAAATTGGGCAATATGCTCTTTATTCTATTATAATAACTCATCCATGTTTGCCCTGGGCAGTCTGGGCAGCAATTTAGAACGCCTAGTGGACACAGCTTACCTGCAGTTAATGTAGAATATAATCTACAAAATATAGTCCCAGATATGTACATATTGCTGGACGTCAAAACGGCCATATATTCCACTTTCCTTGTAATATAGTGGACACAGGCCTATTTAGAGAAATACATATTTAGCAATGATCTTCTAACATATAAGCCTGCATAAGATATAATTCAATGATATCATATGTCCTAATATTTCATACATTTCAGGGCCCATTCCAAACGATCCGCTTCCTGAAACCAACCGGGACGTGAACGAGACCTTCCTCCGCTCTTGATGCTGCTACTTTTTGTATGTAACGAATCACGATAGAATCTATCACCATCACCGCCCTTCTTTAATAATTGTATCAGCTGTCATCTAGGGCGTAAAGCAACCATACAACGTCACATCAATTGTGTGTTTTGAAAGCCTTATGTGGGCCAAATATGAAAACACTACTGACCGATCGAACTCCCAATGAGATTATTTTATTCCGTTAATGACCGTTCCAGACCCGTAAATAGCCCTCTTCGCGGGGTGGTTCGTTTTTGGATATGGTGGAATTTGATATGATTATTTCAATGGTGGAACTGGACTTTTCTAATATGAGGTGGAACTTTGCGTTATATATTTAACGAGAAAGCTGAGTTTTGTGTATCTAATCCATCATTCATAGTTTTCTCTATGGAATCCTTAATAATTGTCCGATCAACAAGCCGTAAAAAATGAGAGATAGACAATAATGCCCTCTTCCCACTCAGCTAGGGTGGAACACTTTTCCTCCTTCAGGGAAGTGGGGTGGTTCGTTCGAAACGACGACCCCCCCCCCCCCTTGTTACGGGCCTGCGTTCGAACTGTCAATAGTCATAGCCTTTCAGGTATAGCAACTGAGAAACAATACATGCATGGTACATGATGTATACGTATAGTCTGCTCATTGTATGAACTTGAGGTGTGTTTGAGTCTTACAAGAAACTGCTCCTAAGATATGCCAATTATGAGTTTGTAGTGCTGTACATTCGAGGCATAGTTATTTATAAAAAATCCTTTTAGCCACCACGGTGCGAGAGAATGGCAAAAGGAATCAAACAAAAATACCAGAAATGCCTTCAGGTAACTTATTGTGGATAATGCAAGTGTACATGTTTGTATTTAGTGTTCCATCTTCAATCCTACGATTGTATCATCAATCGTAGGATATTGATCAATGGAATCTAATTTTACATTAGAACCCTGTTAGATATGATGCTGATGAGGAATACAACAGGAAGGCAAAACAACCCTTATCAAGTCCTTTTAATAGCTGCAATGTGTCACCCCCCCCCAAAAAAAAGAGTGTGTTTCTGGAAACATGGTTAAAAATATTAGGGTAAGTAGAGCAGCTCGTTTTTTGTTTGTTTCTTGTTAAATGAAGAAAGAACCAGGAATGAGCCGTGAACTGCCATATCAACTGGAGGGCCATCAGGATGACTCACTGATTTGAGGTCAGCCAATTAATTAGGCCACTGAAATCAGTGAGAGTTTGTTCTTCTTGACCCACAATTTGTTGAGATAATAGACAGGCCTATGAATTTTAAAAGATAAATAAATTAATGCAAAAATTGAAAGAAATAACACAAAACTTTGGATGGTTCTTTTTTAAACCTGAAACACATTTTTTGGCCATATTTCATAATAATTTATTCACTAAGAATACTTTTTCCAGTAACACATCAAGAATATTACTCATGAAAATAAGTTCCATGTGATAGCCTAAGAGGCATTTTCCTACCTTCTGCATGGTCCCGTTTTTGCCCAACATTTGAAAATCTGTTGTACAGTGTAATCTACAATATATAATTACAATCAGAATGGCTCGATATAAAGGGCGATTTAGCTGACTGTATCTCATACTATCGTTGCTAACATGATAGTTATGTTTGCTGTTAGATGAATAACAGTATGTAATAAATTACGATATGTGTGTTCTATCGCCGATTAATTCACGCCATGTACACGGTGAGTAATGTTTGAACGGGGGAAAATATTGTGTTATAGACGGTGTCATGAATGTTTTATATATCATTTTATTTAGAAGGTGAGTGTTAACTATTATATGTCGGCTTCATCGGCTATTCAACAGTGTATACACCTTGGCATTGCATGACGAAGATTAAAACCAACATGGATGAGTACAAATGTATTAGTAAAGACACGCACATTTAGCAAAACGTGTCTCTAAGGCAAGAATATGTATATTTCAGATAACCTACCACTACTAGACGTTTCAGGATGTTCTAATTGAGTAGGCATTGCATGAATCGTCTAAATAATCTGCGTCACTTCCATGATCTGTGAGTCACCATGACCAGTTATTTTCACCAGAGTAGATAACTATTTTTCGTATGAAAGTAACATATATTTACGGTAAATAAAAGTACATATCATCTATATTAGTCTAGAACTGTACTCTAATAGCTGTTAGGATAGGTGGGCATAAACTTTTTGTCCGCCAAGCTGAAGTTCTGGAGGAGGTAGCAGTAGTTCGCCAGGATTTGATGCAAAGCATTTGCATTTCTCAGTTTATCATCTATATGTTTGAATCAAAATCATGTTTAAAGATATAGGTTCAGCGGTTTTATTTTGATAGGCCTTGCGTTGCTCTAGAACTGACACTGACGATCTTAATGATCGCTGGAGCTGCCACAATTCGACTCTAAATGATGAGAAAACTATCATTTTGTGTTATTTATTCAATGATGTATATAGATGTCTTTTTCTTGTTTAAATGCTGATAAAGACGGAACTGTTTGGACGAAGCCATTTGAATCAGGTTGTATTAATTATGTGGCCAAAAAGTTGTTCAGCGTAATAAAGGCGTTTAAACTTATTTTGAGTTTTAGTACTTTTTATTGTTCAGACCCAATAGTACAATGTTCATTAAGAGATGACCCACGAAATAAAAGGTACAGGGTAAAATGGTTCGAAGGTATTTCAACGGCCCACAAAGAGAATAAGGGCCAGGTGATGAAGAAGTCTCCTCAATTCGTTTTTTGTTTTTTTGTTTTCTTATTTCACTATTGATTAATAGAAAACCGGTACGCCTACATTAAATATGAGCAGCTGTCAAATTTGTACACAAATTATCAGAATAATCCTTCTAATACCACCCTCCAACTACCTTGCGTCTCCCTTCTCGCATAACCCTCCCTTGTCCCTCTCTGCCCTGCCCATTGCCTCTCAACCCTTCTCTTCTATCCGCTCCTGTTCTTTTCCTTCATTTCCCCCATCACCCCTTCCTTCCATGAACTTCCCCCATTACCTCTGCCCGCCTCGCATTCACTCCCCCCTTCCCAACTCTTCCCCTATCGCCCCTCCCTCCATCCTATCCCCGCTTCCTTCTCCATCACCCCATCTCACTTTCCACTTCAGTGTCGCCCTTTCCCCACATTTCCAATCCACCACCGCCTTGTCCCCTATTGTCTCCTCCTGCTTCCCATCCTTGTCACTATGCCTTATAGTTGGGTAGGAAGCAGGGGGTCCCATGCACCCGAAGACTATATTTTTTTAACTTACATTTTTGGAATCCTGAATATCTCTAGTTACGGAATATCTTCGTACCCAAGGTGAAATCGTGTCCCATCAGGGTCATTGGCGGCCATCTTGTCGGCCATCTTGGCTTTTTCATGAATTATTAGTAAAACCTAACTTTCTCTATAGATTTCCAACCGTTTGAGCTACATGCATGAAAATTTTACATGAGGCACATAACTAATCCCACTATGTACACAAACAACCATTTTGACCTTGACCAAGGTCAAGGTCATGAGAATTGACCTTGAACTTGAAAATTGACCAAATTACGTCATTTGACCATGTATCAACTGCTGTCAACACTTTACTAATGGCATTTTCTCCATCTTAAGATTCTTGTATGAAGAAGACATCAATATCAAGCTATTCAGTTCATTGGAATTGAGATTAGATGAGATTTTGCCATAGTAACAATGCATTTTCAATTATCCATATATTTCAGGATTTAGCCGTAGAAAACATGTGATTGGCTCTGGTATGCCAGCTACTCATGTTCCATAGATTATTTTGGGCACACATATCCATCTCAATAGTAACTGTGAGAATTAGCTGCAACTATGACCTTGACCAAGGTCAAGGTCACTTAATTGACCTAGAATTTGGATAAATCATCAAATGAGCACCTAAAGACCTCTTAAAGCAATGTTAGAGTGTTGAATATATCACAATATTTTCTTTCATTCATTTCTTTTTATTAGAAACATTTCATGAACATATCTATATCATTAAAACATAGTTTATATACATTTTTGCCATGACAACCATTTGTTGCCATCATAACTCTGCATGGTACTGACAGCTTTCCATTATTGGACATATTGCAATTTTGCCCACAATATAACATGTTTTTTCAAAGATAGTGGATTCCAATTGCTCATCATTGCTTATCTATTTGGATAATAGATGCTCTGATATATATTACCTTTATCAAGGTCAAGGTCACTTGAAATGACAGTAAATGTTGGAAATCAATAATTGAGTGCTTATCGCCCTGTGAGAAGGAGCCAAAACATGAATCTATCAGTGTCCACCTTTGCTGTTCAAGTATACTTCCTAGTATATTGAAGGGAGACCCTTTGGTTATCCTGTGAGCATATCCTCAGCACTTCCAAGAAGCTGGTTGCCACTGTCGGTGGAGCCTCGGTGTCCGGTAGGGCTCTGGTGAGTGGGACGCAGCCCGGTGGACTGGTGGGTAGTCAGTGTCACCCATGGTCACGGCCACCGTTCCAGCACAACCACATCCTGTCTACTGTATGACCCACACTGCACCACTACAGCAGGTGCTCTACTGCACTCACAGCACATGGTTTAGTGATGCAGTGTGAAGCCTTCAGTCAATGTGTGACCTGATTAGGGATCCATTTGTCCCTGGATGGGTGAGGGGTGCTCCCCTGTATCTACACAGACTGTGGGTGGTGGTGCATTCTGTGGAGGAGTGTTGCGATGGGCTACAGATACAAAGAGGAGTATGTATAGTTTTACAGCATTGACATTGCTGAATGGTATAAAATCCCCATGTTCAATGACTTTCATGTGCAATTTCTAGGTGGAAGCTCCTTTGACTCTAGTCCTTTTGACCAACCCCCATTGTCACTCTTGAATCTCTTTGAATTCTGCATGACTAACCACCACAACTCTGTTATGATTTGTCACTTATCTTGATTATCACCAAGGCACTGTTATAGATTGGTCTACAATAATGACTTCACCTGAAACAGTATAAGACCTCATGACGGCCACCTCTTACATCAGCCTGTTATGTAACTTACACTGGGCCCCTGTACCTCTCCTTTTCTCAGTCTCCTGGGTACCACAGGCGCCCTGGTGTAGGGTTTCACTGTCCACATTTTGGATAGCTGATTCACTGTGATGGTATGGACTGTGAAATATTAGAGAATGCATTCATTACTAAATATGTACAGACAGAGGAATATTGATATTGCCAAGCTTTTTGTTTTATTAAGTGACACAAAGTGCTTTAACGTGCTATGCCCTTAGTTGTCATAATGCATGAATGAAGCCCTGGCAATGTTGCTAGGGCTGCATTCATGGACAACCCTTTAGGAGTTGATGACGCTGTAGGGATGGCATGATGCTTGACTGCAGCACTGGTGAGTTACTCCCCAAAGCTGGAATCATGCATCATGATGACAAAGAGAATAATGCATTAAAACACCCAAGGATTTTGCACAGGAAAACCCATACCTATAGAATATAATATCTTTCATGTTCCCAGCCAATGATTAAGGATGATGTAAAACTATAAATTCTGGCCTTCTGGGAGTGGGAAGGTTGGTCAACCACTGCCCTAGGACTTGCGGCTTGCTTCCCCCGAGGGGAGGTGGCCGGAGACGGCCCGAGTGTTGTCTTCCCTTCTGCAACCAGGACCCCCTGTGTAAGGGTAGCTGGCCTAACACCTTTTCTGGTCCTGGAGATGATGGTTGTTGGCTCGGGCTTGTCACGCCCTGATCCCCCCCCCATGGATTGGGGTACCCGTCCGGCCATGGGGCACTGTGTGGCCGTCAGATCCTCCGTCAGGTCCCCCTGAGAGTGAGGTGGCTGAGTTATCACCTCTGCTGGGTCGGGGCTTGCAACTGCCGCTCCAACTGCATATCTGTTTGTTTGTGTTGTTCAATGTCCCGTGGACGCTGCAGCAGGGATCAGGGCGATTTGCTCCCCTGTACCTCAACCCTGAGGGGAGCAGTGTCCCGTTGACGCCTCTAGCGGGGCTGCTGCTAATCCCTCGTGCCTCGACCCTGAGTAGAGAGGGGTCCATTTGCTGCTTTGATTCCGCACTGGTAGCCTGCCACACCGGGGAGCAGGGCAGCAGGCCAGGGCCAGCGGGGTGGGGTGGAGAGCAGAGTCCGTCTCCCTGTCGGAGGGATCCGTATCCCCCTCTGAGAGGGGGAGGTCCACTTTGTGAGCGTCTGTCTTACACTCGGAGGAGGCGGGTGACGCGACCACCGACGTCACTTCCTCCGGTGGTTCAGGTAGCGGACATGTGTGTGGTTCAGGACTCCAGTCACCAGAGGGTGGGCAACAAAGTCCTGAGCACCCTCCTGTGGCAGCTGCTGGATAGGGGGGGGCAGGGGTGTGGAACTCGTGCCACCACCAGTTACAGGAGGGTGTGCTCGTCAAGAGGAGGGACCTGCAAGGTGGGGTTTCACCCCCTTCCGCCGAACAGTCTTACCACTGTGCTTCATCCCTCCGGCCCCCGACTTCCTATTGGACCCCGTTGGGGTCGGGGGGTTGCCCGCACATCCCTATGCTCATCCTCATCCGATGAGGGGGACTTCTTCTTCTTAGATTGCCTCCCCTGCGACCTGGAGGCCATGCCTGACCCGGTCAGTTGTGGTTGTGCTGGAACGGTGGCCATGACCACGGGTGACACTGACTGCCCACCGGTCCACCGGGCTGCGTCCCACCCACCAGAGCCCTACAGGACACCGAGGCTCCACCAGCAGCGGCAACCAGCTTCTTGGAAGTGCTGAGGATATGCTCACAGGATAACCAAAGGCTCTCCCTCCAATATACTAGGACATCTACTTGCAGCAATGATGGATACAGGTGGATTCATCTCTTTATGGAGCTCATTTAAGGTGAAAAGTTCAATGTTCTTAACTACGTTTTAGCTCCTTCTCACAGGGCGATAAGCACTCAATTATTGATTTCCGAACCTTGATTGTCATTTTATGTGACCTTGACCTTGATAAAGGTCATATATATCAGAGCATTCATTATCCAAAAAGATAAAACAATAATAAGCTATAGGAATCCACCATCTTTGAGAAATTGCTGAAAATATGTTATATAGTGGGAAAATTGCAATATGTCCAATAATGGAAAGCTGTCAGTACCATGCAGAGTTATGATGGCAACAAATGGTTGTCATGGCAAAAATATATATAAACTATGTTTTAATGATATAGATATGTTCATGAAATGTGTCTAATAAAAAGAAATGAATGAAAGAAAATATTGTGATATATTCAACACTCTAACATTGCTTTAAGAGGTCTTTAGGTGCTCATTTGATGATTTATCCAAATTCTAGGTCAATTAAGTGACCTTGACCTTGGTCAAGGTCATAGTTGCAGCTAATTCTCACAGTTACTATTGAGATGGATATGTGTGCCCAAAATAGTCTATGGAACATGAGTAGCTGGCATACCAGAGCCAATCACATGTTTTCTACGGCTAAATCCTGAAATATACGGATAATTGAAAATGCATTGTTACTATGGCAAAATCTCATCTAATCTCAATTCCAATGAACTGAATAGCTTGATATTGATGTCTTCTTCATACAAGAATCTTAAGATGGAGAAAATGCCATTAGTAAAGTGTTGACAGCAGTTGATACATGGTCAAATGACGTAATTTGGTCAATTTTCAAGTTCAAGGTCAATTCTCATGACCTTGACCTTGGTCAAGGTCAAAATGGTTGTTTGTGTACATAGTGGGATTAGTTATGTGCCTCATGTAAAAATTTTATGCATGTAGCTCAAACGGTTGGAAATCTATAGAGAAAGTTAGGTTTTACTAATAATTCATGAAAAAGCCAAGATGGCCGACAAGATGGCCGCCAATGACCCTGATGGGACATGATTTCACCTTGGGTACGAAGATATTCCGTAACTAGAAATATTCAGGATTCCAAAAATGTAAGTTAAAAAAATAGTCTTCGGGTGCATGGGACCCCCTGCTTCCTACTATACTATTATTACACCGTCAAGCCCCCAATAACCCCCTCCCGGTCCATTCAGCCATAACCCGTCCCTCTCCGCTCATTCACTTCATCTACCTCTGCCCCTATCACTTTCCACTAGCAGCGGGATATCACCCTCCTTCCCCACCCATCCCCCATCGACTCCTCACTCCCTTATCACCCCTCCCTTCCTCGGCCCCTCTCGCCGCCTTCCATCCCTCTGCCGGTCCTCTATCATCCCCTCCCTTTGTCCCTCAGGGGTGTCGGAACAGGGAGGGGCCAGGGGGCCATGCCCCCCCTCCAATCCTAGACATGGGGGGGCCCAGAGTTTCTTTTGACCCCCCCCCCCCCAAATTATTTATTTTGGAAATGCTAAAGAATTATATTCATTACTCTGTAGTCGTGTAAAGAAATTTCCACAAATTGACTTTAAAATTAACCAAATTATGTCAAAATTTTCAGAATTCTCCTTGGGGGCCATGCCCCCAGATCTCTAATAGTTTCTCAGTGTGTCGCTTTTAACATTCAGAATCGCGCACCCTTCCAAACTTCGGTTCGGTTTGACCGTGCCCCCCCAAAGTCGAGTTGCTTCCGACACCCCTGTCCCTTCCCTTCTTACCCCTTCCCCTCTCACCTTCCCTTTACTGGCCTTCCGCTCTCCCCCCCTTCTCCCTCTGCCCTTCCCCTTATTGGTTTTATCGAGGTTTCATGCAGAAATCAAACAAGACTTATTCCTGCTTCCATCGTGGCAAGGAAGGCCCCAACTTGTGACGTCACTTTATTTACGGAAGTGAACTAGACGCTGGTACCCGGCAACATATTTTTCCCGCGTCGTCAAATCTCAACACTCCTCCTCGACAAGTGAAAATATATATACTGTTTTAGAACATACAGTAAAACCTTTAGAATACACAATGAATATGAATATGTGACTGTAACTAAACACTCCTCCTCAAACGTAGTTTTAGTGTCTGTTATTGAAACACTCCTCCTGAATATTGAATGTTCACTTTGGCAAAGTCTTTGTGAATCAAAAGTCTCTTAGATATAAGTCCTTGATTTGGTAGTCAAATGTCAATAGTTCTTAGTTTTCTCCAGTAAACTGGTGATGTCCTTGAATTGACTCACTAGTCAAATATGTAGTTTTTCAAACAAACACACAAATGAATAAACAGTCTTTCTTTTGTTACATAGTTAATTTGACTTTCTAATGTTGTTACATAATACACTAAACAGCATATATACCTTAGCTATCAAAAGGTGATCATATACAATAGGTCTTTCATATGTTTTATATCAAACTAAACAAATAGCAATCACCTGCTATTATTATTTAATCAAAACATAATACCTATCCTTGGAAAGAGAGGACACCAGTACTTCATTTCCACGTGAGGCTTCAGCCCTCACCTCCCTAACACTGGCAAAATAACACATTGCCCTCAGTCTTTGTAGCTCACGGTGATCAGCTCCAGCTCACGGTGATCAGCTCCAGCTCACGGTGATCAGCTCCAGCTCACGGTGATCAGCTCCAGCTCACAAGTGATCAGCTCCAGCTCACAGTGATCAGCTCCAGCTCACAAGTGATCAGCTCCAGCTCACAAGTGATCAGCTCCAGCTCACAAGTGATCAGCTCCAGCTCACAAGTGATCAGCCCCAGCTCACAAGTGATCAGCTCTAGCTCACAAGTGATCAGCTACAGCTCACAAAAGAAATGTGATCAGCTACAGCTCACAAGTGATCAGCTAAAGCTAACAAGTGATCAGCTAAAGCTCACAGGTGATCAGCTAAAGCTCACAGGTGATCAGCTACAGCTCACAGGTGATCAGCTACAGCTCACAGGTGATCAGCTACAGCTCACGGTGATCAGCTACAGCTCACAAGTGATCAGCTACAGCTCACGGTGATCAGCTGAAGCTCACGGTGATCAGCTGAAGCTCACGGTGATCAGCTAAAGCTCACGGTGATCAGCTACAGTTCACAGTGCCTCTGACACGTCTCCAGTGCCTCTGACACGTTCACACTACACAGCACAGTAATGTCTCCTGACGTCCACTGCTGTGTCCTGACGTCCACTGCAGCCTCCTGACGTCTACTGCAGCCTCCTGACGTCTACTGCAGCCTCCTGACGTCTACTGCAGCCTCCTGACGTCTACTGCAGCCTCCTGACGTCTACTGCAGCCTCCTGACGTCTACTGCAGCCACACACACCCCAAGTCGACATCCTGGCTGTGATACACCTACAGTCCATAGACACCTGTCTAACACACACACACCACGTTGATATCCTGGTGTACACAAGACACAACACAGACCCCCTGGCTACTTACATGTCCTCTGTAACTACCAGTCACTGTCTGTAACTCCCTGTAACTGTCTGACACACCCCGCGACGATCTCCTGGCTGTGGTACACGTATACAGTCCATAGACACCTGTCTGACACACACCCCACGTCGATCTCCTGGTGTTCACACAACAATACTACACACCCCACGTCGTACACACGTGTAACAGCATCCACAAACGTGTCCCCTTGCTGGCTACTTACTGCACATCCAAATGACATCTCTCTACTCGAACCCTGCAGACTATGTCAACTCCTGCAACCTCTACAGCAGCTCTAGACACGTACTTCAATGACGACGATCTCGGGAGATTTACCCATGCCGACATGCCATGGCCACGGCCGGCAGCTAGCTGTGTGGCTAGGGCCTGTATCACGGCCTAGCTGTGTGTGGTTCCATTGACTATTCTCATGGATCGACAATATTGTGACTTTGACATCTTGCCAGGAAAACAACATTTCATTCAAATCGCTAATAGCTGTTCTAAATGATGCACGCACATGTTATGCTGATATCCACGGCATGATTGTTGTCATCTTGGGCGAATAAAGACCTAATTTAATCCACTTTCTAGCTGCGCTTTACTTTTCAAGGTCTTTCCAAAATGGCGGGCTCTTTTACTCTCTAAAAGGAGGGAGAAAAGAAGTTTATCACGACTTTGATTGCCGCAATACGGCAACGGAAGTGGCATTGTAAGATGGTGGCACTTCCGTTTTAAGCAAATACCCAGCAAAACCGAAACTTTGCAAAAAGAAAATGCTCATTTTCAAGAGGATGAATAAGGCGAAATGTCTCCTTCTACTAGCGAAATAGAAAACCAGATACCTCTGAGTAGGAATGTGAAAAGATTTAGGCAGAAAACATTGCACAAAGGGAGGGATTGATGATTCTATCTGTGGGCTACTGTATCGACGCTCAACTGAGGCGGACGCCGAGGTTGAAAGCTCAATTAGGCCGGCAGCCTGTCCCGGGCACCCTGTTCAGCGTCGTCCCCACGCCGTACACACGTGGTTCCCACGTCGCCCTCACGAAGATCAGCTGACAAACACAAAGTACCGTCTCTCCTGTGTTGTCCATGTCTATCCACGTTGACTGACGAAGCTGGCCATCTCTCTCCACGTCGAGAAGCCACTGGCTCCCACGTCGTCCCCACGTGGATCCCGCCCGGGGGATCCCGGCACGTTCCAGACGCCCTGCCTGCGTCCTTGGCGCGTTCTCAACCACGCTTTCTCTGCGATCAATCCTCCAACATCCAACCCCCAATTCCTTACAGCAGGACGCACTTTACAGCTTCAGATGTTAATCTCTCCACTGATCGTATTCTGAGCCCATCGCCTATTGGTTTTATCGAGGTTTCATGCAGAAATCAAACAAGACTTATTCCTGCTTCCATCGTGGCAAGGAAGGCCCCAACTTGTGACGTCACTTTATTTACGGAAGTGAACTAGACGCTGGTACCCGGCAACATATTTTTCCCGCGTCGTCAAATCTCAACACCCCTATCACCCCTCCCTCTGTCCCGTCCCCTCTTATCCCTCCCTCCCCCCTCCCTCCCTCCCTCCCTCCTCCCTCTGCCCTTCCCCTCTCTCCCCTCCTATTCTCTGCCCTTCCCCTCGTAGCCCTCTCTCCCTCTGTCCCTTTTCCTCTCACTCCTCCCTCCCTGCCCCCTCCCCTCTCACCCCTCCCTCCCTCCCTCCCTTCTCCTTACCACCCGCTATCTCGTCTCACCCTGCCTCTGCCCCTTCCCTTCTCATCCCTTCCTCACTGATTTCACTAACACACTAACACACAAACACCAAACGTCCTTATCAGCTCCCCCTCCCAATCAATCCCACTCGGGCACAAACCAATAACAGGTACACATACATAAATACACCAAATTCCTTAACCTTAACCTATAACCACGGTTATACTGACCATGTCTATATTCCCCGTATAAATCCCAATAATTATCATAATCGACGTGCACTAGTAGACATACATCTTACCAAGGCATAACTACTCCAATACCAATACAACCAACATCTATAATGCCAGTCAACATGTGTAAGGTAAGTCTACATTTTGCCAAAAATACTTTCATTTCCATCGTGATTGGAACTCCCTTGATTCAACCAAAGACGCGGCACAACACACCTCCTGTACCTTAGACCCTATGAGGTCATTGAATTATGTAATTTCATATGAAATGGTTCACCGTAAATTAAAGTTGTTCTCTTGATAATTATAAGAAATAAACACAAAGGAGCACTCATAGTAAATTATCGTAAATCTCACCCTCATTTGTGAATAATTCTCGTAAACATCTGTGTTTGTCCAGGGTGTATGTATTATATTAAACCCCCACCTCCTCATAAGCTTCATTTTATTTGACATGTCCCAGACGTAATCTGTACTTGTATTGTAATATCTAAGATAACTCCCAGACATTTTCCTTGGCCCTGGCGAGTTACTCGGTAGGATTACATCCATGCATCATTACGACAAATGCCCCATGCTGTCGGTAAAGGGTTAACTTGTGGGACAGTCATGTTTATAAATAGACCCTTTGTATCTGTAACTGTGTTTTACATGCTGATCGATAATCTTATGCAGGTGGTTTTGTCGTACAAGTATATAAACAACTATTGAACTGGTCAAGGGTATTAGTTATCGTACTTGCCCATGGTTGTATGCCTACAACCATTGCAATGCGCCTCTGTTATCTCTTATCTCTTATGCCTATACTTGTAACTCTATTCATCTATATGTCGAAAACACTCAGGACTATATTACAATTCATCTTACATCTACAATGTATCAAATATTTGCTAATTTCCAGTCAAAAACCCAAAGTCGGATACCAGTGCTGCTCCTACTGATGGCATGTGTCCCTACCATCAGCACACCGGTAACATTTTCCTTATTGTTATCCCTGTTCATGTCTAGATGCTTTTCTTTCTTCGATAAGTTCTAGTTAGGCCAAAAAAAATAGAAGGTGTGTTTCAGGCAACCCGACCCTAGATTCAAAAAAGGGCCAACCCTAGCATTTTTTTCCGATTTTGGAGAATCTTTTTTTTTTTTTTTTTGCAAAATATTCATATTTTTTTTCGGAAATTTTAGCAATTTTTTCGTCAGGAAGAACAGATCACATAAATATATTGCCTAATTAACTGTCCAGCCTCAGGAAATTGCTTATTAACAAGGATGTCCAATAATTTCATGATGTTCCTAGTTATAGTAAGAATTGGTGAGTTGTCTTGATGACCCGCGATTCGATATGGCAGTCCGCGACTCATTCAAGGTACCTCCAACATTCAAAACAAAAAAAATAAAATAAAAAATCCGACCTACCTACCCTAAATTTTTGGACCATGTTGCCTGAAACACACCTTTTTTTTTTTTGGCCTTATAACCTGGTAAATTAAACGCTACACATTCCATAGCAGTTTGACTGGTGATCTGGAGCAAACTTTGAAGTGTTGAGAGATGGATATGTATTGATGGCTCCATGTTCTGATTAAGTCTTCTAAACGGTTGACTGTATTGAAACAGCTCTCAATGAAAATGTCACTTATTTTAAAAAGGGCACAAGCAATGTAGCCTGTAATAATACAAAGTTTGTGCACAAAAATCCCAGATTACCCAGCGGGAAATCCACAAACCATTTCCAGCATGACTTTAGTCAAGGATATCTCTTAATCACAAAAAATAGAGATTGCTTTCTGATGTTTTAGCTAAACCATCCCAATAACTGATCAATCAATTATGATGTATGTTATTAAGTCTATTCTTTTCTGTGTTCTAGATTCCTGTCACCCCACCTGGATGTCACGACCTCTGCATGAAGCTAGGGGGTGTTTACCTAGAATGCATTCACGAATGCCCAACTCTTCAATGTAAGTATATGACTATCCATTCAAATATTTCACAGTTGTGTGTTGAGGTGTTTTAGTGGGGGTAGATGTGCTTAGACTTGCTTGAGTTCAATAATTAATGATATATTATAAATATCAGTTATGCGCTGGAGGTGTAAAGTCAGGAGGCCTGGCCTATGAGCCCCCAAGAAACATGCGACAAAACATACTGAATCAAAATATATGTATACATTATACTCTGTTAATAATACTGCTAATTCATACAATTATGTTTTGTCAGATTGTAAAGGAGCTCTAACTGAGGATGGCCCCCTAGAAGTATACATCGGCCAGGGGCCGGTGAAGCAGCCCCAGTTATGTGAGAGGCACTGTTGGGAGGCAAACCAGCACACAGAACGCCGCTGTATGCTCGACTGTCCACGTGAGTTTCAGTTTCACTTCTAATCATGGTCAATACTAAATATGCCATATTATTCTTGTTGGCTTAAGATTTGTCTTCATGATGCATCTTGCACAGCGAGTGACTCCCTGCAGGCACTGTTCTGGTGAATCATGACGATACTTTAAGAGTGTACGCTATTACCCCATAGTGTTGACATGATACATGAATGCAGCATTGGCTAGATACTCACCAAGACTGCATCCATGCATCATTAAGACAAAGGACAGTGTACTAAAGCATTATGCCATCCTTTAAGAATTCATCAAAGGGAAAGGTAGGAAAGAGCACTTTATTGGATAATCGCAAAATAGTATTGCCATTAAGGCCCCGTATGCCTGATGAAGGTCTACATTTCCCATTCTGTTATTACCCGGTATTTATTGTAGTGACTTGGTGCCGCAAATATGGGAAAGTGCCTCCCCCAACAACAACAACAACAACAACAACACCAACAACAACAACAATGATGACTACAACACCAACAACAACAACATCTGCCTCAATTATCACACTAGCTCCACCACCAAGCAATGGTATGTCTGTATTTCTTCTCAGTTTCTATATCAATGTGAAGCATAGAATAAAATTCATTGGACGCTATGGAATGCACTTGTAAGCCTGCCCCACAATGGTGCATGGCAGTAGCAAACACCTGGGAGCAAACAACTCACAGCTTTCATATATGATGAGGGAACAAGACCCACTCCCTTATTCTCATACGAAAATTTGTCATTTCTGAGTGGTGCTATATAGCCTCGTTGATGGCACTCTGAGACATACGCATGAGTCCTCTATAATTGTACATCCTTATGTTGTAGCTCTACCACTGAGAACACCAGGTCCCCATGTGCGGCCTAGTATGGGACACCCAGAGCTGCAGTATAGCACCATGTATGTCGTGTTAGGGGTACTGGTCTTGGTGGCAGTCATTGTGGTCGTACTGGGGGTAGGAATCCGCAGGAACAAGCCGACAAGCTCACCAACTCACAACGGTACGTACCTCTCTCTATGGATATGGCCATCTTTAGCAAACGGTGACTATATTATGAATATTCACCTAATATAAATAGCCAATCCTGACAAAGAAATTCCTGTGCCAGAGGTTTAAATCTGTAGCAGAGTTATCACTCTTATATAGCACATGCTAAGTCTAGGTTAAAACCTATGATAATGTTGTTCGTTTGTAGTCAGACTTCCATACTGAGATGAGATTTTATCATAATAGGCCTAGTACTACCGGTAGGGATATTTTGATTACGTTTTGGATTTTGACAGAAATTGTCTCAGAAAAAAAACCTGCGTAATATCATGTTCGAAATTTTGTATTCAATACTGATCCATTTATTGCATTATGGCTATTAACCTTTGGCTAATTTTTGAATTGCTAGAACAAGGAGATGCCGAGGAGAAATTTCCGAAGGATCCCCTAGCTGCAACGCACCCCCTCCTGGGATCAATTACCCCATCACAACCAGAAGATGCAAAACTACATATGGACCCCCTCCGAGGACCAGTTCCTCCCACGGACAATGACAAACAAGTTAACATCCTCCGCTGTCCACAAATGGGCCAATTATCTTTTTAAGATTATTGTTTTTCGTCCATTATCATATATATATAACTCATTGAGAACAATTGTATATAAATCTGCTTTTCTTATATACCCCATACTATGTCACCCAGCCTTCACACACGCATCAGTATTAAACCCACATTTTCTACATTTGATATAATATGTGTATTGGATTTTCTTTTCTTAGCAAACCTTCAAGATTTGCATTATTTTATATATCCACTAAGATATGTATATATATATATATATATATATATATATATATATATATATATATATATATATATATATATATATATATATATATATATATATATATATATATATATATATATATATATATATCGTTTATCAAATTAACTGTGATATGGATTCAAGTTTGATATAGTGTATCGACCCATATAGCCAATCATAGCGCAGCAAATCTGCACAAGCATATATACTAATTTTGTTCGGGCAGCGAATTCTGTATAAATTATAGTATGACATTATACCATGGGATTCTTTTCTATACTGTATAAGAGTGTATCATATCGGTCCGGTTAGTATATGAAAAAAATGAAAAACAACTATTGGTAACTGTTATCATCAGAAATGAAAAACAAATAAAAACAGACTAACACCACAAATTCCAACGCCCATTGATACCACACCCTCAGAAAAGTGAGCGTCACTGTCGCCAAAAGCACTCTCACCTGAGAGTCAGGCACTGCGACAGTGACGCTCACTTTCCTGAGGGTGCATCTCTGATGTGAAATACGTCAGAGACGGTATTAAAGGGCTCATCATAATTGTCGAGGACACTGTCAGGTGCTGTCTAGTCGTTTCTATAATATATTTCAAAGTTAATTTCCTACTAAAGTATGACTTTAAATTAGTCTAAAGGTGTAAAATGTGCCGAAAATTAATAACTTACTTAACTAATTACGCACTAATCAAGAATAAGATGCTTCAATTCATACCTCATGTTGGTCATATATATACATCCTTGATTTTTAGTTATACATGTACCCCCACCCCCAATTGATCTATATTCCACCAAGCCCCCTCCCTTCCCAGGTGACAATAAAAGTGACTCATATCTTATCATGTTGGCACAGATGGACTGTGATATGATAGCTCATGATATGATATGATGATCGGCTATAAACACACTTACGCCCCCTCATCCTGGAACTTCCAATCTGCGTATGCTGCAATATGGTTATACTATGGTTATACTGGGGTTATACTATGGTTAAACTTAGTCTGAGCCAAGGAAGGCGTGATGCACAAGCCGGCGGAACTGGTCTCATCCTCTCTCCAGATTTCACGGGCAGTGTCCCCGACTATAATCATACAGCAACTTTGGACAGGTTCACAGTAACCTATTATTGTGACTATTAACGTGCACACCTCAGCACGGGCAGTATACTTCTGGCACCGTGGAGGAGTGGTCAGACCCCAGGGGTCACACTTGGTGCACAAGCCGGTGGCCGCATTGTACCTTTGCCAGGAAAAGGCCAGGACACACGCACATGATATTTACCTTTATACATGAGATGCTGAATGCTCAGGTGAGTCGTGTATGAATACATGGATATTATCAATTCTACTAATATGATTAGTACGGCACTATGGTATGAGGGAGGTAGATTTTAGGGTATTTCATCATGTAACCCCTCCCTCTCCTTGCCCCTCCTATCCCTCCTGGATGGTGTTTCTCCACAAATATACGGACGTCCGCAAATTTCCGTAAATATATTTATGGAGCTCCCCAAATTATGTCTTTTTAGTACTTAAGCATACAAATACGGACCTCCGTATATATTTGCGGACATCCGTATATATTTGGGGAGCTCCGCAAATTTGTGGAGAAACGGGACCCTGCCATACCTCCCATACCCACATGACCACTCCTCACCCCATCGACCCGACTGTATCACTATGGCAAGCTCAAGGGGTAACCACTCCTGGGTCCTGTTTCTCCACAAATTTGCGGACTTCCACAAATTTGCGGACCTCCGCAAATATGCTTCCATAAATTTGCGGAGCTCCGCAAATATATACGGAGGTCCATATTTGTATGCTTAACTACTAGAAAACGAAATTTGCGGACATCCACAAATTTGCGGAATACACATTCCATAAATTTGCGGAGCTCCGCAAATATATACGAGGGTCCACAAATTTGTGGAGAAACAGCATCCAGGTATAGTCCCTTATTGTACTCGATTTAACTGCTGTGAAACATGGTTTACAGGGCTATTATGGAAAGGTTTGTAACGTTGTCCCCGGTTGGGACCCCACTAGCCTCACAGCCCCCTATATATATGTCCCATAAAATGCCGCTACAAGGCCAGTATAAGAGACTAAGACCCTGACCGTATGAGGAGAGTTAACCCACCCTTTAATTGGGGCAGATGAACTACGTTCAACGGGGAGTTAACTCACATAATAAACCGGGTATCGGGGGGAGTTTACCCATTCGGCTTGCCATTCCGTTTTCGTCTTCAGCAAAACCACGGTTATGCTCTGCCACTGTCTGAGTCACAGCGAGTTCACTAAGTGCTGGTCAGGTCATACCTGGTGGTCAGCTAGTAATGTATCTGTCCATATCTACTGATAAACCAGACTGATACGCATGTATAAGGGAGCACCCATAGCCCGGGACGCACGGCAGACGTGTTTCAAACCTCAGGTAATTACAGCAGAAATGCATGATCAACATCATGAAGAGTATAAGGTACCAAAGAAATAGCAATTTATACGATTCATGGGGATATCGATTTTTTTTTGTAAAATATTCATATTAGAAATTTTAGCAAATTTTGGGTCAGGAGAAACAACCTCCCCTGCTTAATAAATTCTCTAATCACAGGAAATTGCATTTTAACCAGAATATACAACAATTTCATGATCTTCCCAGTTACTGTAAGAAGCAGTGAGTTATCCTGATGACCCATAATTCAAACTGGTAATTTGTGATTCGTTCCAGGTGCTTTCGGGAAAAAAATCCCACCCACCTCCCTTAAAATTTTGGACCATGTTGTCTGAAACGCACCCTTTTTTGGCCTAACCCAGTGGGCACAAAATTCAGTTCAAAGTTGAATCAACGTTGAATCAGCATTGAATCAATATTGACAACCGTTTATCAATGTTAATTCAATGTTCTGTGCCCACTGGGAAGCTTCGATCGTGGTTGGCCTATATCACAAATACGATGTGTATAGGTAAACATCGCCTTCCTGGATGCCCTATATAATATGGTAGTGTATGGAAGGCCGGTGCGACATTGTGCCATTTGCTAATTGCCATTTGCCATTTGCCATTTGCTAATTGTCATTTGCCATTTGCTAATTGCCATTTGCTGAATGTAGATATTTGCTAATTGCTATTTGCTGAATGTTGATATTTGCTAATTGCCATTTGCTAAATATAGATAGTGGCCAATTGCCATTTACTGTTTGTCAGTTGCCATTTGTAAGCTATAGTCTCAGCTTACAGTTAGGTCTAGGATCAGACTTTGTCTAGGGCTAAAGTAGGCCTACATATCTAGAAACCTATATCATAATCATCCTTTTGTAAACGATTTATACCCCTGTATTTATTTAATTCAAGCTAGCCTTTCTAGACTTAGTAATAGAACCCTAGCCTAGAAACTGCTGACCTCAGAATGAGCAACTGGCAACTGCCCATACTAGCAAATGGCAATTCTAACCATCAAATGGCAACATGACAACGTTGTCAATTGACAAAATACTCATTGGCAGATGGCAAATGACAATATGGCAATCAGCAAATGGCAAATGACAAAATGACAATCAGCAAATGGCAATCAGCAAATGGAAAAATTGCGGATTGATGATCATATTGAGCAATTGGCAACTTTTCTGGCAATTCACAACCTCAAATGAGCAAATGGCACCCTCAAACCGGCAAATGGCAATTGGCAACCAGCAAATGGCAACTAGCAATTAGCAAATAGCACAATGTCGCACCGGCCTTCCATAGTATGGGATATCCTCGTAAAACCTGGTGTCTATACCTTGCACCAGTGAGTCTTCACTTACTCTGTATTATAGTATATACATAGAATAGATATCAGGCGTGATTCACGTTTTGATACTTCATGATGCTGTAATATGACACTAGGCTTACTTGCAACACACGGAAGTTCCAGGAGAGCACCATACATACCTCCCCATATATGGGGAGGTCAAAGGCAGGAGAGACCAATTCGTGTTTTTGTGCACTCAAAAGTTGGATTGTGCAAGGAAATGTAAGCGCAAAACTCACCAAAATACCTCAACAAAGTGTCATGTATATCCTTAAACATTGGAGGAGTGTATCAACCTCCGTGTGGTCTGCATGATGCACAGGACACTTTCGTGTGGCGAACCAACTTCACCAAAGTAGGTTTACATAATGGACCTGCGCAGTTGATACTTTCTAGTTTCAGTTTCGCTTGTACTCATCAGAACTGCGGGATTGGACAGGTCGCAGAGAATATAGGAAGCCTATCCACAAAAACAGGCCAACACAATGTAATTAAAGCATAATGGGGCCGGAATACGTCCCTTTAAGACCCATGTCGCGGACCATATCATTCACCTGGGTGGTCTTTCAGAAGACGTCACGAGTTCGTGGGCATTTTTTCCTGTAGGGTTTACAGTGGGTATTTTATTCTCACGACTGACGAATCCGTTCTGAACGACTCAAAGAGCCTCCTGAGAGAGCATATATAGGTGTAACTGTAAGTGTTTCTTTTATTGCCCCGCCCCCGCCAAGTGTCGCACACAGTAGGCCGAAGTGGGGAGTCTGCCATTTAATACATGTTGCAATTCAAAAAGGAGTTCCAATTGTCTAGGGTGCCAGCAAGCCCCGCAAGCATATTCCAACACCCCTGTCCCCAAGTATTCTTCAGACATAATGATATACATTTATAAGGCAGTGCTTTTGTAACAACAGCAGGATGCTGTTTCTCCACAAATATGCGGAAGTCCGCAAATTTGCGGAGGTCCGTAAATACACTCTCCCTATATTTATGGAGGTTCGCAAATATATATGGGAATCGTATTTTAGTACTTAAGCATACAAATACGGAGCTCCATATATATTTGCGGACCTCCGCAAATTTATGGAAGTAAATTTACGGACCTCCGCAAATTTGCGGACCTCCGCATATTTGTGGAGAAACAGCATCCTGGAGGGCGTTTCTGGTGGTGACTTATGGAGTCCGTAACTTTTTTCCATAAACCGTAACTTTTTTCCATAAACCATAACTTTTGTATTTCTTCAGTTTCTCTTAATCTAGGCTAAGGAGAGCACAGTTTTTGCATAAAGAAGTAAGACCCAGCATGTATGGTCCTCATAGCATAGTTTATAACATCATAGCATTTTTATAGCTTTTTTTGAAAAGTCCATAGTCCATAAATTGACTTATGGAGTCCATAAATTTCTTATGGAGGTCAGTAAGTCACCTCCATAAACGAGAAACGCCTTCCAGGGGAATGAGCAGACTCTAACTAGGCCTACATAGGATATCTCGGCTATCTGCCATATCTCTAATTGACTGATAAACCACCATTATTTATGTTACAGAGCAGGGGGCCGTTACAAAACAAAATTTACATTACGGAACGTAAATCTTTACGTTAGTGGTTAAAAACTTACGTTAATATTTGTGCAAATGTTAAATTTTCGCTGTTGTCTTCAAATTTAGGCTAATTCACACATTTTTCCACACACCCCGGGAAGGTAGTGTGCAAAAATGGAGTCCATAATTTAAAAAAACGTCCATAACGTAAAAAACAAAACAGAAAAAAACAGTAATGTAAATTTTTTGTTTTGTAACACCCTCTTGAACAACAGCGTAAAAAAGATTCTTTTGTAATACCTTCTTTTTACGCCATGATTTTACGCTGTGTTTTGTAACACCCCCCAGCGGATGGTTGATTGGTGTGTATATAACTCTAAGGACAGCATGATGCTGTAAGGGAGTGCTCATTTTTTAACAACAGGGGGGGGGGGTAAAAAATTTGGACCCCTTGACCGGGGGGGGGGGGGTAAAAAATTTAGACCCCTCTTGGGGGGATCAAAAAAATTCAACCTGTTTTGAGGGAAAAAGCCCACGCGTTACTATGCTCCAAAGGGGCGCTAATGCGCGCGATTTTCGGCCTGCCGGGGGGGGGGGGGGTAAAAAATGTCAACCCCTCTAGGGGGGGGGGGTGAAAAATGTTCGCGCGCTCCGCGCGAAATCTCACCAACCCCCCCTGTTGTTATAAAATGAGCACTCCCTAATCCTTCAAGTTCATTTGTCGATATTATGATGCACGAATTACAGCGAACCCAGATCGATGGCGAGCCCTGTAGCGAGTTACTTATCCTTACTTGCTGCTACTGCATTGGTGCATCGTGAGAATGGCAACCCTGCTTGGGAGTATGACGCCCACAGGGCCGGCATGAGGCATGATCCCTTTCCAAATGCTTGGAAAATGGCGTTAATTTCCGATAACTTGATCTGCACTTGAAGAAAATTGGGCCGACCCAACACATTTGATATTTAGAAAAATGCTCTGCCCTACCTCACCCTTTCCAGATTATTGATGGAAACATACCTCCCTTTTCTTTTCATTAGGACAGACCACCACCAGCATGTATGTTTTATCCGGGTGTGCACATAATACATCAAAGGTTATACTACAACGTACAGAGGCAACTAGCGCAGGGTAAAGACATGCTCATCATAGATGTCGTTGCACAATGCTTCTTGTTTATGGGCATGTTGATGGGGCCTCTGCTGTATACTTTGTATGTTCTAGGATATATCTGTTGACAAGGCATAGGACCATTCAAGTATGACGTCACCAGTTCTCATTCATCTTTCAATGACTCCTCCCTAGTAATTTCATTTTCCTTATGAAGTTGACATGGTAATTTGTAGTACAGTTGAACAGTATTGTTTCGGCAAGATCTAGTCACTCCTTTGTATCATTTTAAAATATTAATCTAAAGAAGATTAAAGGCCTTGGACTATAGGCATTAGTCCCCAGGTATAGTATTCCTTACTAGACTGATAATGGTGATTTCGTACTTGAATACTGCTTGAGTGTGTCAAAGTGATGTATGCCTTTGAAAAATGTAATGATGTCATGCTCTCACCCCAATCGCTTTAGGCCAATACACAAAACACTCCCTATAACGCGTAGGCCTATTGCAGCAGATGCATAGCCTATACTTAGGATGCATGTAGTTTAAATCCATGTAGTTCACCATCCAAAAGTTCGTTTTGTACAATTTCATATGTCGTTTTATATTCATCAAACGTATACTGCATGTGTGTGCATTTCCTTTTGTTGAGTGGCTTTTAGTATGGGGTATAGATCCTAGACCGTTGATGGCTTGTTTTTATTTTTGCTCAATAACGGAAATGTTGGATTTGGCCATTCGGAGGTATACAAACAAAAATGTTCACTCAAGTTGTTAGAGTGCTCCTTTGTATTTATTTCATGTAATTATAAACTACGCCAATCAAAAGAACAATATTACACCGAAAATAATAAGTTATATTCTGTTTAGTTTTGCAATTTGATGAGCTCATAGATCATGAGATAATGGGTAGGGGTATCTAAGATTCTAACGGGGGGATGGGTGAAATATTACTGTATTCACCATGTAAGAAAGAGAGAGACTCGAATTTTAACAATGTAAATATAAGGGGTTAGTATAAAGCCTGACTATCATGTTATACTTCGACCATATTATGACAGACATGAGGGATGAACTAAATAACAATTTGTTACTTTATGGCTTTATGTGCTTTCAGACGAGATACGCAATATCCGGCGCAATATGGACACTTTTGCTCATAGTGAGCAGCACACCGAACCCAGGCCAAGCCACTGCAGTAAGAATCGAATCCTACCTTTGTGAATGCATTGACACAATGTCAAGCTTACGTATGCCTCACCCTTTATGGGATCTTTGTTCAACATTGGTCTAATATCAGAATTATGGACATATATGAACAGTTTGGTTCCAAAACGCAATAAGCGCCATTTTGAAAAATGACTCCATTTCTTTTTACAAAGATGTAGGACAGAAATAGGTAAATGCAATTTTGAAACAAATTTTTGTCAAAATTTTATTTTTCATGTCTATAGGTCCTCTCTGATGTACACATTATATCCGAGGCACTACAATTGCCAATATGGTAGCCTTAGAGAAATCACTACATGCTGTAATTCTGGAATGGATTTGTTGCATTTTGCAACGAAACTCTTCACATGTAGATATTGGTCAAATGTAGCATTATGACTTATCTGAGGATGAAGCACATGAATGAAAGGGGTGGTGGTCATAACAAGGGGGGTGTTTTGCTACGTATTGTCCATAGGCTACAAAGTGTCCATAAAATACGGTTTGTCCCCCAAAATGCAATGAGGACACTTTGTAGCGCTTGAAAAACATGGAGCACAATACACATGCACAACAGTGGGACTATTTCTTAATTTTACCTTTTCAAAGTGAGGGAAGGCGGGTGTGTGTGTGGGAGGGGGGGGGGTACCAAAGGGTTGTTGGGGTTGGAAATAAAAGATCTAGACCGTCTAAATATTGTGTTGGGGCATGCTGAAAAGTTGCTCTCAGCCCGACCCCCGTGTAATTCTCTGATCTGTTCACCCTTCTGTATATTCAAGGTGAGGGGGATCAGAAAAACCTGAATCCCTCTAGAGGGAGGGGTACAAGGGTAAAAAATTCAATAAGCCCCAGCCCGCTCATATGATTGTGTGATTTAAAAAATCTGTACTCCCATTATTTAATTAAGGTGCCCAATGTGCCCCCAGGATGCCGCGACCACTGTGCGGATTACACCGAGGACGGCGGGGACTACACAGCCTGTGTCCGTCAGTGTCCATCGGTGTCAGGTAAGGTTACACTTAACTTGTTTATTATTATCTATTCAGTCTATATCAGCTCAGCGTTTAATACTTAGATGTTGTAGAACATTGCCCTGATCAACATCATATTGTCTTGAAGAGGTGTCTTGTTTGATCCTAGCTTATTGCATTGTACTTCATTTTTGTGTGGGATATAATGTTCTGGACATGGGTAATAAACCAGTATTACCAGTGATTTATATGTATTAGACATGACAAACATTTTGTATTGACATGACAAACATTTCATTTTAAAATAAAGTTGCAGTTTTTGTGACATGCAATGGGAAAAGGAACCTTAGTGCACCCTGCACAAAGGGCCCTTTTCGCAGATTGTGTCACATTTGTAGACGGGCTTTTGGCTTTTTTACTCCCTCCCCGCCAGAGCGGGTCGACATTTTTTACATCCCCGGTCAAGGGATCCAAATCCCCCCTCCCCCTGTTGTTAAAAAAAATCACTCCCTTACCACAGATTGTGAGAAGGCCATGACCATGCCTGACAAAGTAGAAGAGTACACAGATGGACAGCCAGGCCTGCCCCAGGGACCTAGACCCTGCAGCAGCCACTGCTGGAGGACCACTACAGCGTACGCCATCCACCCCTGCATGGTAGACTGCCCAGGTATGGTAAACCTCCCATGAGTGCACAATCTATAGTTTTGCTAAATCTGAGGTATCCATCGCCTGGAGACTGCACTCATGCAGTATGGTAAACCTCCCATGAGTGCACAATCTATACACTGTAAAAGAAAATCCGTCAAAATAACGGAGATTCACTGGCAACACTGGGTGCCGGACTTTCACCGTAAAAATAATGGTCACCGTTATTTCAAGTTCACCGTAATTTTAACGGTGAAAGTCCGGTACCAAGTGTTGCCAGTGAATCACTGTTATTCTAACAGAATACAGGACATCACTGTCATTTCAATACAGCGCCTAAAAAATAGTTATAATGGTTTTTTGTATTTTTCCGTCCATTTATCCTATGCTCAATATCGTCCCCTCAGTGGAGAAAGGTCGTAACTAAAAATGATTTCAACTCAGTGGAGAAAGGTCGTAACTGCTTTGTCTTGGTCATGTGACCATACATAGCATCTAATATGATAAATAAAATATGTCATTTTGCTAGATTTGATCTAGGGGTATAAAACCACTTTGTAAATGAAGTTGAAATCCCATGCCTTCAATATTTCATTATTGAGAGCATTGCAACTCGGCCTAAGTTTCTGAAAATGAAAATATCTCAAAAAAGGAGATTTTGACTTATGACCTTTCTCCACTGAGGTGACGATATGGTTCCATGCCGAATTTGGTACTATGTCCAATCAGCAATAGCATCTTAGTGTCGAGACTTCAGGCCTAATCATTAGGAATCAGTCTATGAGAGCCTTATAAAATGCTCCATGACACTTTTTAATACCAGTCCATGAGAAGTCACTCTAGGATGGCTACAGAGCAAACCATACAGCTGTTTATCTATATATTTTTCTTATAACCACAAAAATGGTGTTCTTAGCATCCATGAAAATCTCCTCATGAACCAAACTGCCACCTGGTGTGATAAAACTAAACATCAATCAAACAAAGATTCACCGTAAAATAAATAAACTGTGTTTCACTGTAAAATAAACTGTGTTTCACTGTGCTAAATTACGGATATTCAAAGTAAAATTGATCGATTTTACATTGCCCCACTGTAATAATATATAGTGATGATCCACTGTAAAATTTTACATTGATTATCTGTATATTCAACGGAATATTTTTATAAGACAAAGCTTCACCGTAAATGAATAAACTGTGTTTCACCGTACTGGATTACAGATATTCACAGTAAAATTGGTTGACTTTACATAGTTTTGCTAAATCTGAGGTATCCATCGCCTGGAGACTGCACTAATGCAGTATGATGACAAATTGATACTATGTGAAGCTTTAGGGATCATACCCATCCCTAAAATGTTAAAGTGTTTTGTTTTGTTAACCTTACGCGGACCATTTACATTAAGATTTGCTTAAGAAATCGACCAAAGAAGAAATAAAACAAAGGGCAATCCCATGATATCATTAACATAAATATTCCATGGAAAAGGGAGGTTTTAGTGATGTGTTATTCTACGTTCTGCTTAACACATCACTTGGTTCATTTACCATAGAAATCTTACCATGATGTAATCCGTGTTTCACATGATTGGTCACACAGATACATGGTGCCGTTTGTATGGAGGCATAATCCTACCAACGGCACCAACAACACCAACAACAACCACCACCACACCATCAACAACAACATCACAGCCAGAAACAACAGCACCAACCGTAGCAGTTTCCGAAGTGAACAATGGTAATTCACATTTTGTTATCAACCCGTATATATCATACTTATTAGAATATAATGCTATCAGTTAAAGCGGAAGCATCTCGTTTTCAAATAGCTGGGATAGTTGTCTAAATTTATAGCCTGACGATGTTATGCTCAACCTCAAAATCATGGTTTCAAAGAAGAGTATCCATGGAATTAAAAGATTTGAAATCGTTATTTAATGATAAACTGAAGCCTTTCATGTCGTCCACGGACAGGTCCAAACGTTCAAGCAGTTTTGGATGGATCAGTTGATGGAGAAAAAGTCGACCACATCGACAGACGTGGCAAGCTTGCCATTGGATTCGGGGTCACTTTTGGCGTGGCCATCTTGGCAGTTTTGATTGGGATAGGGATCTACTTTACACGCTGCAATAAGCCAACAGGTACTTCAGGTTTGATACGGATTTAACTCCCTTTTTAGATAGAATCTATCCGTGTCTGAGTTTATCATTGCATAACCCTTTTTTAAAGATGGAGATCAGCTTTTCATGTAACTCTTTTTTTCAAAAGAGAGAGTAGCAACATATTATATACTCGAATAATTTTCCATAAAAAAAACTAACTTTTTTCCTTTGACATAATGAGCACATATGGGTAGTAACAACCATGACAGGTTCATTAAAATGTTCCTGGATTATTTCTTCTTTACAACCTAACTTCAATGACAGTATTTATCTAATGTAGCAACCAAAAACAGAAATTGTAGATTGCAATAATAATTATGATGAATATGGTTAAAAGTCAGTTAATACTGATGATTCCTGTAATGTAATCAACATTTACTCATCTTGTAGAACAAGACTTGGGGTATCGGCGTGGAGTCCCTGCCACCAACTTTAACGTCGACTCCGTGCAAGTTACATCTGCCACATCGCGCGTTTAAAATACCAACATCATAATATAAGTGTCTGGAACTCAAACAAGGACAATATAACTTGTCAATAAGATGTTTTTTTAGAAGATACCCTAGGACTAATTCATAAGGGTTGGTTAAAGGAAACCATTGAATCGTGGTTTTCGTCACTCTCATACAAATTGTAATTGTATGGAAATTCCTTGAAACCACATTATGTACTTCACAATTTATTGCCAAAATCAATAATTTGGTATTTTTTACGTGAAAGCACTTCAGTTTGGCTAAATTTGGCTAATAATATTCTCTCAAATTAGGAGCTTGGTATATAAGGGCGACAGCCTCATCAGAGAGGTTTAAAGGTATTGCAATCCGGGAAACTATAGAACGAAATATGAAATTACAAAAGAAAAAAACGAAAAAAAACACAAAATGAAAGAGAAAAAAAACGCCACAAAATAAATGGGGGAGTATAACTTGGTAAGGCAAGATGTAATGCTCCAGACTGATGGGACACAGTTGCTTGTATGTCAAGTTGATCTATCCATGTACTAAGCCAAAGGGGACTGTTCTTTTATGGCCTGTGTACCATTATGTTCTCTTGTAAATATCCAAAACTAACGCCTCTAAAACAAAGCATGAGTCAAAGAAATCTTTTCAGGGATAATCTTTGTTGTAGCATTTGCTACTTTTTCTCATTCTTTTAATGACTTGTAAACATGACAAAACGTTGACGAATAATATAGATACATTTGATATCAAATGAAAGACCTTAATGTCAATAATGCCATAATGAGCTACAGGGAACCTGCCTTAATTTTCACAACTTTTGCAGATCAAAAAACTACTAAAACATAAATGCTGTTTGCCAAGACCCTATCATTTTCCTAGCGGTTAGGTTTCTAGTGCAAACAAACCACAAATCAAAACACGCTCTGGCCATATTTCGGAGAGCAGCAAGATTACCACTGTCTACCCAACCTTAAACATTGGAATTGTATTTTTCACAAACTCCTTACAGACATTTTTGTACACAAAATGAAGTGTTTGTAATACTTTCTTGTAAAACCCTTTGAAAATGTTCCTTACAATCTTATGATGGCAAATTCAATATTCGCAATTCATTTGTACATTGTATATTCCGCTATTAGTGTAATTGTTTGGAAAACTGGATGGAGCTGAATGGTATGTTTGATTATTATTATTGGATGGAGCTAAATGATTATGCTTGATTATATTGGATGGAGCTGAATGATAATGTTTGATTATATAGGTTTTGTGATACAACTGATATAATGTGGACCTATCAGATTCTCATTTACATTGGTCATTGACAATTCAGATGTCCGTCCACTGGTCGGTGATATCGGGTCGAACGAGGTTTATAGGATGATTTCCCCCCCAATGAACTCTATGTTAATGGGGCCCAGGTATACATTATTTCTCACCATGTAGCCTGCCCTGTAGTTTAAACACCAGTAAGGGAGACTATGAATCAAAAATGTGTAAAATGATTTGTTTGAAGGGCTTATTAACTTGGTACACCTCAGTAGGTGTGGGAGTGACCATTTTTCTCAACAACAGGGGGAAGGGTGGTGCATTTGGTGGTGGTGTGTGTGTGGGGGAGGGGGGCACTTGTTGGGGACCAAAAGACTTGCATTGTAAAAATGCAATTATAAAGGTGCTTAGCCGTAAACAAAATATTTGGACCCCCACAACCCCTCTTATGGGGTACATTATGATGTCAAACAGTAAAATCCACCCACACCTGTTCTAAGAAAAATGATCAATCCCTTTATCCAATATGTCAAATATGGTTTTGTTAAAGAATGTCAATGCAACAGTGATAAGGAAAAGACACCGTTCGGGAATTATTACATTGTAAGAGGGTATGACTGTTTGCAGCGCAAAGTCCGAGAGAGAGCGATATATCTAGTGTAACAATGTACTTCTTGGAAATGAATGTGTATATAAATATAGGCCTATATGTATATAAGTGTAGTGGTTTTATATTCAGAGAAAGGCAAATGAATATATGTGTCTTGATGGGTCAGAATATAGTGAGTTTGAAAATAGGATAATTATTTTTCACAATAAAGAAGTTGAATCGGCAATACAGAGTTGTTTATTTTATATATTCAGCTGATATTACCAAACCACTAATAACAATGTCAATAGGCTGGGGTCCACATGATATACATGTATTGTATTATATTATCTCAGCAAATATTCAAGCTTTGCATTATTTCACATGTTCACTAAGATCTATACATCGTTTATCAAAATAATTTGATATGGTCACTGAGGTAAACAGACTGTTTTTGCATAACAGAACGCTATTGAGAGATTAATACAGACATCTTTTACAATCTAAAATTAAATTTCTGGATAGACAACATCATATGTGACACAATCTGAGAAAAGGCCCTTAATGCAGGGTACACTAAGGTCCCTTTTCCCGGTACATGTCACATATAGAGTATTGTGTTGAAGTAAGACGCAAAACGTATAAGCTTAGATCGTGTACCATCGCTATATGAAACAGAGCACTATATATGATCCTACTACAGGTCACTTAAATTTTGTGGTTAAACATCTCAGAAACACGCTTGAGAGCCCCTATTTTCTCTCATTTATTTCCTTAGAGTATATTGAATATGTATGGTGAAATCATGATTAGTTTTAGCCTATACCCGCCGGCCACATTAACTACTACATAATGATACATATAAATCAGATAAGATGAGAGCGGCCCAAATACCAAGATTGTTGACTAGTTCCTTCCCGATGACAGGTCAGCAGTAAGCAGTGTGCTGAGGAAACTCCACCAGGAATGATGACTTTCACAGAAGAGAAGTACCAACTATATATGGTATAATGGCAGCAATGTGCCCTCGCCATGGAGCAGAGAAACATTGGTTTAGGAACATCACCACACAGAGATATATCAAGATGGTGCCTGGACAAAACGCATATCTCACATTCTTTCCATATTAAATCTATCTTTTTATACATCTGCCCTAAATAAGCTGTTTCCATTCAAGCCGGTCATAGGTTGCACTCGGTCATAGATTGCACCCGGTCATAGATTGCACCCAGTCATAGATGGCACCCGGTCATAGAGTTTCAACTTGGATTGATTTGGGAGACACAGCCAAATTAGCACATAATGCATGCCTGGGACTCTGCTTGAAATTAATCAGGTGAATAACACATAAACTACAGTGCCTGCGTCACACCCTGCTTTCCCTTAACTACTCACACTAGACCCCGCCAATTTTCCTTATCTTTTTTCATTCATATCATCCCATCCCATGATGGTGTTCTTGGAGGCGCACAAATGTATGAAAAACGATTGCTATAGCTATATATGCCCAAAAGGAAGTATACAGCCCCCATTTAATTCGCGAAAGGGTGTTTTTTCTAGCCTATCCCTTACGATCCCTTGAGACCTTTATCAACCTGTGATTGCTGGGTTATATATTGGTAGGCCCTATCAGAAAAAATAGAAAAATGGCTTCATTGGAGATTGTTTTGCCTCTGGCCGCCCCTCCCCCTCTAGGTCTATCCACCAAGCTCCCCTCTCAGCTAAAAATGACTCGCCCCTTGCTATGTTTCTTCCCTTGGATCGTGAAACTTCCTACATGGTTCATGGTTAGGGAGTGTTCATTTTTTAACAACAGGGGGGGGGTGGTGAGTTTTCGTTTTGACACGCAAGTTATTTTGCGCCCCCCCCTCGGGAAGGGCCAAGTTAAAATCCGCCCCCCCCTTGGGAGGAGCTGAGTTATTTTGTGCCCCCCCCCTTTCAATTTTTCTGCATCAATTTGCGTTGCATCGCTGTGTCGCATCAGTGCTACCTAGAAATGAGTGTATACTTGATATATAGGCTATATGCCTTATTTACAATGCCTATCCCTATATTGCTTCATGGAATGTACCATAAAACCCCTCCTTTAAGACAGACTTATTTTAGGGTATTTTTTCTAGGAGGTCGTCTTAAAGGTGGGGTTTTCTTATATAGGTTTAAAGAGAAAACACTTTTACAGTTTCTTCTCATACAAGGGGGTCGTCTTAAAGGTGGGCTAGTCTTAAGGAAGGGGTTTTATGGTAAATGTACTCCTAGAAATGGCCATTAAATATTCAAATTGTAAGTTTTGATTTTGATCTATGGGTTCATTAAATTTAAGCGTGAATATTAGGGACACAATATCTACCCAGCTCCCAGGAAATCGCAACCATACTCAAAGTGCAGTGCTTTAGAAGGGGGTCAGAGCGGCATATCCGTCTCCTAACTGGAACATTTGAGAATCTAGAAGTCAAGTGCTGTACCCACAAGTTGACAATTTTGAATAACCTTTATGTTACTCAATACAATCCATTACTGTCCAGTATCATGTTCCATAAATGTCAACATTACGGCTCAATCATTCCTTGTAGGTATTGCTCTCAAGGTTAAGTTAAAAATGAATAGCCTTGATCCAAGCCGGTGGACTGGTCAACCAACAGTGCAGTCTAGTCCTAGTTTGAAACAAACAGTTGGTAACAGCCTATCTGGAATGATGAAGCATCCTGGGTACATATGATGATCACTATTTTAGTCTCTATTATTGTTTTTTCGACTAGGTCGTTTTATTGCAATTGTAGGGGCCGGATTCCCCGTACCCTGGTGGAGAGCCCGAAGGGTTGAAACACCTGGGTTATCCTCCCCCTCTGTACCATACCGATCCAGTAACGTCAGACGCGGTCTATCTGACAAGGGGATGTAGCTCAGTAGGTAGAGCAGTCGCTTGGCAAGCGGAAGGCCCCGGGTTCGAGTCCCGGTGTCTCCGAAAACATCATTTTTGGAGAAACCGTGTCCCTCACACTGGCGGAGACATCGAGCGCGCTCGGTGAAAATGTTGGGAAGTCAGCAGGAAGCATTCTAACTTGCTAGGGCTCGGTGACCTTGGAAACGGGGTCAGCCCCAGATGGTCCCAGGAATAGGACCTTAACTGCACTAGGAGCAACCGAGTCCTGGTACGGGTAGTTGGTTACGCAGTTAGAGACTTGGTTCCAACAATGATTGGCTGAATCAGTATGGTGCGGAAAGCTGCCATTGCCGGGAAGTCAAGATATCTCAACAACTGCTTGATAAAGCCCCATTGGGACCTTTGGTCTCCAGTGGGTGAGAATGCCTGGTGCTAGGTGCCCCTATACTCCGGGGACTGGGACTCTCTGTAACTGCTTGATAAAGCCCCTTCTTGGAGGGAGAGAAAGCCCAGGGTTGGTAACCCCCCGGGAAAAATCCGGATTTAGAGGACGTGATGGAAGCTGGTGGGGGCAGTGTAGGGGCCGGATTCCCCGTACCCTGGTGGAGAGCCCGAAGGGGTGAAACACCTGGGTAATCCTCCCCCTCTGTACCATACCGATCCAGTAACGTGAGACATGGTCTATCTGATAGGACAAGGGGATGTAGCTCAGTGGTAGAGCAGTCGCTTGGCAAACGGAAGGCCCCGGGTTCGAGTCCCGGTGTCTCCGAAAACGCCATTTTCGGAGAAACCGTGTCCCTCACACAATGATATAGCCGCAGATAAAATTTCATCCAACATTTAATAGTCCTACAACGGGTTCCCTTTTTTACACTGAATAATCCGTTTGGTTTTAGTTGGAATTATTACAAACCTTTTTCAATATTTGATAAGCAAATTGTTACTCTACCTGCCAATCAAAGGGTGCATTGATAAAACAATTTTGTTGATGCAATAATGGGAATTTTGGGGATGACCAACCATGTCAGTTTTTGGTTCAAACTCCACAAACATTTATTTTGCAGTCTGGTCTGCTCTGTTATACCAGCAATAACAATCAACAGGTAGACTGGCCTATTGAAAACACACATCTTACGGGCAAATGTGGGCCTACAGTGAACACCAGACATGCAAACTCAGAGCTCAGGATTTTTGTGGGGAATGCCACTGCAAGAAAATGTGAAAACCTAAGACTAGCAATGCTGCATTCTGATGCATTTTGGCATACAATATATTAAGGCTCGATTCTGAAATATTTTTGATTGGGGCTAGAAACTTGTTTATTTTTTAGGAAATGTTTTAGGAAAATTGGAAATCTAGACTTGAAATTGTGCATTCTGCTGCATTTTGGCCAAAAATATAATACAACTCTGATCTGCATTATTCAGCCTCTATATGATTGGGGCCTGATCTTTTTTGAGGAAAGGTTTTGGGAAGATTTGACAATCTAGACCTCAAATGGCCAACTATATTATGAGGACTGTTTTTAGTGGGACATTTTTGGGAACATTTGAAAATCTAGACCTGAAATGGTGCATTCTGGTGCATTTTGGCTAGAATTGTATCAAAGCTAAGATCTGTACTAGCCAGCCGCTATAATTGGGGATGGAACTTTGCTTTTTGGACGGAAAGGTGAATTCTTGACTTCAAATGGTGCAACCTGATGCATTTTGGCACATCTGACATGTCTACCCCCCATCTTAAACCATCACTGAAATGAAATGGGTATGCCCCCCCCCTCCCCCGCCCAAGAAAATTTTGAAAATCAAGAAGGCAAATAGTGAAATTTGATGTATTTTGATCTTCTTGTCTGACATATAAAGGTAAACAGAGTTCTCATTGGACGAATCACAAAAATGACCAATTTGGAAAAAATTAATCCGAGAAATCTGAGGAGTTTGCCTGCCTGGCACATACTGCCCCCCCCCCCTATGAAAATTGTTAAAAATCACATAGTAAAATTGTGAGATTTAACGGGTGCGACACAAAATGTTGCAAGAAAATTTTATGATTTTGGAGGCAATTTGCTGCATTTTAAGGCATTTCTACAGAAAAAGTGAAGAGTTAAAGTATTCAGCGTCATGTCGCGACAAATCGCGCCCCCTCCAAAGGTGTTGAGTTATTTTACGCCCCCCCCCCTCAAGAGGGTCAAGTTATTTTACGCCCCCCCCCTCGGAAGGGGTCAAGTTATTTTACGCCCCCCCCCTAAACTCACCACCCCCCCCCCCTGTTGTTAAAAAATGAACACTCCCTTAGTCTATGGTTATACCGTCTGAGCCGTGGTTGTAATAAATTATGGAAGGCTTGATGCGCAAGCCCGGCCCCAACACCACAAGTACAAATGGAATACCATCCATGTTCAGGCTTTTCAAAAGCACCCCTTTTCGGTGAATTTCTGCCTGAAAAAACAACACACTCATTGAAAGGAAGCCAGTCTGTTGGGGCCCCAAAGGGACCCCTTTTTTCTAAGATAAGGACCATAGTGTAGCGGGGTACGTGTTAACCCATCTGGATGTTGCCAAAATAATCCATTTACAGTTTCAATATCCACAATGTGAGATTTTTCAGCAAAAGCACTTTTTTTGGGGGGGGGGAGGGGAGGGCAAGGACCCCCTTTCTGTGAAAAGCGCTGACATTGCAAGAGGCTGACGAACAGCGCTGGGGGCCGTACATAAAGTATGTCACCCTGGAGGGATGGGTTGGTCAGAGTGTGACAAACAATGTTGAAGGTATGGACGGCCTCTTATCTCAGCATTTGTCGAACGTGGATGGTGTCTGATTAGGGGGCTGAGTGCGGGCCAGGGTGCGCAAGTCTGCCCCTAAACTTGCAGAACTTGTCCATCTGCAGCCGGCATCTTGAGCCGGCACCCCCAGCGGCTGTATCCCCATGTGTACTTGTGTGCAACAACTTTGTACATGTCTACAGCATAGTCGGACAGTAACCTACCATTGTGACTATTTAATAACGTGAATACCACGACATCCATAGGGCTGGTTGGTGGGCAGCATACTTTACTTCTGGCACCGCGTGTGGTCAGTGCACAAACAGGTATTAGAGATGGCGACTGTTCAGGTGAGTCATGTTCTTATTATCGGGCTACCCTTATCATCAGTTCTACTACATGTACCGGTATACGTATGATTAGTCATCACAAGTATACACGAGACTTAAGTATGGGGAGGTACTGTATCTCGTCATGTACCCTCCTATCTTCCCATAGCCCTCTCCACACCCCCGATATACCCCCTTGTGAGGCCCCTATCCCTCAAAAGGCCCCTATCCCGCAAAATTGGTCCGTTTGAGGGATAGAAGAAGCAAGAAATAGTCATAGAAATTTTTACAAAGGTTTTTGATGGATAGGGCTTTTGGTACTTAGGGATTGTTTGTAAGATAAGGGACTGACATGTCCCTATCCCTCAAATGGCCCCTATCCTACAAATATTTGTGAGATAGGGGCTGTTTAAATGTGGTCCCTATGTCTCAAAATCTTGTGGGATAGGGACTTTTTGCTATATAGTCCCCTGAGGTGGGCCCTAAGTCTCAAACGGCCCCTATCTCACAAATATTTGAGGGATAGGGGCCTTTTGAGGGATAGGGGCCTCACACCCCTCCCTCTTCGACCCACATTGACCAGCAGGGTTCTCCGCAGGATGGAAAAGCACACCGTACATTTCGCGTGATTATGATTATTTAATGCCGATTGTCGGAAGCTTGACAAACTATAGTAGGCCTGTATAAGGGATGGAGGACAAAGAAAAAGTTGAATGCATTTTAAGAAGAAAATAATGAAAATACTTCAATAGGTGTAACTTCTGTTCTAATTGGAGTATTTACAAAATTTAAAAACCTATGGAAAGCTAAAAGCACACAGGTGTTGATTCTTAGGGTACAGACAGCAGTGAACGCACATTGCGGCCTGCCTCTGTAGTGCCTATGGACGGAGAACCCTGCCCAGCATAACCACGGTTATGTCCCCCCCATCCCCCATTATGTACTGCCGGCACTAGAGGCCTGTACGTCACCCTGTGGCCGCACAACCTGCAGGCCTCACCTCCGGCCTCACCTACTGATACCTACATCTCAGGAAGCACCAATACTATGGCCCATGGTCATAGCTCCCAGGCCAACAGAATATGCTGAACACCCCAGCGAATTCCATCAGAAACATCAACAAAATGGAAAAGGTATCGATTTAAGATTCTATACTCTCGATTAGATTATTTTCCTATTGGTGGAGTATTTTCTTCAACCTTTATATGGGGCTTTTGAGTAGTAGGTATATAAGTGGGGGTGCAGAGGAGTCACATAAGTAGCACTCCTTACAGAATGACCATTGTAATAGGGCTACTGCTACCACCTTGTAAATGGAGGTCGTCTTATGGTGAAATTCTGGTCATTTCATGGTGAAATTATTAGGTGCTGGCTAATGAGCTCTACCTTTTTTTAAGAATGTGGATGTTTTATTATAAGAAAAAGAGATTTTAGTTCAAAATATGTGTATCCATTCATTTAACGTCACAATTAGTACATAAATCGATTGAGATGTATAATAAACTTGCACCAAAGTCAAATATTTATGAAGAATATCTGTTTGTGTGTGGTCAAAACAGGTCATACACCTTCACTTCTGCAATATGTATTTATATGAATAAAGTGATATTGGTGAAAAATATAGATGCTATGCATACCATTAACACTTCAACTCTTAATTCAAATAGCGTTCGTACCCCCATAGACCACAGGATATAGGCTGTATGCATGTTGATCTAGGTGGTCGACTTATGGTGGGTGGTCGGAAATAGGTGAGCTTACCTTATGGTGGACCCCGAACATTATGTTTTTGAGGATAATTACTACAGTATACACCAGGTGATGCCACTGTTGTTTGACTGTACCCGATAGCTGGTGTCATGACAGTTCCCTAAAATTGGGAATGAGGAATATACATAAGTACCTACACCAACCCACCCCACCTCATCTCATCTCATCTCATCAAACTCTGATCTTAATATTACCAGTTGTACAGCTGAATAACTCTAGTCTGTACTTATGAAATAATGAATGTATTTAATGAAACGCCATAACCACTAATGTATGAATCTGTGATACCTTATTGACATGATAGGGGACCTAGCGGAAGCAAGGCAATGCGCCTATGCTAGGATAGAACATCTACTTTTGTATTTGTCTCTTTTTACCCAATAAAACACTTTAAAAAAAGAGATAGCGACATGGGCATTTCTTAAAATCGACATGCAGAGTGCGATGTATTCATTGACAAAGGGCCCCAGACAGGTAAATTCGACAAGGTGACAAGCCCCTTGTGACAAGGGACAAGGGAATGCCGGAGCTGACGACAACGACCTACTTCTTAATTTCGACAATGGCATTTTTTATATTCAACAAGTGACACATCTACCCCCGGCTGCGGCCATTGAGTCTATGAGGTGGACGTACTTATTGTCTCTTATTGAACACGGAAGTTCATGAGGGGCATATCAAATATGAGAAAACCAACCACAGAAGAGACCAAATCGTTTGATTCTTTTGCATGCAAAAAAAATGCTTTCGCAAACAGATGTACGTGAAAGACTTACCGAAATACCTCGACAAAGTGTCATGTATTTCCCTACACATTGGAAGAGTGTATCAACCTCCGTGTGGTCTGCATGATGCACGGGACACTTCCGTGTAAGTAACCGGCCAAGTTAGGCTATGGGCATGCGCAGTTGGTACTTTCAGTTTCGTTGATCAATGCTCATCAGAAATAGGACAGGAATACTAACAGTAAAAGTAGGTCAGCATGCGCTGAAGCACAATGGCGCTATATAGTACTTTGTAGCAAAACTAGTATTGCATACACCTCAGAGACCAAAATTATATAGGTCTAAGTGCTTACCCCCCTCCCCCTGTAACATCTGTGGTTTACATCCCCCCCCACCATACACACACATTAGTCACATTAGGCCTAATATCCGGCCCTACAGTACGTAATTCAAGGGTGTGGGGGGGGGGGGGGGGGGGGGCTTCATTTTCATTCGTCGGCATGATGCACCAATCTAGCGATAGCCAGGTAGTGAGTTGTAGGTGTTGTACACATGTATTGGGGCATCAAGATGACCCCTTTGGAAATGTGCATGAATGCGGCACTGGTCCTGTATTTAAAGCATAATATGTCGTCCTCAAATTGAAAGGTTGATTATGATATTGCAGGTACTGGATTGTTTCTAAATGTTAGGCATAAAAATCGGTGCTTCCGGTAACCTCACCCTGTAAAATGTTCATGCTATTGCCGGAAACATACCTTCATTTTTATTTTATTTTATTTCAATAGGACGGACCACCGCAAATTACACTCATTTGTAGAGGTACACACACACATTCTAATTTATACTCGTCATTATTTCCACGTACATAGGCACAAGATTGTTGTCCAGCTGTATCTTTTAGGCTATGGTGGCTATAGGCATTAATTCAAATATGACGTCATTAATTCTCAGTCCTCTTTCACGATCCCCCCTCCCCTGATGTAATACATACTAATCATAAAGTCGATTTGAAGATTTGTGTATAGAATCGGAGAGTATTGATTCACGAAGATCAACTTTGTATAATTAAACGATTAATATTCAAAATAAGATGTAAAACCTTTAAAAATCATGTGGTCACTCCCCACATTGCTCAGTACTAGTAAATTGTGATGTCATACTTGAATGATTAGTGCATGAGTGTACCAGCTAGAGTGTGCGCTATTGCATACATACTTTAATGATATCGTGCATGTCAGTCAATCATGTCATTTTGTCTTGTGAGGGTCACCATCCACATAGCATAAATCGGCCGTATACGGCCATTCTATACACAATTTATATAGGGAATATATGGCAATTCTCTTGATATACGGCCGATTTATGCTCTGTGGACGGTGGCCATAAGACATGCATTAGGCTTTGGCAGCTGATGAAGACTGTATTTGCATTTGTGACTTGTGATCGTTGCAGTCAGAATCCCTGACATATTCTTGATGTAGCAATTTAAGGTAATTTATCTCACAATCCAAACATTTGCTTACATAGCATATTTATTCAACTCCACATAACATATTATGTTTCATCAGATGTATATAAAGATTCCCATAAATTATACATGTGTTTAGCTTTGATTGTCTTGAGTATACATACAGCTTATAGACATTGAAGAATGTTAGACCATTCAGAGGTAAAATAGAAAGCTACTTTATTTACAAAAATGCATATATTCTACAGGTTTATTGATTAAGAACCCGGTTAGACAAACATGTTCTACTGCGTCAACCAGGAAACATGAGAAGGTTTCTACAATATCAGTACTTTTTCGAAAGTTGAATGCGTAGTATGGAAGCCGACGAGGGCCATATACATGTACTATGGCTCTTAGTACTTTTGTATATAGGCCCATGTATAATACTCTACAGGAAATACTATATGCATGTTTCTACTGCTGTCAACAGTGAAAAATGTGCTGTCAGTCTGTCAACTTCTGTAATTGAGCTTGCTGTCAAAGGGGGAAAACGCTGTCTGTCTGTCAACAATTTTTATTGAAGCTTCTGACAGGTATCCTTTAGGCCTGGGATGTAAGAGGGGTATGGAAGAAGGTATAGTCAGGGGGAAGGAGGGAGGAAGGAGGGAGGGAGGGAAGGAAGGAAGGAGGGAGGGAGGGAAGGAGGGAGGGAAGGAGGGAGGGAGGAAGGGCAGGAAAGATGGAGGGAGGGAGAGCAGGAAGAAGGGAGGGAGGGAGGGAGAGCAGGAAGGAGGGAGGGAGGGAGGGAGGGAGGGAGGGAGGGAGGGAGGGAGGGAAGGAGGGAGCCCAGCCCTGCCATGCCATGCCATGCCTCACTTCCCTACTCCCCTACATTCCTATCCGCCCATTCCCCTTCTCATACACTCCCAGCATGACCATTTACTGACTCTGTATTGAGCACTAACGCTAAAAGATACCTGTCACAAAGTGGTTTGCATAAGTTGACAGTTTGACGGGTGAAAAATCCATATTGATAGCAATTCTTTTTCAACTTGACAGTGTGACAGGTGAAAAATCAATGTTGACAGCAACTTATTTTTCCAACTTGACAGTGTGACAGGTGAAAAATCAAAGTTGACAGCAACTTTTTTTCCAACTTGACAGTTTGACAGCTGAGAAATCAATGTTGACAGCAAAAAAAAAGGCTTAAAAGATTAATAAACACATCTTTTTATTTTTCTTATTTCATATAATTGTGGCCCTCCTCGGCTTCCGTAGTATGGGACGTATCATGACAGAGATGAGTAATGAACCCAGTATATAACAATAAATGTTGTTTCATATAATTACTTGCATTATGTCTTTTTTTTTAGGCCAGACTCTCAGTATGGACACCATTCTTCATACTAGCCATTTTGAACACAGGGCAAGCCATTCCGGTAAGAATCCCAATTCTCCCTCTCTGAATGTGACCTATATAGCATAGACGTAAAACTTAAACCGGCACTGGGCCAACTAACATTGCAAACTATAAGATGGTTCTGATATGGCAGCATTGCACTTTATCAGAGTATGAAAGTACAGAGTTCATAGGGTGGCAATATATCTTTTAATCTTCTCGAGGGGCGGCTGTGTCACTTCCCAGCAAACCAGGGCGAGCTTGGGTGAGCCGTCCAGCCGTGGGCATACCCAAGCTAACCCTATTGGATTGGCTTGGGTAATGCCCACGGCTCGCTCAAGCTCGCACTAATTCATTGGGTCTTCTCATCCCCAAAAAAACGTAGGGTCGGCCCTATACTTGGGGGGGCCAGGAAGACCAAATGTTGATATTAAACTTTAGGTTGGTGTGGAGACCAATACTTTGTCTGAATGTCGTATTAGGGTAATTTGAGGGTGCTGATTCCGAATATGCCCTGTTTAAAGTGATATCTTTGTCGTAACAAGGTCAAATTCAAGGTCAAAGGTCACGATTTTGGGGTAACCTGTTAAATATGTGCGTATAAAGATAGCATACGTTGTGGTTTAAAAAGAAAAGTTGTACATTTATTACATGTTGATCCCCATTAATAACACATGGTCAAATCATCATGGTTGCATTACAACATGAAATATATCAATTAATAACCAAATAACAGTTTAAGCAGGGTAATAGCAGTTAAATCCAATAGTTAATTTTGTTATATTTCCAATCACTTGAAGGTCAAGTATATCCTGCCAAATAATGTCCCATACATGTGCGAATGACTATGTAAGATAAATTAGCTTCACCTATAGTGTCTCTATTTGTCTCAAAATATGCGTACCCGTTTTAGTTAAATTTTTACATCAAATCGTGACCTTTGACCTTGAATTTGACCTTGTTGTGACAAAGATATCACTTTACACAGGACAGATTTGGAATCAGCACCCTCAGATTACCCTAAAGAAAATTTGCGACAAAGTATTGGTCACCACACCAACCCCCCTTCACATTTGTAGCCTGGCCCCCCAATTACTATTTACATAGGGTCGGTCGGGTGACCTGAAGCAAACCTTTTTCCATCCGCCCCCGCAAAGCCTTCTCGACGATTCTGGAGCTTTCTAGATACAGCACATAACCATGGTTATAGATGGTCTCTATCACTGGGTCTGCATACTATGGACGGCCGGTGCGCCATACTCTTTGCCATTTGCCAATTGCCATTTGCCAATTGCCATTTTCCACTTGCCAATTGCCATTTGGCGGCCATGATTCTTCTCGGACATCAGATACTCGGACATTAATATGCTCTGACATAGCTTCTCAGAGACCATCTCTCATGTCCTTGGACATTTAGATGTTCTCACATTTAGATGCTTTGACATTTCGGACGTTTTATGGAAATAGCATAGGTACACCTTACCGGCACCTAATGTTCAAACATCCCCCCATGAACCCCACATAAGATAGTTTATACATTCATTAGTGTCCGAGCATGTCAGAGCATAGGCTATGATATAACGTCCAAGATGGCCGCCAATTGGCAATTGGCAATGGCGCACCGGCCTTCCATAGTATACCCAGCGCCGCGGGTTGGTAGGTATACAAGTATATATAAGCCAGTTCATACTGTCATTCTACCCTTTCCACGAACACCCAGTCATGAAATGTACTTGGCATTTACCTTTACACCCCAGAAGATGGCGAATGATCAGGTGAGGCCAGTGTACATACAGGGATTCTTGCCATCCCAGTTCTACTCTACATACAAAGATATATACTATGAGGGAGATATTCCATCATTCATTAGGAGTATCGAAGGTAGTGGAGTATGGTTTCTGTGGTAGCTATTGTGTTAAGCTTGAATAGACTGCACGGCCCCCTGATAGGGGTCCCATGTCCCATGTTAATTTTTTTTTTAAATTTCATATCGCCATATTGATTTGAAGAAATGCCCATGCCACCATACTGATTTTAAGAATGTCCCATGTCTCATGTCCCATGTCACTATCTATCTAATTCTCCACTCCCATGTTACTAAGCCCCAAAGTGGCGCATCTCGCCATGATGGATTTAGGGGTCTAGGGTCATTCACGTCAGCGATGAGCTGTGTCTGGCAAGCCGATTGTTCACCCTCGATATCAAAGTTTCAGTATTCGAACAACTAATTTTCAAATCGAACAGGTAGTTGTAGTCCGAAGTTTTATTCAACTCTTTTTTTTCCGAAAAAGTGTGTTTATAAGAACTGCATAATCAGCTCATAGAAAAATGGTCAGTTGAAATGGAATTTTATATTAAACTGACATCGGAGTTATCTTTAACAAACGTGTTTTTTTTTCGAGTTGTAAAACTAGTTGTTCAAATCGCGGAACTCTGATATCGGGGCTGACATATCGCTTGCCACAGCTGTTCAGTCCTCTGCTTGTACTCTCCCCATCCCCTCACTCCACTTGTTAGGGAGTTTAGGATCACAGCGTACGGCAACGTAAACGTATACGGGGGAGAGCCTACGCTGGTTCCAGAGGCATGTACCAGGAGGCTCAGGTAGTCGTGTGTCAAGCCTCCATTTTGCCTCTTTGTGTGGTAGAATTGAGAATATCTTGAATCTCACAGAAATAGAGTATTAACACCTCTGTGGGTGACAATAATTATGTCAGTCAGTCAGAGTGTAATTAGTGCATTGTCTCTCAATCAGGCTAAGTCGCCCACTTCACACCTGAGACAATGGGGAGATGATTAAGGTGATTAAGATAGGGGGGGGGGGATGTCACTCTGCTCTGAGTCAGGGGACAGAAAGAAAATGGCGGCTCCCATGCCATGTAGGCTGTCCTCCCTATAGGACAATGCTGAGCCATGGGCTAGACGTTGCCGTACACGTTACAGGTGGGCATATCTTGTTGACAGGTCGCGTCTGCAGTATAAGAGTGGTTATACTTTTTACCTACCCTATACAGTAAAACCTGACTATAACGAACTTAGATATAAAAACGACTGGTTTATAAGGAGCATAATCTTTCTGTCCTATTTTCCTTCCATACCTTATAATTAACTCTCTTACAACGAGTATCCCATTATAACGCAGCAGTAGCCCTAAGGGAGTGATCATTTTTTAACAACAGGGGGGGGGGGTGGTTTTCCGCGCGGAGCGCGCGAAATTTTTTTCACCCTCCCGGTCAACGGGTCGAAATTTTTTACCCCCCCCCCCCAAGGGTCGGAAATTGGCGCGCGCGCGGGCCCTTTGAAGCATAGTAACGCGCGGGCTTTTTGGCCCAAAACAGGTTAAATTTTTTTGACCCCCCCCCCAAGAGGGGTCCAAATTTTTTACACCCCCCCCGGTCAAGGGGTCCAAATTTTTTTGCCCCCCCCCCCAAACCAACCCCCCCCCCCCCTGTTGATAAAAAATGATCACTCCCTAAAGATAGGTACTTCTATATATTGGAGGGCCTTATATCTGATACACATTCTTTCCCTTCGCCCACTTGTTGACTGATTCTGTCTGGAGTATAACAGTGGTTATACGTTTTATCTTGCCTAGGTAGATACTTGGTAGGCCGTATACCTGACACAAAACCACTGAATAGGGATATGCTGCCTATCTACGGATACGTCAGGTGGTGCGCACATCTATACATCTATAGGGCCAAAAAAATAAGAAGGTTTGTTTCAGGTAACATGCCATGAAAATGTAGGGTCCGTAGGTCGGATTTATTTTTTTAAACTTTTTTTTTTAAACATGAATGTACTGGCACGCCTCTCCGAAGACCCTAAAATTGACCAAAAATGGGTAAAAATACAAAGATTTCTTCAAAATTGCTTTAAAAAACGTAGGGTCGGCCCTGTTTTGATAGGGTCGGTCGGGTGACCTGAAACAAACTTTTTTTGGCCTAGGGTGGCACCAATATCCCTGTGAAGCTGATTGTAGGAAGTCACAATGTGACGATAGTGACACCTTCTCAGGGAATCGCTTTAGAAATGCTCCGAAAAATTTATGCACACCAACACAATGGAAAACATACCATTATAACATTATACTCTCCATCCCTCCACTGATGGTCGTCGTTTGGTCTATAATGTATAGTTAAATCCCTTTCATTTCAATTTCTAGATCTCTGATTATAGTCTGGAAGCCGGAGGGGGTGACCTCGTTTCGTCTGTTAACGTGTTTTTTCTCTACTGATTATGCATCTATAGGGTCTAGGTGAAAATATCCAGGTGGATGGGGAGCTCTTACCCTTGAGCAATTTCAGAAATCCAAGATGGCCACCCGAACATTGCTGAAAACGGGAAAAGTGTCTACTTTGCTTCTAATCAAATTAGAGACTCAAATAAAAGGTCAAAAAGTACATTTATGATGCCAAGGAATCCAATCTAGCTATTTTCAAAAAGCTATGTGGCAGCCATTTTGAATTTGTAATGAAATTACCAATCCAAAGGGGATGGGGATGGTGGTGGGGAGTGTGGTGACGCGGGAAATGGACCGGGTAACCTCGCTGGTGAATAAACGTGGGAACAAGTTACGGGAGGGCTACTTCCGGCCGGAGAACGATCTACATCGTATTCTGAGTTGCTCCTTCAATAATTACACTTAATACATGTTTTACACATCGAGGATACTTCAGGGAGTTCCCATGTCCCCTGTCGATTTTAGGAAATGCTTGTGACGCCATATAGCGCGGATAGCAATGTAGCACCTCCTAATCAGCTGATTGAAAATGGGTCTCATCGACTAATGATCCATAGATAATTGTGTTATTACATTGTTTGTGTTACAGAGCAGCCGATGGTTGACTGGTGTGTATAGGGCCCTAGACGGGGGGTAGCTGTGTCACTTGTCGATTTTAAGAAATGCCAATGTCCCTTGTCGATTTTAAGAAAAGGATCTTGTCCCTTGTCACTAACACTGTAAAAATGTCACCAGCCCTCATGTCACTTGTCGATTTTAAGGAGTGCCTATGTCATTTGTCGATTTTAAGAAATGGGTCTTGTCCCTTGTCACTAGGCCCATGTCGATTTGTCGATTTTACCTGTCTGGAGCCCTGTGTATAGGGCCTACCCCTTAAACTTTAAGTCGGGCTTAAAGTTTAGGGCACCTCATTATGATAACTTGAATTACAGGCTGATTTTCCCAGCAAATATTTTGGCCGGAGGGTTGCAAAAAAACTGCCCTTCAGGGGGATTTGGATCTGAAAATTTCAATGGCCAGAATTAAATGGCCCTTTAAAGACGGCATGGTGCCGCGATGCTTCCTGTTCTTTGTCAGTACCAGCCACCAATGTGGTGCCAGTGGGTTATGTGGAATGTTATCATAGACCTAGATGATGCATTCGTGCTGAGGCCTAAAATAAAAGGGATGTGTTTCCAGTCAGCCGACCTGACCTAGTTCCGGGCCAACCCTAAAGTAAAACAAATGAAAGGTGTTTCAGGTTACATACTCTGAAAATCTAGGTAGGGTAGGTGGGATTTTACTTTGGCCTCAAAATTACCTAAATGTAGACTTGCAAACTTCATCGCTGGCTCGCCGACAATCACGATTATCAAATTAACTCTGAAAAATTGGATAAAAATGTCTAGGGTGGGTCCTGTTTTGCTATAGGTAGGGTCGGGTAACCTGAAACACACCTTTTTTTTTGGGCCTGATTTCTTTAGAACATTTTTGGGAAATTTAATTTTCTTTTAAGTGCTTTTGACCAAAAGGTGAAAGAAAAGCAAATATTAAAAAAAGTGGGTCCTGACAAATCGACATACCACATTAAAACACGATGCTGTGATTAAAGTCAAAGGGTTTCATATTGCAGGTCTGTTCCTAAAAGTTTGGCATAGAAACATGTGATTTCGGTAACCTGACCCTACCTAGCAAAATGGGGCAGACCCAAAGTGTCAAATACTTTCAAAAGCTTTGAGATTAGAAAAAAAGAGAATTGGCAATAATGTTAAAAGACCGACCCAACCTAACGCCTTTTCAGATTATTGTTGGAACAAACCTACATTTTTCCTTTCAATAGCACAGAGCACCGCTCTTACATATAGGTGCTGGGTATGCATGTGTATACGTGGCTTACTAGGTACATTTCTGCACCATTTATAGGCACATATAATTGTAAAGGCATGCCTAGATTCATGGGTAAAACAGCTTTGTTTCATTATTTTTAGCCCATGGTGGTTATGGCATTGGTTATGACATCATTAATTTTCATTACTCTCTCAATACCCTTCCCCCACCTCCCGCCAACATGTAAATCATTTTACTTATAAAGTCACCACAACGATTTGTGTTGGAATTGGAGACTATTGATTCGGGGAGATATGCTGACTTCTTGTATTGATACCACTTAACTTATTAAATAAAATGTAAAATCTTTTAAAATCGCATAGGCGCTATTCCCTCTGTACAGGAAAATTGAGATGTCATACTTGAATCATTAGTGTATGTGTCTGCCAGAGTGTGTGCTATTGGATATATAGTGTTCTTTTGCTTGAATTGATTTTCTACAGTTATGATCCTTGTGACCTGTGCAGTTAGGACCCCTGTTTAGCTTTCCTTTTCTTTATGACCACCGTCCACTGGGGAAATTCGGCCGATTAAGCCTATACATTCCTATTAAACTTCGGCGATTAGAGCTCAGTGGACGGTGGCCATCAGTATACATACATACCCCGGTATTTCTTTAGTTCTGGTGTCAATATTAGTTGGGTTTCAGGTATGATGAACAAGTTTTAAACCACCTGGTAGGGTATTATTCTACAAGACGGCAATTAACTACAAAATTGTATTCTTTTGTATTATACTATAGTTTTATCAACAAAGAACTCAGCTAGTCAAACATGTTCTACTGTGTCGGTCAGAGAATATTAAAGGTTTCTATAATACCAATGTGCGATACTTTTTCGAAAACAGAATAATTAGAGTGTATCATGATAGAGATGAGAAATGAACCCCTTTTATAAAAAAAAATATTGTTTTATGATATGTGACACTATCTGCGAAAAAAGGCCCTTAGTGTATGGTGCACTAAGGTCCCTTTTCTCAGAATATGCCACATATGATTACTTGCTTTATGTCTTTTCAGACTGGACACGCAGTATGGACACTGTTCATCATGCTAGCCATTTTGAACACAGTGCAAGCCATTCCGGTAAGAATTAATCCCAATTCTCCCTCTCTGAATGTGACCTATATAGTGAATAGACATAAAACTTAAACTGACATTGGGCCAACTAACATCGCAAACTAAGATGGTTCTGATATCGGTAAATTGCAGCATTACACTTTATCTGAGTATGATCCAAGTATAGATGTTATTGGGATGCTATATATCTTTTAACCTTCTCGTGGAGGGGATGGGGGTACCAAAAAGTGTCACTTTTCTCATTAAAGAGGGCATACTTGTTAGCATAGTTGGGGGGGGTCAGTAAAATCTGAATCCCTCTAGAGGGAATGGTACAAGGGGAAAAAATTCAATCAGCCCCAGCCCGCTTATAGGTGTGATTTTAAAAATCTGTACTCCCATTATTTAATTAAGGTGCCCAATGTGCCCCCGGGATGCCGCGAGCACTGCGCGGATTACACCCAGGACGGCGGGGAGTACACAGCCTGTGTCCGTCAGTGTCCATCAGTGGCAGGTAAGGTTGAACCCTATCACATTACATGTATTCCGCAGTTCATGTTTTAATTATATTCTATACAGTATATTTCAGGCCAGTTACTTAGATAATACTTTTCCCTTTACATTTATTGTCTGTTCTATACACATTGTTATTTCTATAGCTTCATACCCAAAACATCGGATCTTGATTCAGCCTTGTATGGACATTGACATTCTGGGGTTGATATAATCATTGTATGGACATTGACATTCTGGGGTTGATATAATTATGGACCTCAGGCACACAAATCCCCAAAATCAACCATCATTATATGTTTGCATTTAATGTATTAATTCATTGTTCATGCACCTGTATTAATATCATCAAATTATTCCTCCTCCTCCTTACCACAGACTGCACGAAGGCCATATCCATGCCTGACACGGGAGGAGAGGAGTACCTGGATGGCCAGCCAGGCCTACCCCAGCGCCCTAGACCCTGCACAAGCCTCTGCTGGAGGACCAACGTCTATGCCTTCCACCCCTGCATAGTAAACTGCCCAAGTTAGTATTAATCCATGATATCTTATTGGAAGTCACATTATTTTGGTCAGAAGTAGATTATTTCACTCTTAATTTCACCTGATTGCAGTGCACTGATAATTTTGGCTCCAGAACTTAGTCAGTACTGGCTAACAAATCAGTCAATAGCGCTTAACCTAGTATTTTTCTGGCTCCCTATACGACCAACTTAGTTTAGTTAACACTGTCAGCTAGGCTGGTCAGTAGGCCTACTGATCAACTCACCGTATTCTTCTCAATTTTAATGAGTATTAGGCTAAAGTCCTTTTGAGTAAGGTATTAGTCATTATATCGTTTTGCCTCAGTCATCTTTTAGTAGCACTTGGTCGTGCCTGACCAATATGTCCCTATGACTGACCTGGGATCGCTCCTACAGACTAAGGAGCCAGAGCATTTATATTATCTGTGTGGCGATCATCATGCACACCCCATAAAGTGCATACTAGTACACATTTTAAAACTTTAAACCAAAAACATCAGATCTCGTTTGTGCCCGAATTTTTTTATTAGCTTTAGTGGAATACTCTCTTAAACTTTGTGTCACATGATTGTAATTTCAGATACCTGGTGCCGCCTGTACAGTGCTATAACTACTACTCTACCACCCACAACCACAGCACCAACGAAACCCACCACCACTACAGTTATGAACCCTGGCAATGGTAGGTAGACCATTATCTCTTATGAATTGAAGTCGCCTGTTGTAAAAAATCTGTCTTTTTAATTAATATCTGGTGTGAGAAGACCAACACATGTATATGCTTTACATACATGTGACAATGCAACACTTTTAACAAAATTAAATGATATTGGAATTATGACACAACACATTTTGTAAAGCCCTTTGGGAGTAGAAAAGTCAGCATTTATTTTATATCTATAATCAAAGAGCTTAAATACAATATTATCATTTTCTTATGTTATTGTAGGGGTTTACTACGGTAATCATTTATATCCAGGTGACCGAGGAGGATTAAGTTCGGGTTGTTCCCGCCTGGCGTTAGTGTGGGCGGTATCCCAGAGGGGGCGACTGTCCTCTCTCGGGTACTGCGCACCACGTTTCAGGCGGGAGCCAACCGACACGTGACCATGTTCATTTCACACCCAAAGGGGGTATATAAACCTCCCCTCCTCGTATAGTCGCCAGTCAGTGCAGGCCCGGCTGACTCCCCGCATTACCCTACCCCAATCGCTAGATTGAACCAGGACTGCTTCGTCTTACCCTTCGGGTTAAGACTAGATTCAATTGTAATAGGGATACGTTGAATAAAACACGCTTTCTACTTCGCACTTGGAAACTGACGTTCTTGTTCTCTTTCTGAGATTCCGAACCACTACACTGGTGCCGTGACCAGGATCAGTTTCGAAGTAGCAGTCAGGTGAACCTGGCCGGAGTAGGAGAGTATGGGGACGGTAACGTCCCGGAGCGGAACAACCCAGTTGTTCCGACCAGCTTCGAGGGTTTCATGCGTGAAACCGAAGGAGCTTTAAATCCAGGAGCGACTTTGGAAGAAGGAGAACTGGAATCCACCCGAGTGGACCAGATGGAACCGGAGGAAGCGAGGGGGTTCACACCGAACTTCATTGCCACTCAGGGCCAAATCATGTTGAACACTGGGCGTTCTTTGTTCAACACGACGGACTCCGTTTTCTTTCCCGGAGGAAAGAAAAGGGCGAACCAGAAAGGCTCATTTCTGGACCCGACGGTATTAGAAATACCGCCACAACCCCTTCGGGTCGTACCCGAAGGAGGTCCCATCATCGGGACCCAACCTGATCTTGATCAGGACGACACCTTGGACCGGGACAACGATTACCGGAACAAGGAAGAAATGAACAAGCAGTACGATGCTCTGCACGACGAATTGGTTTCGTTGATCTCTGAAAGGAATAGGTACATCCTAGAGAGTAGACAGGTCCATCAGGATATGGAGTGGAGAACGGATCAGTTGACCCGTGACAACCAACTGGTGCAAGACCAGATGGAGAAAAATCAGGAAACCCTGAAAGCGGAAAAGAAAAGATTATCCGAGTTAGGTCAAGCTAACCGGAAGTCTTATGCCTGTCAACAACAGTATCAGGCGGACCTAGAAAGATACTCTAGGGAATGGCACGCCGCCAAGGACGCTCGCAACCAGCAGGTGGAAGACAATGAGGCAGTAAGAACCGCTATCCTAGAAGCAAACGAAGAGTTAGATCAGAAGAAACTAGAGGGCATGAAGGCGGTATCTATACTGGAAGCTAGACGAGTAGAGTTGGAACTCTACCTAAGTAACCAGAAGGTACCTGACCCAGAGGTGACCCTCACCCCTGGGGAAGGAGTGGAGAACCCTCCACTCCAAGGAGTTCTAAAGCCCACCACCCGATACCCTTCCGGAGGACAGGTAGAGAAAGATGTCTACTATACATCTGCTCCCCCTGCTCCGACGGGACCTTCGGTAACCATCGATCCGACGACATATTCCGCGGGAAGTGCGCCGGGGGTCGATAGTTATGACACCTTGAACCCCTTCGCTGGGGATAGTCCATCTCAGTATGGAGCTGTTCCACCCCCTTCGGGTACGAGCAAGAACACCACCACCCATGAGGATCAACAAGGGGGGTGGTATGGTTATGATAATTGGGGTGACCTGATTTTTCATCATAACCAGGAGGCAGAGACCCGAGAAGGGAGAACTCCGGGAAATCAAACCCGGGGGCATGCAACCCGAGGCAAGAGAGCAGGGGAAGGACCTTCTGCTGGATGGTCTAGGGATCAGAACCGACAGTACCCCCGTACTGATAGTCCTGATAGACCCACAACTGGTCAGGGAAGTCGGCCTAGACCCCAAACCCATGACCAAACAACCACCGGGAGTGTTCCCCCTTATCCGGGTACCACTTCTCGCCCTCGACCCACCCGGTTTCCCGGGTGCGAACCAGTCTCTCCAGTCCGACCATTGACCCGAAGAACCTCAATGGCTCCCGGATTGAGACAGGTTTATGATACTGATCCTTGTATCAAGAGCCTTGGCCTAGATAGCTATAGCCGGGGACAAGATGCCACTGAAATAATGGACTGGAGCCGGAATCTATCAGATCAGCTGATAGAAGGGGTCACCAGGGGTGCCCGACGGACCGCCAGGATCACCAAACCCTACAAAGGGAAAGGACCCTGGAAAGATGAATACCAAATATTTGTGGATGACTGCAAATACAATGGGTGGTCTAAAGAAGACTCATTAGGAGCCTTCGTGATCTGGCTAAATGATGGGCCAGGTAAATCAGCAGTCTCACAATGGAGAAGTACATATGGCCCTTCGGGTACATATGATCAGCTCGAAAGTACTGCTGTATATATCTTTGGGAACCTGGTGACCGTGGATCACTGGTTGGTCTTCAAGGGACGAACCCAGAAACCAAAAGAGTCCCCAAAGATATATGGTCTAGAGCTTCAACGGATTCTGCATCAGGCAAGACCCGAATGGGCTAGAGACGCCGATTACTATATCGAGACTCTCTTTGTCCGGTTTATTAGCGGACTGAGCGACCCTGATCATCAGGAACTTACCAGAAAAGCTTGGAAAAGCGATTCCTCCCTAGCCGATCTATTTTTAGCCATAGATGGTTATGAGAAGAAGAAAGTTCTTCTTGCCGGATTGGTGCCCAACCAATCCCGAACGTCAGCGGTAGTTGACTATAGTAGCAGCGGGGGATCCTCGGGTGAGGATTCCGAAGGAGAGGAGACCATTGGGGCGGTAGCCTTCAGTGGGAAGCGCCGGGACAAAAAGTCCGGTGATAACAAAAGGCGGAAACCTTTTGACAAATCATCCTCTAGCAAAAAGCCAGAGAAACCTCCAGGGGACAATTCAAAGATCCCTTCCAAACCTCCCTCGGGTCCACCAGAACCCAATGTTCCGAAGAAATCGGAACCCGACCAGTCCCTCGGATTGGTAGAAGCCATGATGCAGCGTATGATGGCGATGTTTGATAAGAAAGAGGAAAGGAGGGTTAAACCCGAACTGAGTACTGTAACATGCTACAGATGTCAGGAGAAGGGGCATTATGCCTCCTCATGCACAGCTGAGAAACCTGTGATGCGATTCTCCGGAAAGAACTCGGAAAATTAAAGGGGATCCCTGAGGAAGGCGACTCAGAGATCCCGAAGGAAATATGCCATGATACTCCTGACGGAACGGGAGTAAGTTCACACTCAGTAGTGACGCCCGGACATATGGGGGACAAGCAGGCGCAGCTTGGGAACCCTGGGGCCGGGGCCATCAGCATTCCAGTCATACATTCGGGAAGTGAGTCGGGGAAACCTGGTGCTGATGCGGAGGAGTATAGTGCAATGGTTTGTGGAACCAGGCTACCCCTAGATCACCCTTGCCTGGAATACATAAGAGGGCGTGGATTAGATCTAGGTACTGAGAGTGACTTACAGAAGTTCACTAGTAACCCTTCATTGAATGGAGGAAAAAGGTGGTATTTAGCCGCTTCTGTGAAGGGTAGAGTCGGGGAATTTCTGATAGATACTGGAGCCAGCCACTCCATCATCTCTCGGAAGTTCTACACTCTTCTGCTGGGCACAAATGATGACCTTAAAATGAGGGTAAATGCGTGCACAGCCGACGGTAGCAGATTGCGGACGTTTGGACGTACTTTCCTGTGTATCTCGGTGGTGGGGAAGGAGTTTGTATTCTCCCCAACCATTGCTGAGATCGAGGATGATGGTATTATAGGGATGGACTTTGCCGACCTGTTCGGGATGATGTTGAACCCGAAGACAGGTGAATTGTCCATACAGAGTCCCTATAATATCAAAGCACAATGTGTGCTGAGAGTTATCAGTAGTGTAGCAAGTGTCGCACAGACGGTGAAACTTCCACCGGGAACCACATGTGATGTGTTAATAAGCGCTTCCTCTGAACTAAGAGGAAGGGCCGGGGTCATGGAACCCGACGTAGCTTATCTCCAATCCCTCGGGTTGGAATCTGCTGATACGTTGGTGGGAAATGCCCAATGGACCCTTGTCCCCATTTCCAATCCTGGTGTTCATATGGTATATCTCCAGAAAGGCGCTAAAGTAGGCAGTGTGGTACTCGCGGAGGCGGTCACCAGCAGCCTTCTGGGGTTGCCATCCGAAGAGCCGCCGGGTACGGCCGTAATTGAAGAGGAATTAGAAAAGCTAATTCTAGATGCTTCGGAACTAGATCCGAAGGAGCAGAAGGACCTTCGGGTAATGTTAAAACGTTGCCGGAGGGCCTTCGCGTTCCCAGGAGAACCCTTAGGACGAACTGATAAAGTCCTACACGGAATTGACGTGGGGGAAAGTTCCCCCTTTAAAATTCCTTACCGTCGGCTACCTCTGAAGAAGAAGGAGGTAGCAGAAACTGAGATCAATAAGATGATTAAGGATCATGTTATTGTACCCAGTTCCAGCCCCTGGAGCAGTCCAGTCTGTATGGTCACCAAAAAAGATGGGACCATACGGTTCTGTATTGACTACAGGAAACTGAATGGGATGTCGAAGAAGAACTCATATCCTCTGCCGAGGATTGATGAAACCATTGACTCACTAGGAGGAAATGAATGGTACTGTACCATAGACTTACAGTCTGGGTACTGGCAGGTCGGAATGAAGCCTGCCGACATGGAGAAGACGGCCTTCTCTAGCCATGTAGGATTGTTCCAGTACAACGTCATGCCCTTCGGGTTGTGCAATGCGCCAGCCACCTTCGAGGCCATGATGGAGACATTACTGAGCGATCTACTATGGAAGAAATGTCTAGTTTACCTAGATGACGTCATTATCTTCGGAAAAACATTCCAAGGTTGTCTAGACAACCTGGAAGAAGTCCTCCAGAGGATAATGAGTAATGGGTTGAAATTAAAACCTAAGAAATGTCAGTTGTTTAAGAAAGATATTAATTATCTGGGGAGAATCATTTCCACACAGGGTGTGAAAGCAGACCCGGAGAAGATCCGAAGTGTGACGGAGTGGGAAAAACCCAGGTGTCCCAAGGATGTCCGTTCATTCCTCGGGTTCTGCTCGTATTATCGAGATTTCTTACCAGGCTATGCCCAGGTGAGCTATCCTATCCAGTCACTGTCTCATTGGACACCTGGTAGGCGTAAGGAAGTTTTTCCATGGGGAAAAGAGCAAGAAGAGTCTTTTGAATCCATCAAAAGACTCTTTGTTGAAACACCAGTGTTGAAATATCCGACGGCCGCCGGTCATTTCATCCTGGATACTGATGCCAGCAATGAGAGCATTGGAGCTGCTTTGAGTCAGGTCCAAGACGGAAAGGAAGTTCCCATTGCTTTTGCTAGCAACACCATGAACAAGTCACAGAGGAATTACTGTACCACCAAGAGGGAACTCTTGGCAGTGATTGTTTACACAAAGAAATATAAACATTTTTTGTGGGGCTCAGATTTCACGCTGAGGACTGACCATTCCTCCTTGAGGTGGTTACTTAATTTTAAGGATGCTGAAGGTATGATAGGTCGGTGGTTAGCACACTTATCGGAGTTCGGGTTGGAACAGAAGCAGATCCAACACCGACCCGGTGTGAAGCATGTAAATGCTGATGCACTGTCCCGCAGACCCATCAGGAGTTGTGGAAATGAGAAATGTGATGATTGTGGAGCCCACGGGGCGGTCCTAGCTGGAGTCCGGTTGCCACTGGAATCCAGGGGAACTGGTATCCTTCAATGGTCTATGGAGACTATCCGAAGGTTCCAGGAGAAGGACCCGAACGTGGGGAGGTTGCTCGGGTTGATTCCTAAGGGGATCAAACCTGTTCGACCTGAAATCTCGCTAGAAAATAGAGAGATGAGGAGATTTTTAGCTCAATGGACAGAGCTGGAAGTATCCGAAGGTGTTCTATATAGATGGAAGATCAATCCTTCGGGAAGAAGGATCAGACAGGTAGTGATCCCCTCCGGTATGAGGAGGGATTTGATGTATTATTGTCACGGTCATATGACCAGTGGTCACTTTGGGAAGAAACGTTCATTAGAACGACTGTCCCGAAGATACTACTGGCCAGGAATGAGCACTGACTTATTACGTTGGATCGCCACGTGTCCCGATTGCTGTAAAAATAAACCCGGCCCTGGGATGGGTAAAATGCCCTTGTCCCAGGAACTGTTCGGAGTTAGGTTTGCGAGGATAGCAATCGACATCATCAGTGGTTTTAAAACAACCCCTGATGGTAACACGTGTATGATGGTAGTCACTGACTACTATACTAAGTATACGCGGGTGTTCCCCTTACCCGATCACAAAGCAGCGACCTGTGCGAAGGCCTTTGTGAAAGGTTGGGTATTACACCTAGGAGTGCCTCTGATGATGCATAGTGACCAAGGCCGGGAATTTGAGTCGGATCTATGGCAGGAAATGTGCCATGGGTTAGCCATCTGTAAGACACGAACCAATCCTTACCGACCCCAGAGTGATGGGATGGTGGAAAGGTTCAACAGAACGCTGATTCAGGTTCTAAAACCCTTGGTGAATGAAAGTATGACTGATTGGGATGAACAATGTGAATATGTATGCCATGCATACAACAGCACTGTTCATAAAAGCACCAATTGCACCCCAAACTTATTAGTGTTTGGGGAGGACATGATCATGCCAGCCGATCTTGTTTTTGGAGTGGTCGGGTTGAATCCCGACGCACCCTGTCACGTGATGTTTGTGGAATCACTAAGAGACCAGTTCAAATTCGCATACGAACTTGTTAGAACTGAGTTACAAAAGAACGCGAAGTGGCAGAAGACTGGTTATGACCATGGACTAAAAGTCCGTCGGTTCAAGGTAGGGGATCAAGTAGTAAGACTACACAAACCTCTATCCAATTTAAAATTGGCAAGCAACTGGGATGGTCCATTTGTAGTGACTAGAGTAGTAAGTGACTGTACTGTCATGATTAGATCCTTAATTGGGCGGATCTATAAATCCAACGTGGCTCGGCTCCGTCCCTGGAAGGGGAGGGATCTGACCACAGAAACGTATGGATTAGGAGTAGATGAATTACTCCAAGAAGTAAAAAGCAGGAAAATGGATCAAATAACCCCGAAACGTGGCCGAGGAAGGCCTAGGAAGTTGGGGGGCAGTGATCCGAAGGTGCAGAAGAAGGAAAAAGTCTCGCTAGCTGTAAGCAAACCTAGGCGGAAGAGAAAGGGGACGGCTAACCCTGCCTCTGAAAAGGCGCCTTCGGGAGCTAGGTCAAAGAAAATACCCATGGGAGGTACCCGACGCAGTCCCCGCCTGTTAGAAAGGGCTGCGGTAACCTAAGCTAGTACACAACGAGTGTGTTGTCCTGTACTATGTTAGGAGAGGGAGGGAAGAAATTCCTGGCGGGAAAAATTATAAATTTATTTCCTCTTTTTCCGAGAAATTGTTTTGTGTTGTCATCTGTTAAATGTTGGAATATACACGAGTGACCGGGTATGGAGCGTGTAAACCCCCCAGCAGGGTACCAGTGGGTGGTGAGCGGATAATCCGGTGGGTTTGCGGGCATGCTTCCCATAAAAACCTCACTAATACTCCAGCAGAGCTGCTGGTTGCGAATGGTTCGGCTACTACCCGAAGCACCTGTTTATAATAAAAAGCACCGGCGCCCTACGGGCGCGGGAAAAGAACTGGGTCAATGAGTGACCTAGTTAGGGCAGTCTCGCGGAGGGCCCGAGACGCGCGTGGATGCGCGTGACCTCTGCGCAAAGAGGTCGTTTTGGTTCATTAGATTTCGAATCTTCGCCGGCACAGGGTGCTGGCCAACGAGGAGGATCTAATAAGAACCGAATTCAAGCGTCAAAAGTAGGTGAATACGTTTCAAAAGGAGAACAGGTCCTCCACAAAGACCTGTAGTAATAGTTAGGACTCTTATTTAGTATAAATAAGAGCGCCCAACCCAGCATGGCCTCACGGCAGCTCGAGTTGGGCGGAGGGGAACGGCCACGCAACATGGCCGATTTGCCCCACGAAGACAGTGCTGGTGCCGCCAGCCCTGTTACTCTCTCCGAGGAGCAGCTCCTCGGAGAGGAAGACATGGATGTATCCACGTCTGAATCAGCACTCACCGAGGCTGAACGAAGGAGTCTTCATGAAAAAGATCGTCTTTTTGCTCTAAAAATAGAGCAGGAGGAGGCCCAACATCTGAAGGATACGTGGGATAGGTGTGGTAATCCGAACATCAACCCGGATAACCACCCGAAGGATGAGAAGCCAGCTAGCCTGGTGAAGTCAACTGATAAAAGTTGCTACGATGGAAGGGAGATGAATCTCCATCCAGACGTGATGTGCGCCACGGAGATAGGCCTAGCCAGACCTATCCCTAACGACATAGTGGATATGTTGCAAGAATTTATTGATGCGGGAGCTCTCCGCATCATGCCCCCAGAGTGGTTTGCCACCTGGGAAAATCTACAGCAAGGCCTCCGGGTGTGTAAAGCACTTCGGAAGGGCTTGTTTGACGCCGAGATGGCTGACGTCGGGATGTGTGTGCCTCGGATGACACCCATCTCGGATGACACTTCGTGTGGGGCATTCGGCGCCACTACCCTCGCGGTAGGGTGCTACCGCAGATACAACCCGGTAGGGATGTTGGAACCGAGATCGGTTGAAGGATATAGGGACTTAATACGGTCCAACTTATCCTACGAGGTCTATCAGATAGACTATAACCGCATGAAAACAATCATGGCGGAGAAGGACCTCAGCCGTCACGAAGCCATCATCGAGACGGTGGAGGAAATGGTCAAGACTCGGACTAAGAGTTTGACTCAGGCAGAGGAGAAGGCTGCAGCTAAAGCCAGCAGGGACATCCGAAGGGGTGACCCTGCAACCCGCACTAGCAGTCCCCACGGTCAGGATATCCGGACTGTGGTAGTTACAAAAGGTGAATCCCCTTTTGTCCAGCCTCGGGGTCGCCAAGCCTTGAGGAATGAGGCAGCCCGGTTAAAGAGAGTACCAGACGCCCAGCGGATTGTGACCGATGGGTCAGTATCGGATAAATCTGATACGAGCAGTACTTCCCAAGGGAAGTCTGCTACAGGGGAGGACGATATGGACATTGCGGCTCCAAAATCTCCTTCCCAGACGAAGGACCCAGTGACCACAGTCACCCAAACCGACCCGACGCCCGACCCGAAGGTGGCTGCTGGACATCAGTCCGACGCCAGCTCGGGGAGCGAGTCGGGTACTGCCCTGGAAAAACACATCTGGAATAACGCCAGAGGTGGATTTCAGGGATTCATTCCCTCTTACTGGGGGGAATGCGCAAAAGGATCGGGGCGTTTCTCCATCCCGCCCGTAATCAATTTGAATGGGAGATCCGACGATGAGGATTGGTGCAGAGCCACCCAAAGGGATCCTCTCGTGAGCGAGTTCTACGAGGACTGGCTTAAGAAAATAGATTTCTTCCCGGAAACCTATTATACCAGGGATCAGAAGGCAAAGATCCGCTGGGCTGTCCGACATTGGGACCGGGACCACCTTGAGTGTCCATTCCAGAAATGCCAGTCATCTCTGGAATTACAGGTATCCTTCACCACTAGGGCGAGGTACCTGCGCCACTTAGTGGAAAACCACACCCACCACTATATGGTGTACCAGTGCGATCCGGAGGGGGCAGGTACCACTACCTGTTCGGGTCACCTGCATCCTAGGCGTGGACGCTTGATCAAGCACATGACCATGCTCCATAATATTGGAGGTGGTGAGGCCAGAGCCAAGGTAATGGCCCTGCATGAACGCGTAATAGACGCGTTCAGAGATGTCCTGAAGAAGGATCCGAAGAGCCTTAATTCTTCTAAGGCGTATTTCTGCGAGGTAGCAGAAAGCAAATCAAAGCTCACAGTAGCGAGGTTTGCGAAGGTCCCGGGTTCACGGAAGTTTGACTTGGATCCGGACCAATACCCACCCGAGATGTTCCGTCGGTCTGCTAATCGAGGCCGGGGGAGAGGTGGGAGAGAACCCGACCCGAGGGACTACTACCGGGGTCGGGGGGAGCAGCCGAAAGGTGATCGGGGACGGTCTCGGTCCACCAGCCCGGCTACTCACGTGAGAAGAGGGGGGACCCTCAGCCTGGAGGAGATTGACTCCCGTTATTACACGGAGTCCTCTCATAGTGGTCGTAGCTATGAGGCATCTGCGGATAGACATACTGACTATCCGGAGATGGACTTGGCGCCTGGACAGGAGTCTCAGACGCTCGGCCAGACCCCCCAAGACACCCGAAGGCGCGAGAATGAACTCGCTCGCCAGAGGGAGGTTGATAGGGAGCTGGCCCGACGGGGACGCAGGAGTCCTGGGGAGGAACCCTCCCGGTCCTGGTACGACTTGGTGCGACATGTGGCGTCCACCTCGTCTGCCCAGGGAGGTGTCCTACCCGACGCCGGTTACCGAGGAGGCCCGACAAGCAGACCTTGATCTGCTTCGGGACGGACGGAACCATCCGCTCCTACAGGAATACACCAGCAGGTGTTAAAGCATGCCAGTAGGGATGCTTCGCGGCACCAACAACAGCCGCCATCACACAAGGCATTCAAGCCTGCTCACCGGATCACTGGGCCGGATGGGGAGACTATGAGACCTCCTCCTCCGCCACCGAAAGGTCCAGTACCAGCTCCGGCGATACCACCCCAGAAGCCGGCTCCACCACCAGGGAAGCCGACTGAGGTTGGGAAACCAACCATGGATCCTCCTGTTAAAACACAGGAGGTCAAACCCAAGAAGGAGAAGCCTGCGGCCACTCTTAATGTAACACCTATAGCATCCTACTTTCCTAAGGATGCTCCGCTGTCCAATCAGATAGGACAGGAGATTCTGGATGACTTCCAGAAGGAACAGCGGGTGATGGCTGAGGATTACCACAAGAGGGTGGTACAACACTTCATAGAGGGGGTGAGGAAGTGTCACCGGAAGGAAAAGGAGAGCCTTCAGAAGGACACTGCCGATGAGGTAGTTACCAAGACCAGGTTCTTGGAAGCACAGCGCGACAAAGCCGCTGTGCTGGAAGCTACAGTCCGAGAGGAGTGTAAAGAGCTCCAGGAAGAAATCCGGGAGATGAAGGCCAAATTTAAAATTTGCCTCGGGATGAAATTCTCGGACTGGGATGGGAGCATGGATCAGCTGAAAGATGCCATCCAAGGGACTATCCCTTCATATTAAAAGAACCTTTAGGTTCTGAGGTAATGATATCCATACCAAGTGTTAATAATATTTCCACATATGTAAACGTTTTAACATACATCGCACCTACAGGAGTCTACCATTTGCTGGTAGACCCGAAGAGGAGAGCACCTCACTCAGTCGTCCAAGAGGAAGAGGAGAGCACCTCACTCAGTCGTCCAAGATGAAGAGGAGAGCAACTCACTCAGTCGTCCAAGATGAAGAGGAGAGCACCTCGCGTACTCGTCCCGAAGCAGATCCGGAGATCAGCCCAGTATCCGACTTCTTATAAAGTCGACATAGCACTTTTTGTGAGGTTCTGCAGTATACCGCTGCAGTTCCAGATTATTTATTAAAACGTACATTCTCGTCCATGTTACTAATATATATTTATGGTCCTGATACACTACTATAGTTTATGATACTCAGGATAATACCAAAGATCTGTATAAACCATGACTGTGTTCAAACGTTAACCACTTCGGGTGGGTGTAAATAAGAGTATGTATATCTAGTTGTATATATATTTTGTTATGAAAAACGGAGGTGATGAAAATTTTGATTCTGGTGCGGAGAAAAGTTATCATGTATCCCTATGTAATTTTTTTTAGGCTTGTGAGTCCTTTTTAGGACTGGTAATAATTCTTCGGAATTGGTACACTTGCCGATTATATCTTTAAAGGTCCTTATCAGGACTATATATGTAATTTCTATCAGAAGATAGTTACAAACTGTTAGTAACTACTTCGGGTACTACTTAAACGTAAAGGTCATATCATAAGGTTTCTATGACAGTGTAATGCCTTAATTCCATTAATATTGTTCATCATATATTACATATGACTAATGGTAGTAAAACCCTTTGTGTATAGTGTGTAGACAAACTACTTCTGGTTGTCAAACTATTTTTATTATGAGTCTACTACTCAGGTTTTTACCACACCTAGTGTTGTCTAGGGGGGGTAGTGTAGGGGTTTACTACGGTAATCATTTATATCCAGGTGACCGAGGAGGATTAAGTTCGGGTTGTTCCCGCCTGGCGTTAGTGTGGGCGGTATCCCAGAGGGGGCGACTGTCCTCTCTCGGGTACTGCGCACCACGTTTCAGGCGGGAGCCAACCGACACGTGACCATGTTCATTTCACACCCAAAGGGGGTATATAAACCTCCCCTCCTCGTATAGTCGCCAGTCAGTGCAGGCCCGGCTGACTCCCCGCATTACCCTACCCCAATCGCTAGATTGAACCAGGACTGCTTCGTCTTACCCTTCGGGTTAAGACTAGATTCAATTGTAATAGGGATACGTTGAATAAAACACGCTTTCTACTTCGCACTTGGAAACTGACGTTCTTGTTCTCTTTCTGAGATTCCGAACCACTACATTATTATGCACAGGCCCGGCAGGACATGGATCATTCGGCTGAAGGATTAACCATTGGACTAGTAGGCCTAGCGGTCATGTGCATGGTAATTCCTGTAGCAGTCGGGACAGTCATCTACACGAGGCGCCGGCAACACAGGAACTTCATACAACATGGTGTGTAGACTCTCATTATTGTAGAGCATTGAAATCCAAGTGACCAGTCTACAGCTTTTGATGGAACAATCGGCTCTACATCTATATCTAGTTTGGGGAAAACTTGAGAAAACAAAAATGTTATTCAATATTACTCTAACTATAGGCTATATTATAATTGCTACAATGTCACTGTGAATGCAGCACCTATAGCCACTCACAGTTCTTGGCAAAATGTAATATCTCTAGAGGTATGGGGTAATCATTAAAACGTAACCAATTGTTTCTCACACAGTTTTAAATCATTTGAACTATCAGTGCAGAAATGGAAATAAAATGTTCATGATATGGCTTTCAGACCAGTCTCATGGCAGCATGGTGCCTGCCGGTGATTGGGCTACTGACATTGAACTCGAGAGTCCAACCCAGCGTAAGTCTACTCATCTTTATACCAACTGTAATGAATTGTATTAAAGCCATGACACTAAATATCAAATTCATTTTGCAATAAACAATGTGCACTACACTGTATGCTGCATTGACATTGATAGTGCCAACACTTTTAAATGACATTTATAGGCTATCTTAATTAGCATCTTAATCATATCATAATATAAAGTGTAACCTATTTAAAGTGTCACTCCAGGAAAGGAATGTTCATGATATGGCTTTCAGATCAGTCGCGTGTCAGCATGGCGCCTGCCAGTGATCGGGCTACTGACAACGATCGTGATGGACTCAATGTACCCCAGGGTAAGTCCTCTTATCCTCATGTTGTCTTTGCTGATAAGAATACTTTTCAATATAGCATATGACAATTCCTGCACTACATGTGCATCTATTATACTTGTAGGAGATGTGCCGCTGACACGTTTGGGTGGAACCCCTCCCACCGATGACGCTTTTCCCGATGCCCACTCTACACTGATTGTGCCGTCCGGCTCGAACCAGTAAAACTTCACAGTATTGAATAGCTCAAACTCCTCTGTGGAACATGTGCCTACACTGTAAAAAGGGTGTTTAACGTAAAGCACGATATTTTCTCAACGCTGTTTAAACCCTAAACACATGCAGGATCTAAACACTTGATGTTCAAATAGGGGAGACCGGGGGAAACGGACCCCTTAAGGGGAGATGGCAAATAACTCAGAGGTAAATCCCTGAATTGAAGCATTTATTTTTTCATAACAAAGCATAGAAGTATGTCATCCATGAAAATAATTAATATTGCACTAGTTCCATTAATAGCATAGTGGGATAGTATAACATATTCTGACCTACAAAGGTCATGAGTCAAAAGTCCTGGGGCAAAAGGGTTTTTGCGGCGGGGCAAAAGGGACCCTAGAAATTTCTTAATTTTGAATTATCATATTTTTTCCATAATTTTCTTATATATCTTATTTCGATTTTAATTGAATTTTACAACCGTTGAATAAAAATTGCCCCAAATTCAGGAAAAATTCCGCAAAACCCCCAACATACGTCCCAAAAATAAAAATTGGCTTATAAGAAATAGTGCTATATTCTGTTAAGCATGTCTCATCATTCTAATTGTTCATTAGCCCAAGCATGTTTATTTTTTTACATGTTTTAATCATTTCTCGGCTTTATGAAAAAAATGTGTTAAGATGATAAATAACTGTAGGGTAATTTTCTTTCAAATGAATTTGCAAATGTGTTACACAATTATATCAGCAATAAAATGCTATTGTTTTAGCCAATAAAATATTATCATATACCTCTTTTTTAATTCTCAGAAGCTAATGAACTGAATTTGCAAAATTAGATAAAAATACCAGAGGTAGCATAGGCATTTTCTTTTAAAACATGTTATTTCTATCAATCACATGAGCCAATTGACAAAAATATGGTATCGAAAGCTAAGAACTGAGTTAGGGGTGGGGATCCGTTTTGCCCCGGGGGTCTGTTTTGCCCCGGTCTCCCCTACCTAAATCCTAAAGTCTTCAGGTGTTTAGCATTTTAAACACTAAGTGTTTAAGTGTTTAGCTTTAAACACTTGTAAATTAAACACCTAAATACCAGGTGTTTAAGTGTTAAGCATTTAAATATATTTAAGTACTGATGTTAGGATGTTAAACACTTACAGTGTAGAACCTCTCTGAGTGATAATAATGTTTTCTGCATAAAACTAAATCGCACTGAACTGACAGCAACACGGCACTGTTTACATGATGTCTATTTTATCATTGCACAGTGTGGATTTTAGAAGTGTTTTTTTAATTTTTTTTATACATGTAGCATGCTTGTGTTCGCATTGGGTAGCATGAACAAATGCTTTCTACGGCGTGTTTGTAGATATGTACTGTTTTTTTATGAGCTTGGTACACATGTTTCTCTTACGCTACTAATTTATTAAGGTCGTTCAACAAGTTGTGACATCAGTCAACAAACCTGCTATAACACTCAGATATATATGTATATAAATTCCTCAATTCCCCTTTTGTACTAGTAATATTTCAAGCCATTTTGTGAGCTTTAACCATGTTCAGTTCAAGGAAACAGATGTGCAAAATCTTTGCTACAAGGAATGTACCCAACTGTTTGTCTACAAAAAAACTCCACCAGTAACAAATTTGATCTAATCATTGTTAATGTCTGAGAGCTACCAACCGAGTGTCCTGTATCTATTGCACAGACATATACACTGTTATGTGTCACCAGTCACAGTTAACTTCACCCCAGCTGAGTAGTCTTTGTCTGGAATTAGCCTGTAATTATTATAAAATCTGTGTTATTGATTATCTACTTGTCATTGGTCTCAAAGTATGTGATTTGCTAAACTGATTTGGCAGTACACTGGTCAGTGTATGTAAACTGAGTTAGAGGCAGAGAGAATGGTGTAAACTTGTGAAAAAGTAAGGGCATATTTACATGGAGCAAATGGCGGGAATGGGCATTACCAGATTGTATAATATTAGTAACACTGAACAGATTGTAATGTACTTGAACGTGAATTGTGTATCATCTTGGCCAAATTCCCATGTACACGGATCAGTGATGATCCAGATGTCCACCAGTCTGTGATATTGGATAGAACGAGGTAGATTTAATTGGTCTGAAGGGTTTATTGACATGCGTCTTGGTATGCATGTGTTAGGCCTACCCATTATGCCAAATATGGTGTCAAACGAATGTCAATTTACAAAGGAAAACATACGGGTATTGGAAGAGAAAGTGTGCGTTTATAGTATTACGTCGGAGAGAGAACAGTACAAGTACATCTTGTGTATCAAAGAGACTATTTTTCATTCAGCCTAAGCAAAGTGAATGTGTGTCATGAATTTGCAAGTAAAATCATTATAGGGAAGATGGAAACTATTGTCATGATTATTTTCCACAATGAAAATAAAAATGAAATATCAAACCATACAAAGCTGTGTTCTTATATTGAGTTTTATACGTTTCTTTATTCCACAAAGTGATCTTCCAAAGAAAACGATACAATCAAAAGGGGGTGAACCCCATATTATCAACAAATTGCATTGAATGATTTATGAGACAGTGTTGTGAATCATATTGTTACCAAATTAAATAGAGAAGATATCAGCAACTGATCAGTGGGTATATTTATATTATCATTGTCCTTGCATACCCTTTGAATATTTTTACACCTATTTGTGATATACGTACAAGGAATGCAAAAATGACCTGTATATCAAACTGTCTAATTGTTCTCACTCTTTTTGGCTTTACAATCCCTTCTCCAGTGAATCATGGTATTCTATGTAAGATTCAGTTGACAAATCTACTTTGGGGTGGACAACTGGACACTAAAGGCGGGTGGACAGGATACCGTTAGAATTCGTGAATTCCGACCTACCAACTTTTTTCCAGGGACGCTTCCAAATTATAAATATTTTAAAATCGGCTTGATGTTCATTTGACACCATAATGCACCATTGCAGCACTGGCAAACCACTCGCTTGCACTGTATCGGTGATCATGCCCAGCCTTGGGAAGTTAATCTACTCAAAATGCCAACCTTATAGTCAATTTTTGACCTCACATGAAACAAATATAACAGTACTTTGACATGACTTACTGAAAATCAGGGATTATGATGTTTCAGAAAAATGGGCGGCATTTGCCCAAAACAATATTTTAACAATTTTGTAAATAGATTCAAAGATAATTGAATGCCTCCCTCTGCAGCATAAAATGTTTTCTTACCAAGATCAGTAGCATAGGAAAAGGGGGTCCAGGGAATTTGACACAGATTATAGAAGAGGGCCAGGGGGAGAATATGTCTGGGACCCCCTAAATGTTTCCAGGATCATATGATGAAATACACAAGATTTCCAAACTTACCTCTTCCACATGGAGAAAGCTAGGCCTCCGATCATAGAATAGGATAAGCAAACACTACTATTCTACATCCATCATATTAAGGTGGCCGGCGGGGATTGTAGTTCTGCAGTAGAACACCAGGGGGAGATTTTGTCACATTTGGACATCCTGTGATGAAATGGATTAAAGTCCAACAACTTTGACATGGCAGAGGCTAGAACCCAGGCCTTTGTATCAAAAAGAGAAGTTTAATCTATAGCAGGGCCTTTCATTACAACAGCTGCATTATGTGTTTATATACAACATCAACGTGGCTTAATGTACAATTAATAGGGAGGCAACCCCTGTGGAAATAAGAAAACTGAAGAGGGGAATAGAGGTTTCGGTACAAACAATTAAAATAAGTCATACTCTGAATCTCATGAGGCTGGTACCGCTTTTTTTCTGTCCAAATTCCTGTGTGGTTTTGGCAACTTTATTCCAGAATACCCATAGGCATCTTATCTTAAATATATATACACGAATCATACATACTCCAAACCACTTCTGGCTTTATGTCTCAGTATAGTATCTAGATAGAAGTTGATATTATGGCCCTCATACCTCAGCAGTTTACTCACTCTAAGTTTCTGTTTGATAACACGTACAATTATGTCTTCTGTGTTTCAATTTTTTGAAAAATAACAAAGGATATAATTCTTATGCATCAAGCAAATACTTGAAAAAAGAAGTTAATTGACACCATCTCATTTATATTTACATAATCCTTCAAGATTGTCACAGAAGTATAGTACATCAGGATAATTATAATGTTTTACAGTTGCCTTTTGTAGATACCTATCATAGTGATATCCTTGTAAAGGACTTTTTAGTTGTAAATATGAGTGCTGCTATCCAAGCCCGGTGAACCAGTGTGAAGTTGTGCTAGATTTGTGCATTCTTGGGAATCCCAGATACTTGTGCAAGCTTCCTCTATTTTGCTAAAAGGTCATAACTTTATTCTTTAATGTTGGCTTTTGTAGATCCTATCCATGTTGATGTCTTTGAGAGTCGGCGTTCCAGCAAGCTTCATGACATTGAGAAGCTCCTTTTTGAGAATGTTGATCACATGAGACAACCCATCCTGGCCACCATGTGCCAAACCCCATATAGCAGGCCGACCAATAAATACCATCTGTGCTCCTGCAAATATATAATCTTTGGCACTGTCTATATGGTGAGATAGACCAAGGAAGAAATTGGTTCAATTAAAAAAATTTAAGTCAATCAAAAGTCTTAATTATTACCTCAGAACAGGGTCGTTATACAGAAATCATACAGAAACCGTCTACTAACCATATGCCAGTGCTTTGAAGACATCTTGTCCCGTCATGATACCACCATCAAGAAATACCTCAACCTGCTCCCCAACAGCCTCCACCACATCTCTCAGCACCTCCATAGTGCCAGGCAGGGAGTCCAGTGTTCTTAGGGCACACACGCACAGAATGAAAATAATCGGTGTGGAAATAGACAAAAATCAATCTTCTAAGACAAAGAACAATAACCTTGATGTAGATCTTTTAGGATTTTCCAAATCAAACTTTCCACACACATATCATTTTAAGAAAACCTGCTATTTCTACTTCCATTATTTAAGGCTTATTTCTAGCTGAAACACATGCATTTTTTGCATACTACTTACAAATATTGCACCTAATATGTTCAATTACTTCAGAGAAACTTACCTCCCACCATGGTTGGACACTATGATTCCCTTCGCCCCAACCTGCACTGCCATCCTGGCACTTTCTGTGGTCATGACACCTTTAATGATGACTGGAAGTGACGTCAGCTTACAGAACCACTTCACGTCATCCCAAGTTGGATCAGGATTGGTTTGTGATTTCTGTTCAAATACAGAAACTGGTCAGCAAATATACCAGCAACTAGTTTTAAAGCCACCATTGCAGTGGACTAAGAATGCTAAAACTACAGGGATTTTTTATTGCACCTCAATGAACAACTGACAACCATACTAAATCTATGTAGGATAGCCCAATCCAGCTGTAATGGGGTGAGGGTGCATGTGGACATGATCATTGCCAAAACCAAGTAAAGAGAAGCAACCCTATTGCTATATTGTATAGTGGCCATTGTTTACTGTAATATGCAATCCCAAATAATTATCCCTATTTGACTACTAACAAAGATGAGCAAACTCATGAGAGGTTATTAGTACTAACACTGCGATCCCAATCCTCTGCGGAAAGAGAAAGGTTGGCCATCATAAGATGGCGAGGGAACTTCACAATGCCTTTGGCCATGTCCCATACCAGTCCATTGACAGGTTTGTCTATGGTCAATACCAAAGCTGTTACCCCTGCCGCCTCTGCCCTCCGCACAACATCCTCAGTAAAACTGTGGTCCTGGAGAATATAGAATAGGTATATAATTTTTTGATGTACATAGAACATTTTATTCATCTTTAACCCTTTCGTGCCCAGAACTATTTTGACAAAAGTGAGTTTTCATGACATCATTTGTGGATTGTGTAACAGTTCAATATTTTGTGCTGGGATATGTTTTATATTATATTTTCTGAAAGCTAATGGAACACACTTTTGAACAATGTATGGAAGAACATCTGCAAACATCATTATTTGGGTTACCATGGCAACCAGAACCATTATTCTCCAAATATTAAACAATATGGTAAAAGCGGTAAATATTTCCAAAAAGGGCCCTTTTAGTTTGGAATAGACTGATTTGGCATAGTAAACATGCTTTTGCTATTCCGAATGAGGGCATACATATTGGAAGTGAAAGAATACCACCAATTTAGTTGGAATCTCCAGAAAAAAAACTGAAAAAAGAATTTGGGCTATTTTTTCACTATTTCTTTTATTTATCACTATTTCTTTTGCCCCCTTAGGCCAATGCGCGCATTTTTAATGATTTTTAGGCCATTTCTAACAAATTATATTTGGTATTTATGCATGCCATCGATACTCCATACATGTCACCATAGAGTATTTAGTATCGATAGAAAGCTTATGCAAGTGCGCTTCATTTGCATCTAGAATCATCCTAATTTGACCACTATAGCCCCTAGAGTGCTTTATTGAACATATATAGGTGTAAAAGCGCGCACTTTTGGAGTTCAAGGCACGTAAGGGTTAAGACATGTTTACACTTATCTGGTGATCAGAGAATATTATTGGTAGAAACGTTCTCCTTCAACAAAAGTTTTTTGTATTTGTGGTATCTGCTTTTACCTTTTCTCCTTATATCAGTATACAATTTCTAATTTTACCTTTTCTCCTTATACCAGAAATTAGGTTTCACTTTGTATTCTGTGGAAGCAGATTTCCTTTATTATGACGAGAATAATAAAACACATACATGAAATATCTTGGTCATTTGCCACAGGATTGCTTGTGGCTGTGCCTCAGCAATATCTTCTAGTTTGGTATTGGCATGGATACTGGACACATAAACAACTCCTGCCTCCCTTGCAGCTCCTACGGTTGCTAATTCCCCCTTAGGTGTTGCCCATGCATGGAAGGCGGTAGGTGCTATTCCTATAGGCAATGGTAAAGTTTCACCAGTGGCTTTAATGGTGCATGTGAGATCAGGTTGGCCGACATTCACGAGTTGTCTAGGGGTTATCAGGATGTTCTTGAAGGCATCCTTGTTCCTCTGTACAGTGCGCCCAGACAGGGCTCCCCCTGAGAAGTAGAGCCAGGCCCCCGTAGACATGGTGTTCCTGCAGTGGTTTTCATAGTCAGCCAAGCAGGCCAGGTGTGTAGCAACCTGAAGGAGTCAGTTTAATCATATTGGCACAGAATATTATCTCCAAAATCTGGATAGAACTCCGTAAAAAAACATTTCATAGTTCAGGTAAATTCCTTGTACAGGTGAGTATGACCATTGGGACATAATATTATCAATTAACTTTATCAAGTCCTGGGTCAATGGAAAATCTAGATGTATAATAGCTCCTACACAAATTTTGTCTCCCACTGACTGCACTGTCCATTTTTAAGGTTTGATAATGTCTTTGTTTGCCAGATCACAGTTTAAAAACATGTTTTATATGTTATCACAAATAAAATGAAGAATCCTTGCCAATTGTTCAGATATCACATTATCAAGCAAAAAGCGGACGACATTAAGATGGGAATATATACAGGTGAGATAAGGCTGTCACTATAAGAAGATAATATACAACAACACATCAGGGCTTCAATTTTCAAGTAACAGTATACCAAAAGCTGATAAAATCTGCTACTAATGTAGGTTTTTACAAATTGAGTGTACACACTACCTGAGATAAATCTCCTAAAATTAATTCAAAATGCATATATCTTTTGCCTTACTGGTATCTCCAACTGCCCATCATTGGTAGCTGAAGTTTGCAGAGTAGTTACAATATTTTCTGTCTGCTTATCCTCCTCTTTCTTCTGCTTTCTAAACTTCAGCCTGTAGACCACCTCACCTGTCCCTCCCTCCTCCTTGACCTCCCATGTGGTGAGGGCATGTGTCTGCAGGGTACTGGTCAGCAGGCACTGAAGGTAGTCAGGGAGGGCTGACCCCAGGGAGATGTGTTCACCCATAGTGATGTAGAGTCTAGTCTTCAGTCTAGTGACTGCATCTATGTGAACTCATTCCTAGACTCATATGCTACACTACAATCCACAAGGAACGAGTCATTTATTAATAACCATGGGGGAGGGGGATTGGTGTACTTCCCATCACTTAGTTGAATGTTAATCTTGCACTTCCTATCAGTCAATATCCAACTTAACCCGACTGTCCTACATATAGGACACTTTTGATAGGTCACTCAACCTGTCATTAATTAATGAAAGCATGACCAATTGACACAATTCTTTCATCTACATGCTCTCTGATATATTGGTCATGCCTGGTTAATTCCAATTAATGGTTACCAAAAAGAAACATTTCCTACTAACCTTTCTGTTTAAAAATATGAATGACCTTTAAATAAATCTGCATGATACGTTTTAGTTTGCATCAATCGTAACCCCCAAACCTGAACTATTGCACTTGGAAATTAAATGTGGCATACCACTTTTCTACTTTAGGATGACCTCATCACGTCATAACTCCTTTGTCAGTTTAAGTAGGCTCAAGTAGGTTTTACACTTTTCATTAGGTTATCCCCCCTTACTCCACTTCTATGCCAAATATTGTCAAAATTCCTGAGCTGAGGTCATACCTCAGCAGCCAAAAACAGCAAAATTCAACTTGGGATGTAAGTAAGATAATTATTTAAGAAATGCTCCCCTAATGTTTTCATGGCATGAGGTTATTACACACATTAAGGCCATCTGCTTCTGTTAATATCTTGTATAGAATGTCTTGTTAATGTCTTGTATAGAAACTTTACAAACGCCTCACAATGACATGATATTTAGTCATTTACTAATCTGATTATATTCATGCTTGCATTTACTGGGCCTATTTACCCAACAGCAGTGGTGGTGACTAAGTAAATACCTTTTAAGATAAGTTATTACTTGACCCAGTGTGATGTTTTAAGCAAAAGAAATCAATTTCTTATCTAAGATGCATAGCATCAGTGCATCATCACAATGAATGTTGTTTAAAGTCAGTATGCCTTCCTTAGAGGGTTAGGTATCATGTATCAAATTGCATCCAATTGAGTCATGTTAAATGTGCCCTTACATCATGATCTGGCCTTGAAATTAGTACATTAGACCAACATGCAACACTCCTTGGGCTCAGCGTAAATAAACTACTATCAGCATGCATCGGCACCCAATCGGCATGCTATTACTTTGAGAACTCCACATGTGACAAAAATAGACCCAACAACATTTACCTCTTAGTGCATGAACTTGGCTATAATGACGTTGCCTACCATGACCATATTATCAGCTAGGTATCACCAGGTTGGTTTCTCTAGATGCCCGACAGGGTAACACAGATATGTAACAATACAAGGTGTGAAAACCCCAGGATGGTGTTAGTTCTATAACCAGCACTAACAGACACCACACAAAGAATTTCAGCACCCCACCTGTTGTTAAAATCAGTCCCCAAGTGTGGGTTATAGGACTTCTTAGGTTTGGGTTATACCCAGGGATCTAAGTATCGTAAATTCCTGTGTACCACCCACGTGTAGGGCGCGAACCAGATCGCCAGTGCAGGTAAAAGGATTCTCCAAAGTATAGGTGGGTGAATCCATCTATAATCGACCAATAGCTCCCGCGTGACAATCTCAGCATTTATCTTAGGTGGGTAGGATAATAGCCCTATATCTCCTGAGTAACATCTGTATATATGGACTCTGGATTCTAAACGGTTTGGATGTGGTGACCCATTCAGTGCAGGGAAGTGGGCGCATGAACGCCAGATCTTAAAGCTGGTCCATTTTCATGAGTGTCTCATTTGGAAACTATGTCAACTGGGAACCCACAACTAAAGAGTGACATCTTCTATATATGGACAGGGGACACAACATTTAACACGTCAGATATCTCATACAGGGGTGAGAAATAAGGCAGTAGATGAATGAGACAGTAGGGAAGGGAGCGAGTAGAGTAGTGAATGAGTACATGGGTTGGGATTGAGGGGGTAGCTAATTCAAAGAGTAGTTAGGGAATAATAGTGAAGGAATAGGGGATTGTTCTTTTATTCTCTTATTCCCCCACTTTCATACTCTGCCACTTGCCTACTGTGCTGATACCCCCAGCCACAGTTTCCTAACCCCAGTCCCTCTGGTCCCCAACCCCAGCACCACTAGTCCCTACCTCCATCCATGTTGGTTCTCATCCCAGTCTTACTGGTTTTTACCTTTGGAATCACTGGTTCCTATCCCCAGTTGTGCTTGAGAGAACAGCTTTTTCAAGGAGACAAAGGAAATTATATGCAAGTATGATAGTTCCACGCAAATGTTGGCTTCTACCTACTGCACTGTCGATTTGCACTTGCTTCATTGAATGACCTCACCTTAACCTAAGCTACAGAAGAAGCCAATTATATATATAGGGGTTGATTTATGAATCAATTGAATGCCTCTAACAGAACAACTAACAACACAGATGCATTCAAAAGTAAAGCAAAAGCACAGATAATCAGTCTTTTCACCAAAAAGAAAAAGATATAACATCATTGTGTGTATCAACTTTAAAGATTTAAAGGGAAATGCTAGTCCTACACAAAGGCCAAGGTGGCAAAACTGAACCTCATAAAAAGCCTTATTTTCGATGAATTCTCAAATAAAAGTTTTGAATATAGACTACATGATAGAAGCAGACCAACCTAGTTTTAATACAACCCTTTCAAATGGGTCACATCCATGACTCCAATAAGGCTGATCTAATGCCAACTTTATGAAAATTCTTAGATAGCCAACAACCAAGAAACACACAGTGCAATTATGTCCAGGATAAATTTAATGGTAATTGGAAATCCCATTGTTTCTAGATCTATTACATTTGGCAAATAGCGTAGGGGTAACATAAAATTATTCATACTTTCTGTTTTATCATGTCATTGCAAATACATAATGACTCTAGCATGGCGGTCCTATCATTATATGATACAATCATCTTTTGTTTTTCACAAGTTCACATGCAAGCTAACAGCAGTAAATGTTGCACCTTAAACAGTTTGACATCCTGCATGCTGTATGCAACGTAATATCTTATTTTCCTCAAATTATTTTTGTTGCAGTGTCGTATTTCATGTAATAAGCACATACTGCACTTGACAAATTATTTTAAACATGTTCTAGCAGTTCAAAGCTTATTAGAAAATGTGTGCTTATTAGGTCAAATACGGCAGTCGATTACTAGCTGCATATTAATTTGATAGTTTGTTAGTGGATTATTTATGTAGTACAGTGGATAAACAACTCAGTAAAGTTTCACATTATTTTTAGTTTATAACATATTTTATTACACAAGGTGATTTAACAAAATATGATGCATTTGAAACAGGCTAACAGCCCTGATACAATACGTATGGAATCATGAGTTCTAGCATATTGCATACACCTATATATGTAAAAAAATCACAACTCAAGCATTCAGGAATATCTATACAGTCTTAACCTTTTATGTACACAGACAAGTGGGAGTGTTCCATACACCTTAGTACTAATTCCTACCCACAATAATGCACAGTACATTATTATTCAGTCAGTTACAGGGCACAGTACAAAAGCTAGCCTTTATCTAGGAAAATAGCGGTTACTATTGGTTTATCCAATGGTTTGAAAGAGTCCCTGTTCTTGTTGAATGTACATTATGGGATGTGCACTTAACAAATGACAAGTAAGCCTGAGAGGGGGTGGTTACAGTTTTGGATAATGTTTTAAATTCCATTTAAAGTCTTTATAGGAGAGCAGCTGAAGAAATGGACTAACAATTTGGAAATACTGTGTTTATTTTAAATAGACTGCGATGGTTCCTGTATTTTAAAGCTGTATGTCACTGATGTAATAAAGTCTGTCTGATGAAAATTTCCAATCTTTAACGTATGGATGAATATGGCATGTCATTAAAAAATCACATTTGTGGTCATGATGCACCAATGCAGACCGGTGTGTAACTCAACAGTGCTGCAGTAATACAGCATGTCGACCCTTTGCGACTGTCTCAAACCCGTAGGATCACACACATGTTATCATGGGAAGACGAGGCCACATATATGCATATGTCCATTGATTCATAACAGTTTACCCTATTTCTTTCATCATTTACACCCTAGGGGCCTGATTTCAATTATATTTAGTTTTTTCCAAGTTTTTAAAATTCCTTACTTTGGATAATTTTAAAAGAGACACCTTGAACTACTGGATTGTTTATTTTCGCTCTACTTGTAGCAGAAGCCCATCTTCTTCCATGTGTATTAATGAAACTTAATCCTTCCATAACTTTGCATCATAGTAATATTACCAATACATGTATACCTTTGAGTAACGGAACAAAGTAGCACATTAGCAGTACATAGTAAAACTACACTGTTACTTAACCCTTTAGGGCCGACCAAAAACAATATTCTGGTGATGGGGTTGGGTCATTTTTACAGTAACTTTCCCTGGGCCGAGCCTTTGCTGAATCCCATAGTGTTAGGATGACTATATTCTAGAAAAATGAGGTAGGACCCTTGAATGAGCAGTCAGATTATAGCCAAGATACTCCTCTAAATGATTACCATACAAAAAAAACAACCTTACTTACATTTTGCATATTTTTTATTCATTGTTGAATGGAAAAAATAAGCCAAAAAGAGTGAACTTTTCACCCCCAGGTGAACAAAATATTAGACCAAAGTATGTATGTAAAATCATCTTCAGGGTGAGATATGTGCACTAATTACCAAAGCTATCATGAAAATAATGTAATTAACCTATTGACTGCTGTGTGTTGGACTGGGGTTCCCTGCCCCACTGTCATAGTTTTGTAAATGTAATACACCTAATGAGATGCTGGCACTATATTATGTGTGTTATTCCTGCCATCTTGTGAAACCTCCAGGACCTAATGACATGCTGACGACAATGGCTTAGTTCTGCTGCTCAAAATGATTACCATACACAAAAAAACGCTTGCTTACATTTTGCATATGTTTTATTCATTGTTGAATGGGAGAGATAAGCCAAAAAGAGTGCACTTTTCACCCCCAGGTGACCAAGGTATGTAAAATCATCTCCAGGATATGATGAAAATAATGCAATTAACCTATTGACTGCTGTGTGTTGGACTGGGGTGCCCTGCCCCACTGTCATAGTTTTGTAAATGTAATACACCTAATGAGATGCTGGCACTATGTGACATTGACAGGCGGTGAAGGGTTACCCAGGTCAGTGCTCGGTACTCTCACCTGATCATTCTTATTATATCCTTTGCTGCATGTTTTGTAACTACATTTTTGCCTGCTTGACCTGATGTATATATATCATACACACATGTGTGTTATTCCTGTCATCTTGTCAAACTTCCAGCACATAATGACATGCTGACGTCAATGGCTTTGTTCTGCTCAAACTTTAATGGTAATTACACTGCATGTAGATGACAGATATGACACTGTCAGGAAATTTCAGTAATAATCAATATGGTTATGAAAGAGGATCTGGTACTGGAGACGCAACCTTTGACCTTGTTAATGAGTTGTATGGTTATAGAAATAATTGTCTAATTGTGGCCTTGTTTGTGGACTTCACTAAGGCGTTCGACAGTGTCATTCACTCAAAAATATTGCGCAAAATTGCCAATTTAGGACTAGCATATGATAATTATAGATGGTTTGAAAGCTACCTTGACAATAGAGGCCAGAGAACTACCTTCTCATGGAATGTGTCTGAAACAACTAAGGTCAGATATGGGGTGCCTCAAGGCTCGGTCTTCTCTTGATAAGGTCAAAATACCAACAGCAGGAGGCTAATTATAATTATAATTATATAACAACCGCCATAACGTTTTTACAAATTCGTATATGACGTCCTTATATATATGAGTATAATTCTTTTTAAAACACCTTTTTTCTGACACCTAATCAGAGACGGCACCTGGTCAGAGACAAAAACATTGGCCCAAGGTCGTGAGACACAGCCCTTATGAGATGCTGGTGGGGCATGGCTATTCATTAACTCATTCAATCACTGGTTCATTCATTAGCCCAAATATTCAGTATATTTTGCAACTTAGGCTGAGCTGAGTTCACTTAGTCAGACTGGCAAAGATACATATACGCATACCAGCGTTAGTTAGCATAATGGTAATCCAAGCCAATAGACACGGCTGTGCCTTGGTCCCCATGCCAACAGAGCAAGATTACTGCGCAAACAACGGGAAATTATCACAAAACGGACACTGTTAGTCACAACGCCTTACTACAAAGCGATCTCTATCAACCTGTTTTGACACACCTGTACATATTAACCAGTGTCACTGCTGTTATATTGGTATTACTAATCAGCATATTACACATACTGTTCCAAATTGACCTGGTAGTACCGATACGAAAATGACCACTTCCCCCAAAGACTTTGTCAAGCTCAAGGGATTAAAGATAGGATATTATGATATTAGGAGCCTTAGGCTCAAATTCGATCAACTGGAGACTCTTTTAAAAATGTTTGATGTGTTTTGTGTCAGTGAAAACTGGCCAATAGAGGGATATGTGGACAATTATGGAGAGAATTAAACAAGCTCCTAAGTAAATCCGGTGCTGAAAAGCCTGATATAATATTAAATGACCATATCACCGGTAATGAAATCAAGGGCAAATCCAGTAAACAAAAAACGTTATACAACATTTTGTAACGTTATTTAACGTTATATAACGTTTCTCTGAGGCTCCTCACTATATACAGTTTTAGAACGTTATTTTGACGTAAAATAACGTGTTTTTTTGTAGCTGCGAAGATGTTCCAGACTACATAATTAAATTATTTTCCAACATAGGGAGTAAATTATTGTTTAATAAATTAAGCAATGCCCCTGAAGTCTGTAATAACCAGACTCCGACATCCCTGTACTCAAGACAGCTGTGTTGACCTACACAGAGGTTCTAAAATTGGTGAAGGGTGTTGAGGTACATATAAGGCCAAATAAAAACTTTTACTTTTTTTTTTACATACGCTAAAATTGACCCCAAAAAGTGTAAAAATGATAAAAAAATTTCAAAACTTTTGTAAACCTAGAATTGACCCCCAAAAAGTGTAAAAATATAAAAAAAAATCTTCAAAATTGAATAAAAAAACGTAGGGTCGGCCCTGTTTACATAGGGTCGGTCGGGTGACCTGAAACAAACCTCCCAGGAAACTGGGGTGAGGAAGGGTGAGACTAGTGCGAGCATTGCCCATAGAGCAAGGTAGGGTGAGCCCTGTGTGTAGAAGCTCACCCTATGTGCTAGACTGGGCAAGCCTTGTGCCTATAGCCTCCTCTGCCCAAACCCACACTGAGGGTGACCCTCTGGTCTGTGTGCTGGCACACCACCTTACCCAAGGTCCCCCAGGCATGCACACCAGTATTTAGTAGGTTGTGTATTGCCATGGTGGATAAATAGAGGTTCCTTTATATGGCCACCCAACACAGATCCGATAGTATAGTGGTCATCACTGGCGCTTTGTATGTGAAAGGTCCAGGGTTCAAGACTCGGCCGTGTCAACCTACCCACAATTTTTTTCTTATTTCTACTAATGTAACTTTACAATTGTCCACAAAATACATGTCACTGGTCTATTGTTCTTAAAACAAGGGGCAACTGGGAGAACTCACATCATAGCTGCATAAGGGGTTTCCTTATGCTACTGCAAGCCCCTCTTGTAACTCTTACACAGTGCCACACAGTCCCAGCCATCAAGCCTGGATTTGTGCAACATGGCAGAGAGCTAGATAGGGCTAGCACAAGATTCAGGCTTGTGTGAGGGCAATGCTGGGAACAAAAGGTTAAAACATTCCAATGTAATACATATAGGTTCCTTAGATATCCCAACCTTGTACCCACATGGTAGTCTAGTCGTCATCACAGTCACCTTGTATCCCAAAGGTCCAGGGTTCGTGACTCAGCCATGTCAACCTTCCCACCATTTTATCTTCAATTTTCTATTTTTATGAAGAAAAATGGTGGGTAGGTTGACATGACCGAGTCACGAACCCTGGACCTTTGGGGTACAAGGCGACGGTGCTGACCACTATACTACAGTGTGGGTGTTAGGTGTTGACATATAAGTAACTGATATATACTGCACACTGGACAACCCCACACCTTGTGCAAGCCCTCACCCACCTCTCACCCAAGTTCCCCCACCACTAGCTAGCCACTGGGTGGGATTGGGTGGGCATGTGGAAGGGCTAGGGCACCTCACCCAAAGCTCACACTACCTCACCCCTTGAGCTAGCCACAAAAGTGGTTCGCCCTAGCTGGCACTAGCATGCTCTAGCCTCACCCCAGTTTCCTGGGCTTCTTTTTGGCCTAATTTAATGAATAGTAGTGTGGGAAATGATAATGGTTGAACAGGCTTCGCGTCAGTGTGAAATATACTACATTGTATTGGTTATGTCGAATTATTCATAATGTTTCCATTTGATTCCATATAATGCTATGCTACATAGTCTTCTGTGGTATGTAATAGATAATGATTACCGTATTCAACGTTATAAGCGCCCTCCCCCTAATAAGCGCCCCCCCCCCTTTTTGCGGAATTTTTAGACTAGAACAAAGGCTGAAATTTCACGATTTTGGTGACAATTAAACTCTTAAGTACTAAAAACGCCATGAAAATGATTTTATAAGCGCCCAGGGCGCTTATTACGTCGAATACGGTATTAGATATATTATTACTGTAAATGCTTTATATCTTAGTTATCCGGCAGATTACATGATCCATATATATATATATATGTATACATTCAAATAATCATATCTGTAACGTGAAAATCATTTGGTTCATTAACCCTTTAAGGGCCACTGCTGCCTCTGGGCAGCATCTAAAATACCCTTGAAAAACCGCTGCTGCCATAGAGCAGCAAAATTGATACCCTAGGGCATCAATACCACTAAAGTACAGCTCCTACTATGAAACAAAGAATAAGAATTTTTGAATCAATCCAAAAATATTTAACATTAATACTACTTCCCCTTGTCAAAAAGGTGTAAATTTTGTCTCCAATACAATTTATTTCACTCCTTAGCCACTATCCCAGGGAGCACATACTTGCAAAGTTGCATATTCCCATAGCATAGGGCCGGTGGTTAAGTCCCAAATGACATGTTTCAAGGCCAGCAGCTTGCCAATATTAATAAAACTAAAGTTGATTAGTTATTTTATTGTCATTTGGTGTGTATAATATATACAATATCGTACTGACTTTAATTTATTAATATAACCTTCCCTTTTTCCATTCTACAAAGTTTAATCTATTCAATCATCCATTCAATCATTCATAGATATTTCCGTATGAATCACCAAGGTAAAGTTAAAAACAATACACAAGATTGCATATCAGCAAGAGGCCTTCATCCTTTGTGGAAATAACCAACAAAGGGGGAAGGGTGGGTGGGGTAGGCCATTAGCCCCATCCGTTGAATTAAATTACATTGCCATACGATGATATACACGCATGCCCCCCCCCTCCATTCTTCCTCTAAACCAAGAAGTAGGATATCCAGGCTAAGTCCCACCAGATCAACACAAGTTGATAGTCTTTGACTGGGTGACCTCTTTGACCAGGTGACCTCTTTGACCGGCAAGCAAGAAAGGGCCTAAGACCAGGCACATGTGCACAGAAGTTTGATAAATCTATTTCACCAAGTTTTATAAATTAATAAACCTTAAATCTAAACTATTTTTCTTATCTATTGGCACCCATCTGGGTAGCAGGAGCCCGTCATAGACGTTACCAGGTCATAGATGTCATCCAGTCGTAGACAACCACTGGCCAAAGACGTCAGAGAACTGAAAATGTATGAAAACGGCTTATATGATTTATAGTATATAAATATTTTTACTTTATTTCACCAGGTTTTAGAAAGTATTCAAAAACTAGTCAAAGAGGTCACCCGGTCAAAAAGGTCATCCAGTGAAAGACTATCAACTCGTATTGATCTGGTGAGACTTAGCCTCCAGAGGATTTGTAATTGAACCCTTATAAATGTCAAAGTGTCAACACAACACAGTAAAACTGACAGCAGGGCCTTCTGAGCATTTAGAATGTCAGGGACATGTATAAAGGGGACTACATTGAGTAGCGCGGAGTAAGATAAGTGTGGGCGTGAAGAGATTGATGGATGGGAGGGGGAATGAGCTGCTCACACATACACATATACACAGCATGCTGAGGGGTTGTATAAAGCATTGGTCACACTGGCAGCGCCGCATTCACTACCGTACTCACTACCTGGATCACCAGCCCAGACCAACTGTGAGCAGCTCCAAGCTAAAGGCACCCACGGCGTACTCATATAGCCACGTGTGGAACTGTGGAGTGGGTAGTGTGCAGTCTGCTTGTGCATGATAATGAGGTAAGTTTGGATTTTATCAAGTATTCCATTGTGTCCATTGCATGTTTTGAATTAAATCAATTGATATTATTAGTGAATTTCCTTTTGTTGGGAGGTGCTTTTAACATTATGTATTGCTGAACGTTTATATTTGTTTCTATATCATCCTCCCTCTTAACAGTATGCAGTTTGCCTCTGTCTTTCTTACACAATAGAATGTTTTTACAAAAACTGTTCACATATGAAGAAACGTGTAATGATATTAAAGAGAGAGGGGGGGATTTTTTTCTCTCGCTTTTTTTACGTGGTTCCTCACATGATTTTTTCATGCGTGTACTTTACATCAAAATATTTACGTAAAAAAGATATGCTCAGTGGTGATACCTTTTAATGTAACAAGAGTGACATATATATGACCAGCTGTAAAAGATGTCTAAAACATTTAAATTTTGACATATTGAAAAGACGTGATATGAAGATATCTCCTGAACATTAGGGGAGCATGTTGTAGGGGTGACATTTATACCAGTTTTGACTATACCCACCCACAGTAGGCCTAGTGGTTGTAAATCAGCTAGCATGATTAAGATACCTCTGAGAGACATTTAAGACATCATAAAATTATGTCTATTTTATGTCAATATCTGACATGTCCATAGGCACTCTGTACAGAAAGTTGGTACAGGAACGCCTGGTCTGTCAAAGACATTTTGCAGGCATTTTCCAGTTCCATAAACACATATTTATCTTAGCCAAAAAGCCCAGATATGATATCAGCCCAAAGCCAGTATTTTGACTTAAACTATTTTAAAGGACACAGAACATGTGTCCCAGCATCTACCTTGGTTGCCCAACCACGTTTTATCAATTCATTGTAACACCAGTAACACCACATATATTTCACAAGAAATTTAGTCCAAATTTGTCCCTTATTGCAGTATACACTATTAATGTCATGCCAACTTTAATCAAGGATCAGGGAATACTGAATAAAATGTCATTGCATTGAAAGATGAAACCCCTAGTGTTAGAGCAGCAGAGCTATAATAGGATAATAGTTATGTCGACTTCTAGATGTCAACTTCTGACAAGATTGTGATGTCATTGATATAGATGCTGGGACACCTTTTCTGTGTCCTTTGAAATTGTTTAAGTCCAAAATCGACGTGAAAATATTAAATGTGAGTTTTACGTAAGGTATTAGCTGGGTACCTACCTTTAAAAACCGTAAGGGCCTTTTTTGAATCAGCTTGACTTTCTCCGTGTCAAAATTTAATGAAGGAATGGAGACTGTCTAAGACTGACACCGTTGGGATGCTGGTTATTGTATTACTAATGACGTATGTAAAACCCAGGTATGTCCGACCATGCCTAATACTGCCTGGGGACACTCGAAGTTAGTTATTTATAATTACGTCAAATGTCATCAGGTACATGCGGAATTATGTCACAAGGTTCCGCTTAATGTCAGTGAGACACTTTCTCGAATTCCATGTGAAGATACACATATATGGGTGAGACCATCCATTTACAATCCATTTGCAACCATGCACACATCATTTGCATGGTTAACCCATGTAATAAGGTGTTGAATGGCAATAAATCTGACGGATGTTACATAAGTCGTAGTGTTAATCATTGATATCTATTACGTCTATAGTAAAGACGTCCTACCTGGTGCTCTCACACCTACCCAGTGGGCACAGAACATTGAATCAACATTGATTGATGGTTGTCAATGTTGATCCAATGTTGATTCAACATTGATTCAACATTGAACTGAATTTTGTGTCCACTGGGTACAGAGGTGTGGAAGGTATGAAGCAGCTGCATGGGCGTAGTAAGGAGCCATAGTAAGGAGACTTAGGGAAACGTTATATAACGTTATAAAATGTTGTATAACGTTTTTCGTTTACTGGGATGTATTTAACGCCTATCCCAGTAAACAAAAAACGTTATACAGCATGTTATAACGCTATTTAACGTTTCTCTAAGGCTCCCTGCTATGGCATAACATTATATAAAGTTAAAAACGTTATTTTAACGTAAAATAACGTTTTTCTGTTAGCTGGGATACATTTAAATTAATTACCCGTATTACTTTGTGGGTTGGGGATTCATTAAAGCACGAAGTTTGAAAAGTCTTATTTGAGCATAAACCACATCTTCGATGCTCTGCATAATACAGTCAACAGCAACAAAGTTAAGAGTAATACAATTGGTTCTCAGTAGATAACAAAGATAACAGAGCACTTCACACAACTCAAGGCATTTGTTTTGTATTGTTTGTAATCTCCTAGCCGCAGTCACAGGACCATGGACACCAGAGTAGTTAAACACTGGTAACATTAAGGTTTTATAGATTTCCAATGATATTAATTCTTCAATGTTTTTCTTGATTTTACCAAGCTGTACATAACGGGAAAAGGCCATTGAGTTGACTCTTTTACATTGAGACTTAAAGTCCAGATCTATATCAATCAAAACTCCTTGATAATTGACTTGATTAACAACTTTTAGATATTCACCACACAGCTGTTACCCAGTGGGCACAGAACATTGAATCAATATTGATAAGTGGTTGTCAATGTTGATACAATGTTGATTCAACATTGATTCAACGCTAAACTGGATGTTGTGCCCACTGGGAAAGTATGCAGCCATTTAACTCTACCGGTTGCGAATAGAATAGCACCATAGAATTTTGGGTTTTATTTTGGAATGACACCAGTCACCAATGTTGTTCAGTTGTTGAGGACCGCCTGCATTAATGCAGTAGGCTGTGTTTCACGAACGTGGGTGCCATCTCTGACTGGGTCAAAGCACCCGGTCAAAGACGAAAACATCGGCCCAAGGTCGTGAGACAGCCAGTAACAATCAGAGGACCTATGCTACTCATCACAGTTGCATCATAATAGGCGTAGCACTCATTTTCTTTTCATAATGTGTACAATTATATAAAGATAATGGACCATATGCCCCGATAACCCTGAATTAACCTCCACTTGAAGTTCAGGTAATAAGGTAAAGACGTCATACTTAATTGGTACACTCACACATACAGGGGTCGGCCTCAGTTCCCTGGTTGTGGAATTGATTGTAGAATGATGTTGATTGGTATGGCTAATGGTCAATGATAGTGGCAACCTTGAGAAATTTTGTATCTCATAACTCTGACCTACTTAGATAATGATCCAGGATCCTGGATCATTTCTTAAAGAGATAGCTCAACTACTGATTGGTTAGCCATGGTCACATGATCATGAATGAGGTTGTGGATGGCCTCATGCGTTTGAATCCCACCTTTGGCAAAACATAGGTTCGTTTTTTACATTCTTTATTTGGCCTATTTGAAGCATAAATACCCCTATACTGGCATAGTAATATTGCATATTACATATCTGGATAGGGACAATAGTATAATAGAGGTGCATTGTACAGATATCAAAATTACTACACATTGTGCCAACGTGGGACTCGAACCCATGATGTCCAGATTGCTGATATCCAGTACAAGTCAGTACATAAGTACTCTTCCAGACTGTATACATACAGTTGGGGCCCGAGACTGGGATGTGGGTGGCAAAAGGTGTAGGTGTCGCAAAACCACCCTTTTCTGAATTGGACACTGCCTGTGCATGGCTCTTTTACTTTTTTGGGTCACATATCTCCTCATCACGATCTAAATACTATAGTATATGATCTTAAGAGTTTGGTTTCAGAACACAATGAGCGCCATTTAAACAAATGAAACCATATTATTACTGAAACAATGAGGTATGAGTCCGGAATAGGTAAATGCACCATAATTAACATTTTATCCACAGTCATCCCCACCGAATTATTTAAATCCTATGTATTGCTTCCCCTCCAAGATAAAGAAGAAGGGATACATTTTTGCTCACTCTACATTTTATAAAACATTCACCTTTGGCACCCCAGTTGCCATAATACAATTGTGATGCAATATGGAAAAGAAATGACCTTGAAAATGATTGATGAGAAAAGGGTGGCTAACCCTTAATTCACCCTCCATTGAAGTGTAGGCGTTCAAGATTGCTGACATGACAACTCTTGGTCCCGGAGACGGTTAAAACTTGCTCTTTGAGCAATGCAGTAAGCAGCCACAATGTGACGATTTTGTCCTTCCACTCTTCCTGCTCATGGGAATTGGTATATTGTTTTTTTGAAATACAAGATTTACTATGCTTTAGCACTATAACGCCGTATTAAATCCCCTCCCGCCCATTGAATATACAATGTGGCCATGTTCAATGGGCTAACAAAAAGTTTTCTCTCCTTCATTGTTGTTGTTGTTGGTTAATTTTTATTGGCATTAATTTCGTAGTATACAGAGGACGATTTTCAAATAAATGCCAAGAAGTAATAAAAGCTACTACTCCAGAGAGACGAGGATGCTTTATGAATAGCAGGAGTCAATGTTCGAGTGACAGTCTCAGTGTTCATTTTACATTCATAATAATTCTAGCGTAAGTAATAAGTGAGCAGGAGAGTTAATGGTATGACATGTAAAGTCAGAGATTTAGCTCAAAGCGTAGGCAGTTCGTGTTTACTGTATGGTGGTTCATCCTAGAAAAATGAACAACAGTGGTATGAGTCAGATCATGAGCGGGGCGTCTGGTAGTTTCTTCAGGGAGTGTAGGAACCTGCTTCAAAATGGCTTCAAATTTTAAAAAGAAATGCAAATGCAAACTACAATGGTATCTCTCTGACATATTTTACTCCTGGGGGCTGGGGTGCATCCCACTCAGCCTGCGGCTTCATGGGATGCTGCCCCAGCCCCCATTCATGAAATACAACAGAGCCGGTATCAACGGGCGTTAGCATTTGTCTATTATATTGATAACTACACAGCCCAAAAGTATAGTATTAATATTGGTGTAATAGCAAGAATTTGTTGCAGCCCATGGCCAGCTGAATAATAACTGTAGTTATGGAGTCAAGTTGATGACAATTATCAGATATTTATATCCTAATTGGCACAGACTACATATCAAACGCTTATTAAAGTCACACTACCAGCTAAGTTTAGGTGATTTTCTCATTTTAGGTTGATTATATGCTATGTATAACTGCTTACCCATGTGGAATCGTTAGAGGCTCTCATTCATCATTTAGCATAATGAAAATACAATGTGTTGTCCCAAATGAATAGCTGTCCGCCGACACAAATGAGAATCAGCTAGAGGTGCATTATGAACAATCAAAACACATAGGCTCTGACAGTGGATTCATAGGTCTACCAGAGAGCCCTCCAAACAGTGTTTCATCTGCACAGAGAAAAGAAACCGCGTCCAGGCTGCCTCCAGAATGACTCCTTTCTTTAGGGGAGCCTAGGTCCTCATGTCACTCCCTTAGGTGAGTCAGGGAACTATGTGACTCCCCCAGGTGACTCCTTTAGGTAGGCCAGGGAGTCACCTAGGTGAGTCACAGGCAGTCAATGTGACGATTTTGTCCTTCCACTCTTCCTGCTCATGGGAATTGGTATACCGTTTTTTTGAAATACAAGATTTACTATGCTTTAGCACTATAACGCCGTATTAAATCCCCTTCCCCCCCCATTGAATACAATGTGGCCATGTTCAATGGGCTAACAAAAAGTTTTCTCTCCTTCATTAAATGGCTTCAAAATTTAAAAAGAAATGCAAATGCAAACTACATTGGTACCTCTCTGACATATTTTACTCATGGGGTCTGGGGTGCTTCCCACTCAGCCTGCGGCTTCATGGGATGCTGCCCCAGCCCCCACGCATGAAATACGACAGAGACGGTATCAATGGGCGTTGGCATTTGTCTATATATTGATAACCACACCTCCCCAAAGTATAGTATTAATATTAGTGTACTAGCGAGAATTTGTTGCAGCCCATGGCCAGCTGAAAAATAACCATAGTTATGGAGTCAAGTTGATGTCGGACCACGTTCCACAATTATCAGATAATTATATCCTAGTTGGCACAGACTACATATCAAACGTGTATTTTTTTAGGAAGGACTCGTGATGTATCAAAGTTCACAGTAGGCAATTGTTATACATTATACAACCCATAATAATATTAATTTTATAGATATATAGCAAACTACCGTGGTCCGCAAGGGCATAGACTCTACATTATGGAAGTCACCAGTGGTCACTGGTAAGGGCCAAAAAGAAACAAAATCTAAAAGAACAAAAACGTTAAGTTGCTGAAAAGTTGATCAAAGTAAAATTTAAATTTAAAAAAAGGACAAAAGTGGTTTGGGGTTTGAGATTTCCACTTTCAATCTGTCGATCTTTCAACAGCGTATGACAAGTATTTGTTAGCATTGCATATTGTTCAGAAGCCAGAGTAGGCAGAAGGAGGGAGGAAAAACTGAGCCTTTTGTGATTTTTCTTTCTCTCATCAAGTTGCCTAGTCCCCTACTACCTCACCGGGCAGGGGCGGATCCAGGATTTTGAAAAGGGGGGGGGGTCCACCCCAGAATACACCTAAATTATCAGCGCGATGTGCGTCGAAAGCGGCACGCCTTGATCATTTTAGGGGGTTTGGGGGCATGCCCCCAAGGGTAAGAATTTTTTTGAAAATATTGATGCCAATTGGTGCAATTACAAGCATTCTGTTCTAACCCAAGGTTGAGAAAATGTTGAAAATATATTTGTCAATTGATGCACCTTATGGCATTGTAGTGAACCCCAAGGCTGAGACAATTTTGAAAATATTGATGTCAATTGATGCACTTTATAGCATTCTGGTGTTCTCTAAGGCTGAGAAAAATTTTGAGAAAATAAATGTCAATTGATGCAATTTATTCAAGCATTCTGGTATCTATCCCAAGATTGAGAAAATTAAAAAAATGTAGATTTCAATCGATGCACTTCATAGCATTCTGGTGTACCCAAAAATTATGTTTAGTTTAGTAGGTAGATGTAAAGGGGTAGAGTATATGTGCCCCCCCCCCCCCTACGATTATCGCAGTGTAAACATGCTAGGAGTAACCACCTCATGTTCCCTGCCACCTTCTGTAGTTGGACAATCAAATTCCAACAAGTCTGCACATACAAGTTCTGTGTTAGTATACTGAATTTCCGGTGGACATCCTTATGGGATTACCTGCTGTCTATATGTATAAAAAGGGAAGGGGTCTGGACACCCCCCCCCCCGCTCAATCTGCCCCTGCATCAGGTACATGCTGCCATTTCTAAATAGACATCTGGGAGGGGACATCTGGGAGTGGAGGTCTGGGAGTGGAGGTATTGATGTCAATTGATGCACTTTATAACACATATGGGGATGGACATCAGGGGTAGGCCAAAAGGGGGGGTCCACCCTCGGCAAAGTCTATTTGAACAGCCTTATGGGCAGACCAAAAGGGGGGGGGGGTCCGGACCCCCAGGACCCCCCCCCCCCTGGATCCGCCCCTGGACTGTCACCCTCCTACCTCTCACGCCCCTCTCCCTCCATTCCCTATCCCCTCACCTCCTGACTCCCTCATTAAGCCACCCCTACTACTGCACTTATTCCATCTTATTCCATTAATTCCCTACTCCCTCAGCTTCCTCCAAGTACTCTCGCATCTTTCATTCCCTTACTCCCTCATATCTTACTCCCCTGTTCCCCTACTGCATTTTCCCCACTCACCTACTCCCAGCCCAGCTAACAAACGTTATTTTACGTCAAAATAACGTTTTAAATTTTACATAACGTTATGTCATACTAAAGAGCCTTAGAAAAACGTTGACATATAACGTTATAAAATGGTGTATAACGTTATTAATTTTGTTTACTGTGAGCTCTGTTATGAACAGACTAACCCACTCTCCATCTCCCTTAAGTGCTGTATTATTCCCCTAGTCCCCTACTCCTTCCTTCTAATCATCTGATTCCCCTACTCTGTCACTCCCCATCTGCTTTATTTACCTAGTTCCCTCACCCTCTTATACCACTGTATACTATTAGCCACCCCCTTACCCCTCATAACCTTACTGCCTCGTAACTGGCCTACTATGTTTTCCAAACCATACCCATCTGTCACAAGCTGCTGACAGGTTGACACGTCTGTGACTTTGAAAGTGTTTCATTTTTTGATTTTCGATTTTCACTTTATTTTTTAAATTTCACTTTTCACTTTTTGATTTTAAGATTGCATTTTTCGATTTTGTCTCCATTTGGCCCTTTCTGGGCCACTGTAACTACCTGTATATACAAACCCATTGAAGACCTCAGCCAATATGTTCTCCACCATCACTACCACCAGTGTTATCTTTTATACTTAAGAACTCAGCGGGCCTAACTAGGAGTTTTTTTTAATTCTATCTTCCTGTAATCTAGCAGGCAGTGTCTACCGTTGTTGATCTTGTGGGGGCGTTTATCCCTACCTGTGCACCCATAAGGCTGTATGTATGCAGCTTTTTAAGCAGTAACCCTGTACTTGTGTTACTATATTCTATTCACTGCCCAGCCTAAATCCCCTCCAATCCCATCATCTGTGGCTAAGCGCCTTATGTGAGAACAGCTGCAGCAGGCTGTCTCATTCTGGTATGAGTGTGATGGTTTGAAGCTCTCTCTGATCAGTTCAAGGCTAAGTTGAAGGTCTATGACCGCCAACAGTTTATGCCCAGCAACAATCTATATGACCGGCTGACGCCTATGACCGGAGTGAAAGAAAACTGCCTATTTAGTGCAAATTTACATATAAATGAAAAAACACCAATAAAGTTTATAGCTTTTGGAAACAAAGCATGTATGCTTTAATTAATTAAGCCTCCAGGAGTCTAGCCTGTACCGGCCTCCATTGTGCCTATTCCACACTAGGTCGATGTTCACTGGACAGCGCTATATTTGACTGGTCCCAGTATGCACCCTCTCCTTTACAGTCACTAGCTTCAGCAAATCATGTGGACCAGATCAGGGAACTAAAGCTCTGCTTGGAGAGTGGAACTACTACATGCCCTGCATGCTAGGACACCGGCAATCTTTTTATTACCTGTCCAGGATAGCATTATGGCTAGGACAATGGACTCATGATCAGCAGTACCTAAGTTCAAATCCCCTCTGGGCTAAGTGTGGTGACCATACCATGCACAAGGAAATCTCTTTTACTTAGGTCTCCCCCTGTGGTCGATCTGTTAGAGAACATGCCTGTGAGTTGGAATATTTATTACCATAGGTTCAACCCCATTGGTTGCAAAAGGTTGCACCAAAACTTTTTTGTAAAACATTTTATGATCGTTTGCAAAAGGTTTCGGTGTAGTCTTTTGGTAACCACTTTTGGTAACCATCTCTGTTACACTAAACCCACACCAAGGACCGAAGCCGGGACCCTTCAATTTGGAGTTCCAGCCTCTCCTGGTTGAGCTATCGAGGCTGATGGTAGATCATGGTACAATAGGTAAACTTTGTTATTGATTATCCTCATTAAAGATCAATGCTAAATAATGGTGCACTGTAATAGGGACCTTGAACAACCGGTTGAACCCAAGGTAATAAATGTTCCAACTCAAAGGCATGTTCCCTAACTGATCAACCACAGGGGCAAGATGGTCTTTAGGGCACTTGTGTTGGGTGACAATAGGTTATCAAACCTACAGGTTAAAATGGACAATTTGATTAGAACTCGGAACATTGACGGCTTAGGTGTCTCAGGTGGTCGATTATATACTATTTGTATGGAGAACTATGACCTCAATGGCTTCTTGACCCCTGCCTTTGACAACATGCCGGGTGGCTATTGTTGACTGCCTTACGTCACACTTCATGCAGGCTAAGCAATAGGGAAGGTTACATACTTGATTGTTTCTATTCATTGGCGGATCCAGGGGGGGAAACGGGCCTTGCCCCCCCCCCCCCAAAAAAAAAAGAAGAAGAAGAAGAGAGAAGAGAGGAGAAAAGGGGGGGGGGAGAGAGAAAGGAAAGCCCCAAATATTCATAAAAAGGGACTCATTTGGCCCAAAATGACACAAAAGATACCTCTTAGAGGCCCTGCAGGTACCGTTGGTAGGGCCCAAAAGAAGGGCCCTACCAAGCATCCCTTACCACCACTCCAGGATTTCCAAATTTTATTGTGCTCACAGTTCCTTGGAGGTATATCAACTTTCATTCCCTCCCTCTCCCTCAGTGGCACGGTCATCTGGACACCTAGACCTGTAGTGCAATTTCCAGCCAGTATATAGATGGCACTGGTGTATGCCTGGCCTGAGTCTATGTGTCCAGATGGCCGTGCCACGCAAGTGTCAAGCCTTACCCTAATACTACTAACCCCCTGCCAACCATCTCTACCAGAAGGCGCTCAGTGTAGGCCTGTGATGGCACATGTGTTGAAAATGCGAAATCTGCATACAAATACAGCATACAGGCAATTAGAAATAAACTTTACAGTAATTATCTTGGTGTGTGGCTATCATGGTGAGGTTACCTAACCGTGTGTAGCCTGTGTTTGCAGAACTCTTTTTGTAACCTTCCCTATTCCTGTGTGTGGCCGGCCATTGTTTGATTATAAGTCAATTAGGTGGCCTGAATATACACAAAGCCAATACTCACCATATAGCCAAGCTCAGGCATTATTGCCCTACCTCGTCAGCTCTATACTCTACACCAAGGGATGAGAAATGACTCGATCATATACATCAATCATGTCATTGAGAGTTTAAAATGCTGATGAAGGTTTAACTGGCCCATGGTTACAAAATACCTGCCATAAAGCCAACCAACCAGGCCATGAATGCTGCACGATGAATACTCTCGTTCCCAAATCCTTCCGAAGGAAGGCTCTGGTAATAGCCGAATGACCTTGAACTTTGGATTTTGCTGGGTCTGGGCAACCTCGCTGGCAGGCGGGAACCAGCGAACAGGAACAGGAAATGGAACCGGAATGTATGATGGTAGTTTTAGGTAGTTTTACCATCAGCCTTTCTGGTTCCATTTCCTGTTCCTGTTCGCTGGTTCCAAGCTACCAGCAGGGGCTGCCCAAACCCAGCAAAATCCCAACATTTGGCAGTTACCAGAGCCTTCCTTTGGAAGGATTTGGGAACGAAAGTACATGATGAAGTCCACCTCACCCCTGCTGAGCAACAAATGGACGTCTCACACTATGGCTGTGTCTCACGAACTTGGGCCAATGGTTTCGTTTCTGACCTGGTGCCATCTCTGACTGGGTGCCATCTCTGACCGAGTGCCATCCCTGACTGGCCTGAATGGAATCAGTTTATTTAGGGCAGATGTAGATAGAATTTGGCTGAAAAGGTTAATGGATGTTATAACTCTTTAAAGTAGAAGTTATTTGCCCATTTTTATCAGCATCTGCCCTAGATAACCCGTTTTTATTCAGGCCGGTCAGAGATGGCACTAGGTCAGAGATGGCACCAGGTCAGAGATGTCACCCGGTCAGAGACGGAAACATTGGCCCAAGTTCGTGAGACACAGCCTATACATGTAATTGAGACACACCGCACCAAAATATAGTAGCTTTAATCCATCCACTGGAATATTTTACATGAACAAATTGTTTTCTTTCTGAATGTTGTATGCCCAATAAAGTCATTTTGCTATGGCAATGTGTTAAGTTGGGTATGTTTGTTTTAAAGTTTTCCTGTGCCTCACAAAAACATAATTATCCAAAAGAATTTATTTTCATTGCTGTTTTATAGATGATTGTTTTCAGAAAGTGTCTACATGGAAAGTTCTTGCCACCATTACATCTTTTGTCTTTCCCCACATCTTCTACCTTCAGAAAGATGGCTCTTACACCAGCAGTTCTCCTTTACCCAGTCCTCCTGGTCCTCCTCCATAACATCAGTGCAGTTGACGCAGGCCTCACCTCCACGAGGAAGATGGCCGAAGAGCTCGGAACGCTCTTCGATGACTCTGGCGAGACAACGCGAGGTGACGAGATTTTCCGAGAAAGTAAGCGCTACACGGTGCTGCGTCCCTCCCCAAACCATGCTTTCTCCATGGACGATGTGAGGGAGAGTTTGATAGGAAGCAGTCAAATCTGTCGTCGTGTATGTAATTTCTGCCATCGTGTGACATCCAAAAGTGTGGCAGCCCTCTGCCAAACACACTGCACCAATGGAGGCAGAGCGTTCATGGCTTGTCTTACATTTTGGACAATTCGCCATGACCTTTTGTGATCTGTGTTCATGGTTCATGAGCTCAAATACAAGTGACAATAGCTAGCATATCCAAATCTGGGAAATAAAAACATATTTTGATAAGCTGGACTTCTGATACATTATTCGGCTATTCATTTTATCCATTAAATTAATACTATGTTGTTGTTTTTTATGTCTACATCTACACTGAAAAAGTAAACTTGTCTCCAGACTCGTCAGAGTGACTATCATAAAATAAACGAGTCAAAAGTTGTCTAACCTATCAGGTTACTATCCCACAAATAGAATCTGGAGCTGGCAAATGTAGGATTCTGGGCTGGCACATGCCAAGTGGGTCTTCTATCTCCGACTAGAAGACCCGCTTCCTTGTCACTTAGACAAGTTTTTGACTCGTTAATTTTATGACCGTCACTTGGAAAAGTCTGGAGACAAGTTTACTTTTTGAGTGTAGGCCTACTATTAAAGCAGGCCTACAAATAGTATTGATTTACAAAGAATTATCTCTAGCCTCTATCGCATGTAGGCATTTTATTTTGTTTTATAATCAAAATAATCATGACTACCCAGAACTAGTCCCTAACATAACCTAACATTTGTGAGCAGGTATATGAAAAGGGAAACTCAGGGGGGAATTGATAATTAAAGTTTTTGTCAAGATCTTTGAAATATGATATCATACCTAATCTAGGATATTCCGGGTACTTTTGTGGGAATCATATCTCGAACATGAGTTACGCATACCTGTAAATTATGAATGAGCTCTAAATGCACAGTGTCCCATGATAACCACTATTATGAGAAAATCAGATTTCCAAGAAAATAACCCTGAAAAAAGTGTAAATATTTTATGTTGATTTGGTTCTTGGGAGAAATTTTCAAGGTCTGGCTTCAGTTTTGAATCATTGATGAGACTACGATCAAAATGTGCCACTCGGAAAACATGGAATGGTTTTCATGGCAACCAAGAATTGTAATATGTACCAATTTCCCATAGAAAACGTTACACTTACATTTCAGATATAGAATGTTAGCATCTAGATGGATAATTAAAGGATAATTAAAGTTTGTCTAAAGACCTTTGAAATGAGATATCATACCTAAGCTAGGATATTCCTGGTACATTTGTGGGAATCATATCTCTAACATGAGTTCACATAAATGAACCACATTTGTTTGAAACTGTTTACGTATTTTGATGCAATTTAGATCGTGAGACCTACAAGGCCAACACCCTTTATTGAGACCATGCAATCATAATAATTAAGTGCTCTCTAATCAACGAAGTTACAGGTTACCTTGTAAATCCTGTGATTATTCCGTAATAGTAACAGAAGGCGTACTAATAATTAGATTCATATTCCACAGGTGGAATACATACATTAAGCACTATTATTAACAATAATTGTGTCTTACTCCGATGACCTTGGTCCCGTTATATCTATAATTATGTCTATCCAACTAGTATCTGAGCCATTCCGAGCGAGGGCGGGGGGTGGGGCAAAAATGTTCATTATGATCCTCCCGATATCCAAGAAGCATAATAGGGTAGGAGGTCCTACTCAGAGCCGCGCCTATGGATATAGTGTGACAACCCCCTACCCTAACATCCTAACATATATAGAATCCTTGTTATATCCACCAAGCCCCCCCCCCTCCCGCTGGCAATAAATGAATACTAACCTGTGTGAATAAGACTTGAGTTTAAATTGCAAATTCAAATTGTATACTTCTCAAACCAAGAACCCCACTTATATAAATTAATGTGTATAGTGGACATTTTAAACAGTTGATGAGATGTTCCAAATCCACTATGTTGATGCTGTTGGTGACAGTCCAATCTTAATATGTGATATTGGCAGGGGATTATGGTAAATGTTGACAAGTGATCCAATAACAATATTATCAGCAAAGGAAATCACAAAGGATAGAGATTCTCCATGTATTTATTATATACATCCAGTACATGTGTTCCTCTACAACAATACAGATGAGATCACAGACATTAGACATGTAGTTGAGGCACATACAACCATCTTCCTTCTCCCTTGCAATTATTTTCTCATAATTATTTTCTCATAATTAATATCAATTCAATTAAATGCACAGGCTTTAATATAGACAGGTGAAGGCAGAAAACCAATCCCATCCCGGAGAAATGTACAACATCTTAGAGGTGTGTTTCAGGCATAACTACCCTATATCTGCAAAACAGGGGATATGTTAAATCAAATTACCCTTTAGCAGATTGCTGATCAAAAAGAATAAGAATCACACTTTCCGAAATTCTCTGATTGAGTACTGCCTATATAAAGTTTGATTTCGAGCCTACCTTTTATTAAACATAATCAATGCATTGATTCGCGAGTGATTCTTGTTACTTTCGGGATATTTTTCGTTTTATTCTTGCCTACCTAATTTGTCATTTTGCCTGAAACATACCTTTTTCCCTAAGGCCACACCAAAAAAAAGTTGGTCAATGGATTTCACTTTTCAAAAAATGCTGAGAGCCAGCAAACTTCTTTTTTTTTTTACCCAGCCTCCGACAAAAGTTCTTAGTTGACCCTTAACATAAAATTCATTGGTTGATCTGGGGGAATTACTGGAAGAAGAACTTTGAAAAGAAAAAGAAATCTCAATTTTGAAAAAGATGAGGCGAGCGAAATCCATTGACAATATTTCCATTTCTCAAAATAAGATGCGCGAAATCCATTGACCAACTTTTTTGGGGTCTGGCCTAATAAAGGTGAGAACTCCACATTTTGAGTTGGTCTAGTAAATATAAATGTCTTTGTCCAATTGGCGTCAGAAATAATGAATAGACTTGTCTTGATGACAATTATTATGATTTTTGATTTGATGCACGCAGGATAAGGACACACTGCATCATCATGTGTATTGACCCCTACACCTTTTTTAATTTTCTTTTTTTTTAATCAAAGATAGACCTATAATGGTTGATGCATCAATAAATATATTATGGCAAAAACGTTATACCCCAGCACCAACAAGAATGACTTTACCCCGGCGTCTATATAAGACAGGCGCTTATAATATATTACCATGTTTCAATACCCCTCCTACCCAGCACCTAGACGTGGTTTATGAACCCACAGCGCGGATATGATAGGCTGGAGTATAGCTGGGGCTCCACTAACCGATTTTCTCTCAAATCGGGGCTATTCTCATGAATCTGACTCAGGTATATACCATAACAATTATATACAGTAGACAGGGGGTACTATAGATCATGCCATATAGGTCTATGTTTACATAACGATGTTTTTGTTTATAAACAAGTGGAAAATAGTATTGCCAAGGCTTTATAGCACGATTTAGGTCCCGATATAGATCCCGATTTTGCATCCAAGGTCGATTTTGACTCCCGGTCTCATATCAAATTTGTTAGTTTTTGTTTTTCCTGGTGCCCCACTGCCCACCTAGCTCTAATCGGCTGATCTATACACAGTCTATAGGAAACAGCCTCTGTTTATCTGTATAGAACTGTATGATCGGATAGTGAGAATTACCCCCGAAATCGGGGTTTGGAGCCCCAGCTTAAACCACTACCGCAAAGCTGGGGCTCCACTACGCGATTTTTTGGGCAATTCTCACGATCCGATCATAGGAGAACCCCATAGCTTTCCTTTTAGAAAAGAATAACATGAGAAACCCAAAGCGATCATATGAATCTGAGTGTTTGTTTATATTTACATCTTACTATAGGTACATACAGTTTGATCAGGTATAAACATAGGCCTAGGGATCGGACTGTTCAGACAAATAAAAATCAAACCAGTTTGATATGAGATTGGGGGCCAAAAATCGGCCTTGGTTGCGAAATCGGGACCTAAATCGGGATCTTAATGGTGTCGTTTACCCTTGGCAACTCTAAACATTATTTACAAATATAAAGCTATAGCAGGGTCTACAGTACCTCCCTGCTTAAGGTATGTAATTATTATGGTAAATAGGTGAATCAGATTCGTGAGAATAGCCCCGATTTGTGAATAAAATCGGTTAGTGGAGCCCCACCTTTAGCGTTGCTCCATCCCAACTCTTACAGCACGGGCAGTATGATCTCCGTTGTTAAAGTTAATGATTTATCCCAACTGTTGTGGTGACTAACTTCCACTTTTGGATGGCAATGTTGTTAGACATATGTGAAAGTATTAAATCTCTGTGATACCTATTTTTATACAAACGTCCCCACACAATAGCCCAAATTAATTCTCACTCTGCAGTCAGAGCAGTTAGAATGCCTTTCTGATAATCCATAAGGTGGCAGCTATCAGCATTGTGTACTGCATATTTCCATTGCAAACCCAGTAGGTCATTTCCATTTATGCACACTTTATTGCATTAAGCTGAATTGGAACAATTGAGCTTAATGATAAATATGGACAAAATATTTACACATCCAAGGCGGCAAAATACTCAACCATCCGGTGGCGCTGTAACAGTCTGGAAAGACGCCAGTCTCAGAAGACGTGTGGGATGATAAATAAGATAAAATAAGCTATATAAGCGCAGTGTAAATTTTCTTTTGGCACAAAATCCTATATCAATGTAATATACATGCATATAGGCCTAGGTATGATTGCTTCACTAATCGCCTAAGATATAATCTATATTAAATGTGTGTGGAGTTGTAGCTATAACGGCACAAAAAAACTGTCAAAAACAATTAGAATTAGCATCCAAATTTCATACGGATGATTCTAGATATAGTTGAGAATAAAGTATCTGGAGACAATTTGGACATAATGTAGACTGGTTGGAAGGGATGGGTGGTTCAGTAGCCATCTCCCAGGGGACTGCATAGACCGTGCACAAGACCCTGCTGTACCGGGGTCATGGGTGGCTGAGTACGGCGTCCAGTGTGGCTAGTCCCGGGAGGAGCCTTTGAGGCACGGGAGCCTTTGAGTCACGCGACAGCGCCACCTACGGGCAGCTCACTAACTACAAACTGTTTCTCAATCCGACACATTCTTTCTGCGGCCCTCAACCAAAGGACAAGACATTTAAAAAAAGACTCGTTTTCGTGTTCTCTCTCTGCACAGGTGGCGGTATATCCAGCAAACCTGTAGATCTGTTGTTATTACACCCCTTACATTAAAGCATTCATAAATGGAATAATGCACCCATTTCCAGATATTGACATCTGGAGGTAAATTCTAGCTACCCCAGTTGGGTAACCATATTTCTAAGATAGGACGTTAAGGAACTTGAAATATTGCACACAGATTGCCCATTGAATGGTGCAGGCACTATCTAAATAGAAGTGTTCTTCTTTTCATTTCAATTTTGTATTATTATATTCCTGCATTAGGCACGGGTGCGAATGAATACCGACAAATAAAAGATCCATTTTCTATAAAACTGAGTGTCTATAAATGAAGTGTAATTCTCATAATTGTACAGTTTCCTTCCCGTGAGGCCTTGCGTGGTACAGGAAGTAGTCCAGGACGTACATCTCGTCTGGTTTGATGTAATGGAATGATATTGGGTAATCACTGCAACAGTTGTTGCCCTGAAAGAAAGAAAGAAAACAGATATGACGTAAACTGTATTCATAAGAAACACTTTGTTATAATAATCAATAAAGATAATTGACATAATACAGGAAATTAATATGTCCAACATACAATTCAATTTTTCCATCTATATAAAGTAAAGTGGAGCAACCCTACCACGTGCCATATAATTATGTTACTGTCCCCTGTATTTCGACTCTCTGAGAGATAAGTACTGCAAGTATCTCTACTGTAAGGTGTTGAATACAAAATGAATAGAATCAATTTCTACAGTATTTATGACACTTTTTAGGATAAACTTAAAAAACCCACAGAGAACTGTATGTGGCACGCAAAAACTGGATAGCTCTCCCAAGTGAGAGGACAGACGTTCAGAGCGTTATCTTAATAAGACATCTTAAAGTCTTAATTCAGTGTCTTAAGTTGGGGCAGGGCTTGTCAGGGCTAGGGCTTGTCAGGGCTAGGGCGCCACCTGTAGTTATACTTGTGTACTAGGATCGTCCTGTGACTGTTTCAGGCTTGGGTCTTAATCAAGTCTTAATAAGTCTTAGTCTTAAAGGCTTAATAGTACTCACCATCAATAAAGAAGGAAGAAAATAAAATAAAAACGGGGGTTGGGGGGCAGAGCCCCCCATGATATTAACAAATAGTGGCACTTGAAGTAAGGGTGGCTCCATCTGTCGGATTATGTAGAAGGTAAGGTGGCTACTTCAGACTAAGATTAAGACTATTAAGACTGTCTTAATAGTCTTATTAAGATAACGCTCTGAACGTCTGTCCTCCCACGTGGGAGAGCTATCCCGTGCGTGCATGTGGCACACATGTTGCTAATGCCTATAACATACAGGATTAATGTATCAAATGGCCATTACTGCAATTACTGGTGGCAAGGTAGGTCTATGATGTCTGAGGTCATGTAGATTTAACCATGCACAAATCTGACCATTTTAAAGTAATACATGAGAGCTCATAATAAAAAGTATATTTTAACTAAATTCCCATAGCATTCAGTGCTATATAATTGATATGTACATAAAATGGACGATTATTAATGTTAGTGTTCCCAACTTTTAGGTTATGTCCTTCAATATCTTAGTATTGTTGACCATATACAGTATGACTCTTACCTTGAGTGCTCCGTCCTGGTCCCTCTTGTTGTACCAGTCAGGGTATTTGCCCCTGAGGTGAAATGCAGGAGTAAACACCATAAACCTCTCCCTCCCGGCTGCGTCCCGTGTGTCCACGGCCGAGCCTCCAACTAGAGACATGCACTTAGCGGTCTTCCAGTCCTCTCCTGGGTGAACACCAAAGGCAAGATGAAGATCACAATCATCACAAAATATACAGTGGGGAAATATTTATAACAATCTCTATAGTTTCTTTATACATCAAAATGTGTGCTTGTCGGGCAATTTTATATTGTATCTTGCATGTGCTATTAAAGTGTAATCGAATCAATTCAATGTCAAAAAGAAATAATTATGCTGACATGATAATTATACAGGCGTGTAATTTGCTAGCATTCTTAGTGATAAGAACATCCATCATAGTGGCTACAAGGAACATGATGAATTGCTCTGTGAAAAAGGTCATTTTTCTCAGTACATGTCACCAGTATGTTTTCTTGTAGAGAGCAATTAAAACGGATGGTCATATAACATTTTCATGTGTGATGTTATCATAGCCAACGAGCATTTACAAAATAATTTTGTGTGGATTTGGGAGGGAACCCAACTACAGATTAAATGCAGCTACCTACCCTGCCCATCGGGCATACAGTCAGGAGAGAGAGTAAATGCTTTGGTGACGAGTCGTCGGAGTACTTCCCGAGAGAGCACGAGGCCTGGCCCTCCACTCATGTATGTGTACCCCCAACTAGCCATGTGGAACCGATGTCCATAATACTTGGGTTCATCTGCCTTCTCATGGGACAAGTATTCCTGAAAATTACAGACAAATCAATGCAAGAAAAGCGAAATACATGATCATCCACAAAAGGTAAGTGGTCGAAAGGGATAATGTAATCAAACAAAGAGAAGAGAAAATGCAGGGGACGATGGGAGCACTCTTAGACACTATTTTAAGTAATAATCATGTATAGGTTTTTCAAAATGAATGAATTAAAGGTTTCAATATTTCTGTCTGATGATATTTTTATGAGTAATAAGGAAGCCATTAAGTATTAAACATGATTCACTAAGTGTGTTAGAACATCATGGAATTAGGGTTGTGTTTAATTCTAACATTGAGACAGCACTTACTCTTAAATTCTCCATAACAATATAAGTATCTGGGTCTGCCTTCAGGAAGAAGTCGGCATCATTAAGGTGGTGTTGATAGACATATTTCCATGCTGCCTTTGACTTAGCGGCAATATGATTCCTGCCAGGCTTAACTTTTAGACCAATAGTAGGGAACTTCTTATTCGTTTCAGAGCTCATGAAGAGCGTGACGTCACAGCGTTTTGCCCACGTGTCTCTGACGTGCTTAGTCCGTTTTTCAAGGTCATTAGGATCTGTCAGAATCCAGCAGAGAATCCTGGGAGATGGAATGGTGTGGTTTCCTGCAAGTGACAGAGAAATACATTGATTTAGAGAAAGCAGAATGCTTGTAATCACAGGATTGGTTAACCTGGTACATACGTTGCCTCCTAGGTGGGGTAAGTGTAGCCTTTAGAGCCGGCTTTAGAGCTAGGGAAGAGCTGTCCATGACAAGACATGCTTACATGCCTACGCTATCATATAATTGATGTCAATATGTTAGGTTTTAATATACACCATTTTATTTACTGTAACCTAATTTGTTATACTGTCTACTTTAGTGTAGCATTGGTGAGAAGGAGGCACGTCATGTGCCTAAAGTATGGCAGTGACTCCACTATGCTGCATTGCCACCTGGTAGCAACAGCTGATCATGACAGCACCACTCTTAAGTACTCTCTATGTCTCAGGGAAGAACATTTTCTGACTACATATACTTTAGTATAACATGCAATAACAATAATTATTCCTGGGACATTTTTATTTCGTGAAAATTATCCCAGACGTAATAAATACATCCCTTCGTCTTAACACGAGCAGAAAAAAAAACAACAACACTGACCACTGAAAAAATATCTGTACAATTAAACAACGTTGATTTTGCCTGAATATGCAATGAAAGATTTGCACAGATTCCAATCTAACTAATTGAACACTATAAGAAATGATGTTTGTTACTCTATCCACACTAGCAAACATTCATCAACGTGCATACTGTTTGTAACACACAGTTTTTATGACTATTCTTTTCAACCTGCAGTATTCACTTCCGACCACAATCGTCACTGAGACTATATAGATGTCTCTCAAACAGACCTCTCTCAATCCTACGTGGATGTGGATCAGTGTGTATGAACTGACATTTAAATGGTGTTTAGATTTCACTGGCAGTCTAAGAGTGAAGGCAGTATTAGTTCAATACCTGGATATTCAATCAGACTAATAGCAGGAAATACTTCTGGTATAATATACAAAGGGGTGTTTGGTGTACTACAGCGTAGGGGTTATCTCATATCTCATAGGTAGGGGAGACCGGGGCACGTTGAACCGCTTTCACACCTTTATTTTTTTCCTGACCTTGCTAAAGGGATCTGAACTTTGATTTTGTATCAAGCAGTTACCTTGTATCATTGCGATATATAAGAGAACCTATTGAAAGGCAAATGTGGTCTTTTCTTGTATTTTTCTTGAATTTTTGAAAATAAAATCTTAGTGTGGTTCAATGTGCCCCATGCCCGGGGTAGGTTGATCCACCCACTGGGGCACCTTGAACGACATGCGTTGAACGATCCAAATAATCACCAATATAGATCAATAATTGAAATTTTGGTTGGAATTAGTTGCTATTGTTACTTTTGCATAGGATTGAATGTAAACATTACATATTTAATGCACGAAAGTCACTCAATTATAGTTTCTATAGAAGTCACTGAGTTTGTACCTTACAGATATTTCCTAGGGTCAAATTAAAATAGTATTCCTGTTTTTTTGTCAAGTCTGAATAAATCTTTGATTACATTCTTCTATAATGTAATGCACTGTTGTGATAAAGTGATAAATCTAGGAATAAAGACATTGTAAATAATGTTACACAAGAATTTATTTTCACAAACCACAAACTATGTATTCTATCATAAATTTATAACCAAATTGTATCGAATTTGTTTATGTCATTATCCATAATATTATCTTCCCTTGATACACTACTAACATTGCATCATTATTCAGTCATTTAATTGTCTTAACACCATTGCCAAAGAGCCCTGAAAATCAGGGCACCCTGAGCCGGCTCAATGTGCCCCAGAGCTTGGAGCACCTTGGGCATGGCTCAAGGTGCCCCATTTTTTGTGGCTCAATGTACCCCATGCTGGCCATCATAGATAAGATTGATGTTATTCAAATCACATAACACACCCAGCAGTAAAGTTGGGTTCTATTCAAGAGTTCATATGTATACTTCGACCTCCATAGAGATCTTAGGCCAGCAATGTTTTTTAATGACACAAGAACAAAAGTTTAACAATTGCAAGTATCTACTTTCAAGGCCATAAACCTATAATGCTGTCTAACTTTATCATCAGCATCCTAAGATCATGATGATGTTGCTGAGCTGAACTGTCCATACAAGGGGGTAATGTTGTAGGAATACTGCCAGAAAATTCCCAAAGGAATAGCAAAGAGAGCGGGCCTGTGGCTCAATGTACCCGGGTGGTCAACGTGCCCCAGTCTCCCCTACATAGTTTGAGTTCAAAATTTGTTTTATTGGCACAATTCCATAAGCATTATGTCTCTCAAATGTGGTGACTATAATGACAAAGTAATTAAACCTTAAGGATTGTTATTTCCTCTTTCAATATTAGAAGGGTGGTTTCGAACTGCAAAGTGGTTATCATAGGGTGGGTTTGGTTTCTCTCACATAGATACCCAAATAATAAATGTATCCGTTCATGTGAACCTGAAAACCCATTTGCACTGAAAGAAGTGGTTTAGTGGTGAACCCGATTTATGCCATTAAAGCTGGGCTCTGTGGTCCAAAGCTTTCAAACTGTGTATGCAAACTTGGTTTATGTATGGAACTGGGTTTATGTATGGAGAAGATGGTTTTATGTATACCCCATGGGTATCTCTGATGTACCAGACACCAGGCCCATACCAGTGGGCACAAATTTCAGTTCAACATTGAATCAACATTGAATCAACATTGTCAACCAGCTTTCAATGTTGATTCAATGTTCTGTGCCCACTGGGATCTAACAGGAGTTTACCCATTTGGCTTGCCATACACATCAGTGATGGTGTTACCCACACCAGTGCATCACACGTACGGAGTGTGGTGGACCACACACACTGACACACACACACTGTAACACCATCACACACACACACACAGGGTCACAGACAGTCACGAATCTACATAAAACAACCAACTACATCATTTAAAGCAATTGCTCCAACTAAGTGTTTCCTCAAGAGTAAAGAACTACTCGCTCTAGGGCCCATGGGTGAGAACATATTCAGTTTGAAGCAATTTGAGTGCATCTTTTTAATTAATCCATCTGATCATCAGGTTCTCCACGCTACTGCAAGAATTTCATATCAAAGTTCTGCTTGTCCGAAGCTTATTGTGAGAGGTTCCCAGTGTTTTTCTGTCTTTGTGAAGTCTATTTCAATTTAGATGTCCCCAGTAATTTTACTGGTTTGAAAGAAAGGTGAGGTATTCGTCACAGTTATTTACATCCGTTAATAGCCTTTCCTTTTAAATTTGTATTATATAGCTGTTAAATCAAGATTGAAATAGACTTCACGAACCCCTGGGAACCTGGCCCAAAGTGGTGCAAGCTTGCAAGAGTTGCTGCGTGAACTGCTACCATAAGAGGGTGTATTACTAATAATAACTACTTCTAATTAGATAATAACTACTACTATGACAAACTATATAACATAATATCTGCTCTATTTCTGTAAAAGGAGTCCCTCTTCGCTAAAGAATGAAAAGGTACATGTATTCATTACATGTGTTAGCCAATAAAAAACACAACAACAACATACTACAACTAGTAGTAGTACTACTACTAATTTTCTTCATGTAATAAATAATACAGCTGCTTAGAAGGCTTCATCTTTGTCTTTAAATACCATTCTGAACTATATCTACTTGATATAGCTACACGTACGGTCCTTCCACCACAGTCAAATAAGCAGTGAGATAAAAAGCTACTATATATACATTGTATAGCCTGCAGGGTATAGCCTACTACAGCACCACAGTCTTGTAGAACACAAGGGTCACCATCGTAAATATAACTGAAGTTTATTACCTAAATGAAGGATTAATGCAGACGAGGTAACACACCATAATTGCTCCCATATAAACATGTAAACATTAGCATTGTCTGAGGTCTGGAAACAACTGTCCTTGGGTAGTTTGTCAGTCACGAAGGTCACAAACAGTCAGAAGTCTGGGTTAACTCCCAACTCCTGCTGGCACTGATATGAACACTATTGAATTACACAGTTTTTCTTTCTCCCGATTGAAAAAGACAACCACCAAATAAACTAATACAAACAGAGGTGTCTTGACGGTGACTGCTGAGTGTCTTGGGCCCTAAAGGAGCGGTCATTTTGAAACAACGAGGGGGGGGGCGGTGAACCTTTGTGCAAGCGAGGCAAGAGATACCGACTTAATGTCTAACAGATAAGGCAGGAGTAACAGCTTACTTAGTACATTTTGTACCAGCCCCCGCCCCCCCCCCCCTAGGCGGATTGAAATTGAGCGCGCCCAACCTCTTTGAGCTATAATGTGCGAGCTTTTCCGCTAGAAAGGGGTGAAATATGTTGTAGTACCCCTCCCCCCTCAAGGGGTCCAAAGTCTTTGGTCCCCCCTCCAATTGCAGCCCCCTTTTGTTAAAGAATAACCCTTCCTTAATGTAGTAAAGTAACATGGGAAGCTGAGTAAGTGTGGTAACAGGGGCCAGATGGGGAATGCAGACAGGGGGTTGGTGTGTACATGAACATTGAAGGATGGTAATAGAGGAGCATGACGTGTTGCCAGCTCAGCGTCACAACACGTCAACAGTACGTCAAAGCACGTCAGTCTCCTTGTGGACATGAGAGGATAGATATTGCATGTTACAGTGGGCTTTGTAGAACATGCTATATCTCATTGTACCTTCAGAGGGGACAAGCATGCATGGAAGGTAGGGTATTCCCTTTGCCATAGAGAACCTCTATAAACAAGATATGCTAGCAAGTACAATGCTTCGGCAGTGTAGTTTCTACCCCTATTAAAAAAGGCCAAAACCTGACCAAAGGCGGCGGAACCGTGGGGGATGTTGGGGTTGCAACCCCCACACTATTTCAAGTGTGGGGGATGGAATATGTTTCAACCCCCACATTTTTTGGGAAGGGGTTTACTTTTTTTTGAATAAACAGAGAAGCTTTTTATTCTATACCCCTTTACTTTATTGAGCAAAGGTAAAATGACTACGCCATTTCTGCTGAGATTTAATTAATATAGTATGTGGGCCCTTGTAACTTGTACAGGGCTCCCTTAGTACTTTTGACCCCCCCCCCCCCCACCCTCCGTTTCCACCTCCACCTCCATCTCTTCATCACTTCCTCACCATTCCCACCCTCTGGGTAGTTGGTCAGCTCAACCCCCACACTTTTCTGACCGCTCCGCCGCCTATGAACCTCTATAGGCTATGCCAAAGCATCTAGACCCACTATCTTTCCATGCAGAGGACCCAGTAGGGGTCTCAGACAGTGAAATTCTCTGTATGTGACAATTATGTCAAGGGCCAACTGTGATTCTATACAGAACTTAAGTAAATTTGCATAAACTAATTCATTGGTTTTAATGGATTGAATAAAGGTTCGACCCATTTTTTTCTGGGTAGGTTCACATAATCTGAAACACACCTTTTTGTTAGTCTAAGTCACTGGGTGTATACACTCCAATGTATACACAATAGCGTTATATCTATATTTCAAGATTGTGGAAATATGCGCAGGGTTAAGATTACTGGCAACATGCAATTTTCAAATTATGGGAAGTATTCATGGCGTTTAGTCACTTGGTCAGTTTGAGCCCACGAGAATATTTTCTTTATGCTTTTTAAAAAGTTACATAATTAACATTTAAATTAGATATCAACTATACTATACAATACAACCATAAAGCCATCATTTTGGGGAAAATGGCGTCTCTGGATCATGGACGCTTGCTATTATAACGTGACTCATCCTTTCACTCCAGTGGTGATTAACACCCAATGTGACAAAAACAAATGTGACGATGTTTCTGCGTGCATGTGCTGATATCATACCTCTTGGAACATGGACAATGATGGCATCTGCTACATACAGATAATAGCCATCCTTGCCAAGTCAACCTCACCCACCATATGCCACCAGGCTATCCTAGGAGGATCCTGGCAATTATCTCACATAATGAGTGATCTGTTTAATTAAACCTGACACTTCCGACACAGCTGGCCTTGGACATGTGACCTTCAACAGTTCAGTGACACCTGCTAGTACTTGAAGCTAGAAGAAGACATCTGGCAGAAGAGTCATCTTATTTTCACCAGTGATAAGCATGATCGATGATAGTTTGCGACAGTCACACATTGCTTAATTGTTGCATCTGCATTGGTAAAAATGATGACGTGGCACTGTCCCAAGAGGACAGATATTTCTTTTCTACAATGTATTTGTATATTTGTTTATATCACAGTTGCAACTTAGTTCTTCCATACTCCTGCTGGTTGTGTACCTTCATTAGTTCACCCTTAAGTTAAGGTAATGAATGTTAAGCTTTCAGAAGCAAATACATTTTATGATTACGAGACAAACTTTGTCCATAATCATGTACAGTATAAATCAAAGAATATCAATTTAACTCAACATGGACCTTATAAATTGTGTGTGATATGGATTATAAGTCATGCACTAAGCTACATGCATGAAAAAGTCACACACTAAGCTACATGAAGAACGAAGTCACGCACTAAGCTACATGCACAGATAAGTCATGCACTAAGTTGCATTCATGTAGCTATAGGATACATGTATATCAAATTCTCTGGGTAATGACAGATCGTGCCCCCCCCCCCTGCCACCAGCTGCCAGAACCTACTAACCCAGTCCTCAGCAGCTTTGTTTGGACTTACACTTTCCTTTGCCTTCACAAGACACCGTCCAGGTGGCGCTAACAGGGGGTCACATGGTCGGTCACATGAGCTCAACTGCCCCAGTGTAAGCATAATTATTGGGTAGTACTACACCTTAATGTGAATTTAAAGTTTGCACCTCCATATGTATTTTTTGGTGGTGCTTATATTACAAGCACCACCAAAAAATACATATGGAGGTGCTTACCACGTCATCTTTTTTTTGTGAAATTCTGAATCCATGTCTCTTCTCAAAAGAAGCGGGAACCTGGATATAGCTAGGGAATACCCCGAGGAATCTCCGCCGTCATTACTGAAAGGAGACCTTACCAGTGAATGCTGGATAAGTTCTGGCTGGTCAAAATTGTTTGGAAATTTACTTAAGTTCTGTATAGAATCACAGTTGGCCCTTGACATGATTGTCACATACAGAGAATTTCACTGTCTGAGACCCCTACTGGGTCCTCTGCATGGCAAGATAGGGAGTCTAGATGGGGGGGGGGGGGCCATGTATCGCATGTCGAATTTAAGAAATGGCCATGTCACCTGTCACATAAATCGTCATGTCCCATGTCGCCTCTAAGAACCTGCCATGTCCCATGTTGAATATAAGAAATACCCTATGTCATATCACTTATTTTCCCCCTCATGTCAATAAGCTCCATGTCGCATGTTGAATATGAGAAATGGCCATGTTGCCATGTCGGTTTTAGGAGTTGACCCCCAGGTGCAACATAGAGTAACCGCTTTTACCCCCTGTCCACTTTCAGAGGAAGAAAATGTGTCTTACCACACCCTGGTGTTAACTTATGACCCCTCCCTTATCTATATAGGCCCATTTCTCAGATAGGTATCCACTGGTTCTAATCAGGTAATGATAGACGTGGATATGATCACCCCACACCCTCAGCTGGCTACCCTCATGATCCCCATTCAGAAAGTTGAGCTCCATCATAACCACAGTGCTGCTAACATGCTGGATCTCAACAACATGCCTGTGCTTGGAGAGTGTGATATCCCCGGTCAAACAGTACATCAGAAGCAATCATGTGATAAGCGGTCCGTGTGTTGCCATGGCAACAGAGGAGGGAATAAGGCTGAGGGCATACACATGTTGGGGGAAAGAATCAACAAATTGTCTTTGGTGCAAGAAGTGGAAAATTAGGTGGCACTGCATCAATAGAGTCTTGTCATTCTGAGTGACAGGGGGAAGTGGACTTGGACAGAAGTAGGTGAACATTGTACATGTATATGATATATATGGTATATATGGGTTGTTGGTCTGCCAAGGATACATGACACTGTTAGTGTTATGATTATTCACATCTAAGCCCATACCCATTATATCTCACTTTCAATCACACTTTCAGACATAGTTACTTAGCATTTAGTCCAATGGGACCATCGATGTACTGAATCCAGGATGGCCCAAGTTCCTCTTCGGAAGCGTCTGAGCGACATTGCTGACCAGTATCTGAGGGGCCATAACTGCCTCACTTCCCCTGGAGTAGCCCCCACCCCCAGGGAAGTCTATACCCATGACCTGCAGACCAGCATTGTCCTGTTTTTGATCTGGGCCAATTAACCCCCATATGTTATAAGTTGGACACCCCTTGCAGATACAAAACTGCATAACATGGTACAGCATGTGGCCATCACACATCTTGTCTTATAATAATGATACACCTAGCAAACATGACACACCTAGCAGACATGACACACCTAGCAGACATGACACACCTAGCAGACATGACACACCTAGCAGACATGACACACCTTGCAGACATGACACACCTAGCAGACATGACACACATTGTAGACATGACACACCTAGCAGACATGACACACCTAACAGACATGACACACCTAGCAGACATGACACACCTAGCAGACATGACACACCTAGCAGACATGACACACCTAGCAGACATGACACACCTTGCAGACATGACACACCTAGCAGACATGACACACCTAACAGACATGACACACCTTGCAGACATGACACACCTTGCAGACATGACATACCTAGCACAGGCCCGCAACTAAGGATGGGGGGTCGTCGGTTTGAACAAACCCCCCACAACCCTGATGGACTCAAAGAGTTCAACCCTAGCTGGTCTGAAAATGGAGCTAATTAGCTCCATGCCAGTTTTCGCGGATTGTAAATCTGACAATAATTAAGGTTTCTAGAGAGTAAACTATGAAAGCATAGTCCATTTCATTATATCACTCATCAAAATTATAGTTTTGAGTACAAATCAAGTCATTTTTTGCATATTTTTCATGAAAATCCAGCAAGTTCCACATTTGAATTTACCTAGTTCCACCTTATCAAAAAACGAACCGCCCCGCGAAGAGGGCTAGTTACGGGCCTGTAGCAGACATGACACACCTTGCAGACATGACACACCTAGCAGACATGACACACCTTGCAGACATGACACACCTTGCAGACATGACACACCTTGCAGACATGACATACCTAGCAGACATGACACACCTTGCAGACATGACACACCTTGCAGACATGACACACCTTGCAGACATGACACACCTTGCAGACATGACACACCTTGCAGACATGACACACCTTGCAGACATGACACACCTTGCAGACATGACACACCTTGCAGACATGACACACCTTACAGACATGACACACCTTGCAGACATGACACACTTTTGAGACATTGTATACATACTTTACATACACCTTGCACCTAGCTATGACACACCTTGCAGATAATCATGTCTACGAAGAACATGGACCTTTTCCCCCCAAATATACTGATGGCGCCATGCTGCACTAAAGGCACTCTCATAAACACCATCCTACTCTACACATCAGAGTATCCTCACATAGTATGGCATTCTGAATATGATATACCAGCTACCGGTATTATAAATTATGACTACCGTGCTGTATACCCATAGGTCAGCCTCAATTGGGATGACCACCGTTTGGAGAGTTGTGGGTCACTGACTATGCTTGGAGAGTGATGACCTTTGGCACTGGGCCCCCAGGTGTGTCTCACACATGTTCACCTACTGGAGGTCAACACCTGCACCCCCACCCCACATGGAGCAAGGTCAAAGGTCACGGTCACCTGGCCAAGGTTAACTCCAGTCGGACACGCACGGGCCGTGACCTATGAGGAAGGGCAGGGGAGGGATCAAGGAGGAAGGGAAGGGAGAGGGGCAAGAAAGAAGGGAGGAAAGAAGTAAGGAAGGAATGAAGGAAGGAAGAAAAGAAAGAGACAAGGAAGGAAGGAAGGAAATAGATAAGGAGGGGAAGGAAGGAAGGAAGGAATTAAGGAAGGAAGGAAGGAAGGAAGGGGAAGGAAGCAAACAAGAATGAATCAAAATGTGTACAAGAAGAAACGTGAGAAATCATACTAAAAATTAGAAAGGGAACGAGGAAATGGGAGATTATTGATTGATTGGTTTGTTTTACTGTCCAGGGGTACATAGTAACCTATGGGACTGCCTCAAGTTAGCAAGGAAGCCATGCACAAATGGTAGTAGTCTGTCTGTGCATTTACGGATGATTGCATCTATGAGATTAAATATATCAGGTGTGGTAAAAAAATAAAACACTACCGAGGCACGTCCCCTACCCAAGGAAAGCAAGAGTTCTTTTATTTGTCTGGTCCAACATACCCGGGCTAGTAACATAGTATACATGGTCAGACAAACCATAGCCTTCGAAATCTCAGACGTGTTTCAATGAGGGGAAATGACATTGCCAGACCACCAACACGAAGGCCTGTGCCCGCTCATATGGGCAACTGTTGCCAATACCGCTTTAATTATTAAAGAGGATAACAGCAGTCCTCATGTTTTGTGTAAGATTCCGGTGAGCCCAATTGGTATTATGGAAGGCTCCAGATTGAGCTATTCTACTCCTTCATGCCCTCATGATCAAGGCCCCCACTCCTACCTGGATTCTGAAATACTTCCATATTTCCATAATTACATAAACATGTAAAAGACTTCACTTGTATAGCTATGTGAAGGCAGGCCTTATAAGTGTCCTTATGCACTTACAGTTACTGTATCCTTATAATAGCTGTGCAAAATGGTGTACCGTTTAGGTAACGATGGCCAAGAACCAGTGCTTAGCCCATCCTCGAAATAAGCACCTGGATCTAGTTATGAGCATAGAAAGTGACATCACAGGGCAGGTCAGTCAATGCACCACATGACTTAGTGACAGATTGTTACCGTAAAGAATGTTAAGTACCGTTGCATAAAGTGTGAGCATCACTGAATGAGGGTCATCCACACCACATTGTCCTGTGTGTTACACGTTGAGAGGATCAATGGCTGTTATGATGATTATAATACTTAATAATAATAACACTCCCAGATAACAAAAATACGTTATTTTACGTCAAAATAACGTTTCAAATTTTACATAACGTTATATCGCACTAAAGAGCCTTAGAAAAACGTTGACATATAACGTTATATAACGTTATAAAATGGTGTATAACGTTATTTGTTTACTGGGCTTAACATTTTGTAAATGATCTCTTCATGGTATGATGAGGATATTAAATAGTAGATGTTGGTGAGTTATCTGCCAGGACAGAAGCCATGCATGTATCATGACGACCAAATGGAACTTGGTAAGGAGTCAAGCATGCCACACCCAGCTCTCCGCCGTTAACGGGAATAACTATTACCACAAAGATCCTGTCACTAAATTTTGTGGCCTGAACTTCTTGGACGGATTACCAGGAAATGCCACTGTGCAGAGCCCTCTATATTGGAAATGGGATGGACCTTTAATGATGCGTCAAGACTTTCTATTCTTTATGAGGAGCGACTTCGGGAACAGCATTTTGTTCTCTACTTGTTTATATGTATTGTTTTTTCATGGTAACTTTCATTGTTCTATGTATGGCCTTACATAATCTAAAATCACACCGGTTTTCTATTGAGAATAATGATAATAGAACTATAGAACTACAACTTCAAACAGCCAATCCGAGCTAAAACCAAATTGGCCCCGTGCAGGCTCGCTACTAGGGGAAAGACAAGTATCCAGCATAATTATTCTCGTGTGAAAACAGGGATATCACAACAGTTACTACAATGAAATATTGTTCCTGGTCTAGGTGAGAAGGGAGAGTCATAGTGATGGAATCTTCTGTATTTCCACGGAATTTGATTGACAAAAAGAACCCATATTTAGAAATCCAAGAACATGATATTGCATAGCGAAATCCCCTCATTTGGTGCTTGCATGGTCTCCGCTGGGTGTAGCTGTGCGGAGGGCAAATACGGGATAGCTCTCGGGATAGCTCTCGGGATAGCTCTCCCATTAATAGTGCAATCTTAATCTTACATCTTAAAATGTCTTGATCTGAGGCACAAAGAAAAAAAAATCCTACAATGGACTGTGTAGTTTAAGATCATAGACCTAAAGATAGGTTAAGATAAGATTAAGACTAATTTTAAGATAATTAAGACGATCTTCATTCTGTGTTACGTTTGCGCTGTTAACGTTTGTCCGCGCACCTAGGAGAGCTATCCCGGGGGTGCATATGTAGGACAGTTTCTTTTTTAACTCAACAATGATAATTATTAGTAATTAGCTGCGTTTTGGCAGTATTTACCTAGAATAGGTTCTAAATAATGGACGGCTGAGAAGAGCTATAGGGTAGATTCACCCAAAGACGGACACACACCTTAAGTCGGACACTTTTAGGCCTATATTTCATATCTATGCACATAATCTATGTATGTGTGTGAATAGGGAAGTGTAATTGAAGTGTTCTACTTAACGATGAACATGAAATGAAGAAGGCACACATAATCTGTACCTTAGTGATACTACCTCAAAGTGCCCATGTTTTTCATTTGGGAGCTTGTGAATAATCTGTAGATTACAATGGGACCACATGTCGGACATGACTGCTATCATGTTATATTGTGAGGGTTATTGATACACAGGCTCTCAAAATAAGACCTAGGCAATAAGTGATGTATACTGTGGATTCTATAATAGACAAAAAACGAGATAACTATAAGGAATGTATGTATCAGACCCTTCTAAAAATGTGCTCCAATTCAACCTGAAGTCGGACACCAATTTCTACATGGTTTTCTGCATGCTCCAGATTATAGAATAATCAGATTTATCCCTTCACTACAGGATTTATTGAATTTATTTGATCTTACCTGGTGTTCTCCAAGAAAATATAGCAATGTACTAATCGGTTATTTTGTAAAGTGAAAATATACACTTTTTGGGGATTAATAAGATTCAAGGTAGTTAAGCACATACTTTCAATCACCACGTCTTATATATCTTTGATGGGAATTATACCCCTGAACTATTGCGTTGCTCCTACCAAATTGATAGGTATTGCACCTATAATTTCCTCAGAAAAACAAAATAATACTAAAGTGTCCGACTTCAGGTGAAATTAGCCTTTCTTATTTCCAGTCTTTGAGTGAGAATATAAAGGTAAAAACGACTTTAGATCGATTTCATTAAATATTGGCCATAAAGTACCAACCCTCCCTTATCTGTGGTTGTTTCAAAGTTCATTGTAGGTATAATAGGGCCTTGCCTACATCCAATATAAATTGGGTTGTTTTGGCAGTGACAACGAGCGTCCGAAAGTGGTGAATCTACCCTAGTGCTACTATGCAGGTTACAAATGGGCTGACACCCAGGCTGGCACTCATCCCTCTCTCGGCCAATTAGGCTCTAACACGTTAAGGGGTGGTGCCACCTGGTGGCACACAGCAGATCTAAATGGTAGGACAAGATGGCACTGAGCCTCTTTGTATAGTCTACTTTGGACACTCCTCACAGTGTGCCTTTGATTAGTTAGTGCATAGTTTATGCCTATATGGCATCTTTATATGTTATTTTATGATTCTACCAATTCATAATTTTGAATTTCCCATCATAAGACTGAAATAAATAAGAATTAAAGTTTGTCACTCTCCAAGCAGAATGACCAAAAATCTGTTTGGAGAATGAGAGAATACAGGTAGGACAGAGTCAGTGAGTCTATGCCTATTGTGTATAGTACAATGAGTGAGTGTTGTCACTACATACAGGGTAGGCCTTAATCAGGTGTGGCACCCCTAAAACAATAGGTGTGAGAGCTGTACCCACCAACCCCACCCTTCCCCCCACCACTCTCACCCTTCCCCCCTCCCCCCAGGAGGCCAGAAAAGCTGTGAAATCTCGCCACAAGAGCGAGAAATCTCGCCACAGGAGCGAGAATGGGAGCGAGATTTTATGTCCTACCAAATGGCTGCCTCCACCCAACCCCTCCACTGGGCCATCGTGTTAGAACCCTATAGGCGGTCTCAGCCCCTCCCTTCCTCCCACACACACCAACCCTCACCCCCTCCCTCCCCCACCCTTACTCCACCCCCCCCCCTCCCCCTCACCCCCCCCCCCCCACTCCACCCCATACGGAAGTCATGAGGCCTCATGTTGTTACCCGGCCTGCAGTTCACTGGAAGCAATTTGTTTCAGATAGGGGTGAGGTAAATACGGCCAGTCGAAGAAACACTGCCACGTGGCCAGAACGCGCCAAGCGTTTATTTTTATGGGTTTATGAAAATAAAGATATACAAGTTCAGTCTTTAATGATTATAATAAATCACATGTTGGGTGTACGGTGTCGAAAAAGCGTTATGTAGAGTTAGTAGCATGGTGAGTAGGCACAAAATTAATGAAAGTTATCATTATCATTTCAAAGTTATAGTGTTCCGATGGATGTCAATTGATGTTAACATGGATACACTTAAATGAGTAAGGAGCACAGAGAATTAATACATAGCTTCTCTGATGTCACATAGCGTCCAAAGGACTTTCAGATATTGGAAACATATATTATAGTAAAATAATTTTCTGCCATCCACAACCCATTTGAAACTATGAGGTTAAATTGGAATTGTTTTTTGTCATGAGGCCATATACACGGTGTATGTGTATGTGTTTTGCTCCTCAGCATATACCACCCACGGGATGCCACCATCTCAATGATAGGCACTCTGCCACCCACTAGTATTTCCTCTCACCCCTTCCTCACCCCCATTTCCGTTAAGTACGTGCGTATATACGGGGTATATAATTCTTGTTTTCTCTCCCACTGAGACTCATGTATGTAAACGGAAACACCCCGGTAGGCCCTCTTTACAAACCATATTTCAACCATTATAGGTTGCCTACCAATTTTCAATAGAAGAAACTAAAGGAAGTATATTCTTTCAGAAATGAGTATTGACAATGGTTCTTAAACATGTATTGCAAACCCATATATTTTCTATTCTCTATAATACATTCTCTATAGATATGATTTATTGGATCCCATAACAAAAATGTAGCGTTAATATTGCATCCCACTTATTTTAGACTGCATACATGTATATCAAGAGATGACTTGTCATAGTCTGTACATTTGTAAATAAATATATGGGAACAAGTATTAGAGGGATGAGGAGGCAGTACGTGATCGATAGGGATAGTGAGGTGGTTTAGTATCAAACTAATGGGGTGCACTGTGGGTGACTGGCACCGTGTGGTTTCCTGCATTGGTCACTCGGTACAAGCTCTATGAGTGGACACTGGGTGCCTTCACAGACAGCCGACTGGCTATCAGTAGGTATTAGATAGGATATCTTTCATATCAGCATCTCTTGGTGTCCACCATATGGAAACGCTAATTATATACAGTCCTGTAGGCTACCACAATAATTTACATCATCGAATGCAGGCCCGGCTAGTTTTCTATAATCACTGGCGCTGCATTCAGTCATCATGCTGACCGTATGGGGCTGATACACTCCTAAGGGATCTGCATGATGCATGAATACAGCCCTGTTGAGCAGACTCACCAGGGCTCATTCATGCATCGTGATGACCAAGTACATTGATTAAGCACCATGCGGCCATTAACGGGTTAATCTATTAATGGTAGCACACAATGGTTCAATTACTGCACCGTGATCTCTTGTCATCATGGTCAATAAATGCATTCATGCATCATGCTGACCATACGAGTTTGATACTCTCCTGGACAGTCGTCCTGCCAATGTGACCTATATCAACCTTTATCCAGTATCATGGGTTTACAGGGCTAACACTAATGGGTGTGTCCGATATACAAGATCTCCTATGCTTAAGCACTAGAAGGGCCGTATTGAATTCCCCTCATAGAATACAATGTGGCCGTATTCAATGGCCTAAGAAAAATGTGTTTTTCTTTCAAAAAATGGCTTAAAATAAGAAATAAACACAAATGCCAACTACATTGATACTCGTGGGAGCTGGGGTGCATCCCACGAAGCCTGTGGCTTCGTGGGATACTGCCCCAGCCTCCACTCATGAAATACAGCAGAGACGGTATCAATGGGCATTGGCATTTGTCTATATATTGAGCAGTTGTCTATATATTGAGCTGTGGACTCAATTGTGAGAGCAGAGCATTCTTACAGTGTCGGACAGGTTGCCGTGGTATGACACTGCATCTAGGAGGTCGTCACCTGGGCTTGCTTATTTAAAAAAAAAACACTCTCATCAAACGTACCATGATCACGTAGAGCCTGAGTATCATAGATATAATAATTACAGGACCTCTACTAAGTGCAATGTCCCTCCTGTGTTCATAACCGAAAGAAAATATAAACTTTTCATGTATCTGTTTTTAAAACGTTGTATTTTTTTGTTAGCTTTGAATTGATATCATCACTGAAATGTCAATAATGTACATACCGTTACCATGTTTAGCCTAGTTACTTACTGGGCCTGCATAACCTATAGTTACATCTCCATGTGTTATACACTTGATATAATTATACCATATACACAAGCATAAAGAGTTGAACATTGTATGAACATTACAAGGACAGGGAACATATAGAACATAATTTATTCATACTAGGATATTCCTACATATATATATATATGAAGAGTTGGATGCAAAACGACATTACCGCCATTTTAAAAATGGGGACAAAAATCTGACAAAAATATAGATTAGGGATAGATCTAGTAAAATAAAATCCTCAAACTATTTTTATTTTACATCTCCATGTGTAATGTGTTATACACTGGATACAATTATACCATAAACACCATGTGTAATGTGTTATACACTGGATATAATCATACCATAAACACAAGCATAAAGAGCTGAACATTGTATGGACATTACAAGGACAGGAAGCATACAGAACATAATTTATTCATACTAGGATATTCCTACATGTATATATGAAGAGTTGGATGCAAAACGACATTAGCGCCATTTTAAAAATGGGGACAAAAATCTGACAAAAATATAGATTAGGGATAGATCTAGTAAAATAAAATCCTCAAACTATTTTTCCAAGATTTATCATGTTTTATTATGTTAGGACCAACGTAGTATACACTCTGTTCCCAAAGTACAATAATTAACCTCAGGTCGTCTTTACAAAAAGTACTATATGCTTCAATTCTGGGATGGAGATATGTCGTTTTGCATCCAAACTCTTCATATATCTTGCAGTCAGAAAGACATAAACAGACTTGTCCATTTTTAAAGCCCTCTGTAGTCCACAGGAACTGGGGAGTAACCTTTAAACCCTTTGTTTATATCCGGCCCTCACTAGTAGTTCCCCAGTATGTTGTTTATCACCTCCACTTTAGAGTGATGAGGTCGTGATGTATATAGACTGCACTCTGGGTTGCATTTGGGGTCAGAGTGATGTCTAAATTGTTCTATGTGACTGACAAAATTATGACCGATGGTGTGGAATGATACAAAATTAGCACTAAATGCATGTGGTGAGATGGGTTTTGTGTTTGGGACTCTTTTGAGGTTATCGCCATGAGGGTTTGTAACAGATAATATCCTGTAATTGTCCTTTGTATGTGTAGAATAGAATCTATTTGCCCTCTTTGCACCTTGCTCTTTGAGGTCCAAATTTATAACATTGTATATTCCCCGGGTATATTTCAGTACCATCACCATACTAATTTATGAAATTAAGTGGAGCTGGAATTCACCTCAATGTATACTCAAGCCTACGACCAAGGATAGATCTATGGTAAGAGAAAAGGGTAGAGTTTCTATTGATGGCGCTAGCTCGTTTAGATCTGGGGTGCACCATCTTTGTTTTATAACGTTGACAATTCTTTCACAATATCTGCCCATATCCTCCCCATGAATTTAAATGTTATTATTGACACAGAAAGTGTTTCCCCTTCCATCAGTACTAGGGAACGTTCACATATGATATCACCAATTTTTTGGGACCTTCCTCGAGACACCCCAGCCCACCTATCACTATTTTGGGCAAATTGACATGAGTGACATTATTTGTGAAGTTTCCCAAATGTGACCGAGTCTTTATACATGTGCCCCAAAAATATCGCCTATATACCCGCCATAGGGGTCTGTCCCCATACATGGCCCACTAGAGTCACCACACCACAGTATATAACTATTGAGATAATTTGACATAGTTGGGATATAAATTACATCATTACCCTCCAGGATATGAGCGCCCCTTGGTGATGGCATGGGGAGTCGTGTATAGGTTGTCGCCCGTCATGTCTCTGCCATGGCAGAAGTAGGCTGTTGGCTTGTTTTATAATGGAGAAGTATCACTCTCTCTGATATTGTGGGAAATATAGGAGCCTAGTTTGGTATCATGAATAATTACAAGAATTCTGCGCATTGCCGTTATCCCACGAATACCTCTCCTTTTGTCAGTATACCTATGAAGTGACATACATGTACTTTATGAATCGTCCCATGGATATTTAATCAGACGAATAGCAGAAATCCCTGCTGAGCATGGTCCTTCTTTTAAACGTGTCTATTTTCACTAATCTCTGTATCTGCGTTCCTTTTAATATCTAACAGATAGATTATAGTTTTCTCCTTTCAATTTCATTACATAGGTCAGCAGGGGATGTACTACGGCTAATGAACTCATTCAACATGCCCTACATAGGCGTTAAACTACGATGTATTGATTTTATTCTAACCTCACCATTGTTTTTATCTCGGATTATATAGAACTGGGACGTTATGCACATATATAATTAAAACTAGATACTACAGCTGACACAATTTTTGCATTGATGCTTTTTGTCATTCAAGTATGTAATAAAATGAATGTCATTTGAGACGTGCGCTCTAATGTTTGTCGAATACATAGTAATAAATTATGATATGATCGTAGGTAAGATTCAAAGTCAACTAAGGATTCATGTGACTTTCAACCCCAACTCTCCCACCCTCTATCTTTCTAAACCCTCTCCTCTCTCTACCCCTTGTATTCATCACTGTCAGTCTTTCAACTCCTTAGGGAGTGTTCATTTATTATTTACAGGGGGGTGGTGGGTTTGGGGGGGGGGCGTAAAATTTTCCGACCCCTCCTGAGGGGGGGGGGTGAAAAATTCTGACCCCTCTTGAGGGGGGGGGCGTAAAAATGTAAGCCCCTTTTTAGCAAAAAAGCCCGCGTGTTACTATAGTTCAAAGGGGGGGCGTAAATTTTTCGGCGCCTTTGGCGAGGGGGGGCACAAAACGTTACGCGCACTCTCTAGGGGGGGCGTAAAATTTTTCGCCCCTCCACACGAAATCTCACCCCCCCCCTGTAACTAATAAATGAACCCTCCCTTAGAACTCTCTCTCTCTCTCTCCCCCCCCCCCCCCCCTCTGTCAGCAGAGCACTGTTGTGTGGCATGGTAAGTACATCTATACCTGTCCCTGTGGTTCCTGCAGGTTCATGTGCCCCTCCATGTTTACTCAGGTAACACCCTCATTCTCCACCCCCAACAATGAGCCTCGGGTTCCATCCCTATACATGTTATCACTCACCAGAATACCTCCAGGGCGCTGGCTCTCTAGCTCTATACTCCATGGCTCTTGCTGTAACTCTAGGGAATATTTAAGTTTAAAATGGAACATAAGAAGTATGCTACAGTATAAGGAATGGTTTCTTTAGAAAGGACTATGCCTTTTTATATGTCAGATGGGGGATTATGAGCAACCCCTATGGAAACACATACCTTTTTATAGATCTCAATTTAATCATGAAGTGAAACAGTTCTAAGTATAATATGGTTACTAGTAGCAAGAGCCTCCTTCAGTACCAATGATGTACCGGTATGTTATAACCATGCAGAGTAATGCATTAACAAGCTTGATGCCGGTTAATTAATTAGGCCGAAACGACGCAACACTACAATTCATCGTCCACCTATTTGCATACTCAACTGTACACAACATATTTTGTGTCATTAAAAATAAACTAAATAATTACATGTATCAAAAAGCTATTCGTCGTTTACTGAAGCACCCCCTTCCTCAAAAATGTTGTTATCTTCACTCACTCTATGTCACTGCCATTATCTGATTGTATTACCCATGCCCCTATAGACTCCATCACCGTGCCTCTAATACACCCGTTTGTAATGGAATGCCCCGACCTCCCCTTGGGCCGGTGGTTTTTCACTGAGCCAGGACGAGCAAGGTAAACCATGACACGATAGTTGGGTGCGCTGCGGCAGTGCCTGAGGGTTGTATAAAGATAACACAAGGTGTGGGGATGGTATGAGTTAGGGGGAGATATTCACAAAAAGTGAGCTACTCACCTGTGGGCTCGTGTCTCGGCGTAGCTGTGGTAGAACTGGTGGCTATGTACTGAAACATCTTCCTCCCTGCCCCTGCCGCTCCCTGCTTAATATTAAGGGCTATTGTCCTATTTCCTATAGTTATTGTCCCTCCTTTAACCTCATTTTCACCATTGCTTTCTCCAGCATTGTCTTTGATATAAATGGCACTCGTTTCTGAAGAGTTTGGTCGCACACCTCGGCTAAGGGTCCTTGGGTCATCCAAAAGGGCATTATAAAGGTCATTTGCACGCGACCTGGATGACCTTGTCCTGGTAGTTACACTACTGGAGGCGTGGTCAAACAGGGAAAGGGCCACAATGCCCAGGAGGACAAGACCCAGGAGGGCTAGGAACCTGACCAACGGTTTCCTCATGCTGAGCATCTTATACCTGTTCCTCTTAAGGTCGGCTCAAGGTCAAAGGGCATTGACCTTCATCTGGGTATCCAAGTCACCAAGAGTCCTTCCAACTAGTTGTGCCCCTCTATGGAGACCCTGGAGGACGCTGGTGTTAAGCTTCCTCCAGTGTCATACAGTTAGTGTGGGGAACACATCTATAGGTCTGGGACTGTGTCTATGTATCCCAAGAGTGTTCCCAATGCTGTGTGCTAGTGCCTGCCTGCACATGCGTGTAGACCAGTGATCTGAAGGTCATATGGATCCAGTGGTGTGGAATCAATTCACTTTAAACAGATGATGCCATGAGGCGCGGGAAATTCTGACAGGCTGTGCCTCTGTGTATAGGAGTAGGGGGAGGGTGGGTGGGTGGGGGTGGAGTAGTATGGGCCTGTGTACCACAAACCAATCAGCAACTGCACTGCTCTCCTGCGGCCTCCTGGTGGTGCCCCCACATACTACACATGGGCTCCCCCTGGTGCCCTTTCTGATACCTCCTCACACGCCCCCTACCGGTCCAGGCAGAAACTACTCCCCCTCCTGAACCCCTGACACTTTGCCCCTGCCAACTTGCAAGGCCAAAAAGGTATCCCACAAGGGGCGGGGTCCTCTCTCCGGGAGGAGGGCCTCAAGTGAACACTCTTCATCCCATCTAAGAGTGTAAGTCTACAATCACACTCTCCTAGCATGGTGGGCTATTATAGTGGGATGTGGGTTATACTGTACAGCTATCAGGGGATGTGCCTGGAGAGTAGGCGTGGAGGAGGCTGGCCTGTTACCATGGTAACATATGTTGCCGTCACGTGGTGCGGCGATTTACCAGCTGTGTGGCGGCATGTGGGATGGAGTGTCGGAGAGTAGGGGAGGAAGGTGAGGTGTGGGCCTGTATTATAAGTGTGAATCTTCCTAGGCCTACTATTCACTTTCCCAGAACAGCAGACTGGTCAGGATATAGGTCTATAACTATTTAAATGTAGGCCTACATTGTGTCAAACTCAGTGATGGTTACCTGGAGACACCCTGCATGAAACACGGGATTTATTGTTATTCAATCGCTGGTTAAATTCCATGGAAAGTTGATGCACCAGCTTGGGCCACATCGTCATGAGATTTGACCTTTTGTCAAAATGTCATAATGTGTATGTATCAGTTTTAGTCTGATCCATGCATATAATCTCTACAATTCTCTTGGGCCCATTATATAATTCTATCAGATTCCTTTATGGTAATATACCAATGCTTATTTCACCAGTATACCAGTATTGACTCATTAAGGGCTACATCTGTGCTAGGCCCATTTTCAGGATGATGCATGGATGCAGCCCTGGCGAGTTTTCCAAAAGTCGCCAGGTCGCTTTTATTATTGTACCATGTCGAAAGGTCGCCTGGAAGACAGCCCAAGTCGCCAGGTCGCTTTTGACCCCTCTGGAGCCACCTGCATATTCATGCATCATTCCGACCCTGCAGAGTTGATACACCCCAGAAAGGTTGGCATGAATGCAGTCCTGAATCATGACCAACAAGGGCATATGCGTTATGCGGCCTTTAAAGGGTTAACTTCAAGTGTCTACCAGCAACTCCCACTAACAATCTGACAAGAAGTATCACAGCCTCTGCTCCCTTCGGTCAACCCCCTGTCTCCTGATTCCCACCTGGGCCTGAGGGAGCCCACCTGGGGCCCACATAGATCCAAGTGGGCACACACCCACTGCATCAAAGTGGGTAGTTGTCTGATCAATGTTGCCAACCTTCTAACAACATTGACCACTGTCCTGAGCATTGGGTCAACATAGGCATGTCAATGCTGAATTATTATCGTCGATACTTCAAATGTGCATGATAAACAACATTGGTGACGATCTTTTTATTTCTGTCAGATGCACTTTGAGATTTATGGGGCACATCTAGTGGAGCACCCAGATCCGGCTATCCACACAAACCGATTCTCTACCAAACCTTTGTCCAAAGGCTCAGTACATGTGCTTTCTACATGAATATCAGATGCCACCCACGAAGAACATGTAAATATGTTAGGTTTGACATTGCTGCAGCTAACTGTAATAAAGGATGTAAATGTGACAGTTACCTAGAAACACAGCCATGTAGCAAGGACAAAATGTATTTGGTATAGATATTCTTGTTCACATGGTATTCTTTTCCCGTGTATAAATATACAGCAGTCCAACATTATAGCACTCCAATGCACTATATGGATATATATCTAAAACTGGACATCGACATCCATGTAACAGAATCCTTCCAACAGAAATCTTTATTTAGTAGAAGTAGAAATCCATGAATATCTATATGAAGGAAACACCATGTTCATGCCTATGAATATGTCTGTGTGTATGTTCATTTAAAAATTCAAGATTGCAACCATTCATTGAATGCCACCATGCTTTCAATGTAATCTCGAATTGCAGTTGCAGTAATTTGATACTAATAAAAAAAAATCTATTCCATTTTTCTTTCATGAACAGTTGGCATCCCATAGATTCAAGATGGCTATCACTCATTGAATGTCCCGATGCTTGAAATGCAATCTTGACTTGTAGTTGCATTAATTTGATACTATCAAAAAAACAAATCCTATTTGATTTTTCCTTCATTCAACCCATCCAAGATGGCTACCATTTACTAAATGCCACAATGCTTTCAGTGCAATGAAGAATTATAGTTGCATTAATTTGTATAATTCATATAAGAAAATTTCTATTTGATACCTTTTTCAAACACAGTTGGCACCCCATAGGTTTGGATGGCCACCATTCATTGAATGCCACAATGCTTTAAATGCAATCTTGAAATGTAGTTGCATAAATTTTATACTGTTAAAAAAATCCAATTTAGTTGTTTTTTTCATGAAGAGTTGGCACCCCATAGGTTCAAGATGGCCACCAGTCATTGAATGCCATAATGCTTAAATGCAATCTTGAATTGCAGTTGCAGTAATTTGATTCTTAAAAAAAATACTTTCTTTTCTTTCTTTCATGAACAGTTGGCACCCCATACATTCAAGGTGGCTACCAGTCTTTGCATGCCACAATGCTTTAAGTGCAATCACAAATTGTAGTTGCATTAATCTGATACTAACAAAAAAAACTAATTCTATTCTTTTTTTTAAATTCATGAACAGTTGGCACCCCATATATTTAAGATGACTACCATTCATTTAAGATGCTTAAAATGCAATCTCGAATTGTGGTTGCATCAATTTAATGCTAATAACAAACAAATTCTTATAGATTTTTCTTTCATGAATAGTTGGCACCCCATAAGGTGGCTACTATTCATATTAATGCAAATACAATGCTTTAAGTGCTATTACGAATTGTAGTTGCATTAATCTGATACTAAAAAAAAAAAAAATTCTATTTGATTTTTTCTTTCATGAACAGTTGGCACCCCATAAATTAAAAATGCACCCAGCACCCAGGTCAACAGCTATATACGGACACATGAACCTCCCCTGCCTGTTCTCCTTCAATGCAGAGTGAAGTGGGTGGGAGGGGGTGACCATCAACAGTGCATAAACACTTTGATTGGATGACAATGCAGTTTTTATATTACAACCCTAAATTTGTGCAACGAAAATCATCAAGAAATACTTAGTATTTTTTCCAAAGAATAGCTTTTCTAGAATGGCTCGATACTCAGAAATCCTACTGCGAATAAAAAAAAGTCAAATTCTGATTCTAAACACCTGAAAAGTGAGAAATGCTGGCGTTCACGGTTTATGTAGGAAATGTACTAAAAACACCAAAAATATGCAACAAAACCCTAATTTTCTCAAAAACTGTTCAGTAGGATTTTTTCTAACTGAGGTTCCAGTGTTTTCTACCCTCATATTACACATTGGCATAGAGAATATATTGGCACCTAGTCAGGATTTTGCCCTAGAAGCAATCTGTGAGGCAAAAAACAGCTAAAATGAGCCACTGGTCTGAAGTATAAAACTGGGCATCGATCACTATAGAGCTACAAAGAGAGAGAATCGATGTCCAGTAATTATTCATACACATGTAACACTATTTACATAAAACGCCCATAATAGTATGTTCTTGATATCTAAAAAATAGATAATGAAGACGTGGGACACAAATCTTTATCGGGTGGGGGAGCGGGGGCAAAGGGGCCATCCAGACTAGTTTCAGACATCAGCGTACGTATCATGGCGCATACACATGCTTAAAATTATAGCGATGATATTGATAAAATGTATTCATTCCCTTTAGTTCAGGTAAGGGACCCAGGGACCTCTAACCCCACTTTTCCTATGTGGTGAGATCTCGGGGTATGGTTTGGGAATTGTGTTTATAATATTATAGAGTGTTGGTAAATCTTCCTCCTCCCCCCACCTTTCCTGTGCCACTGATTTAGTTTTGTCAATATGTCAACAGGGTTTGTTATTTTTTCATTAATGATTATCAAGATCTCCTGCACACACGACGAAGATGACATTTGATTGTTGCACACGAATTCATTATCTAAGCATCTTCTACTTGTAAGTACTTCCCTGTTTTGGAGAAAGCATTGAAAGACAAGATCAGATTGGATTAATGGTACACTCAGTACTTATATGTTCCAGTTTGGCCAAGTCACCAAGTGTAGGTAGATCTGCCACCTGGGTGGTTGGTCCAGTACTAAACACTAAATGCTATTGAGTAGACACGGGCCCCTGTCTAGCTATTGAGAATAATATATGGCTGACACTGTGACAGTTCAGCACACTTGAACATTGGTGTGGCTAGTAGATCCCTTTAAGAAGATTACCAGCTACAGCTATAAAGATAAATTGTGTATAATGATTGTCTAAACAAAAGACTTTGGTTATCAATCGCCACTTAATTTAAAACAACAACAAAAATCTACAACCTTTAAATTTCAATTGAGAGTGTATAATGTATCATTTTTATTATCAGTTAACTGAATCATACCATCCACCCATACATATATAATATATATTACGGTAATACTCTTGTTCATATGTTTTGTCTTATTACGGTACTACTCTTGTTGTATTGCCATCTGAGCATGACAAATCAGCTTAGTAAGCAAATCAGGCTTATGCGAATGAGACTCCCCCAATTGCGAAGGCTGACAACCAGAACTGATGAAGAAACTGCTTTAAAGGTGTACAAGCAAATGATCAGGTCCATCTCGGATTATTGTGCCTCCATGGTGGACAGTGGACTGGTGGGGGCTGCAGGAAAGCTCCAGACACTGCAAAATGACTGCCTAGGGCCTGCGAGCAAGTACGTTTTGTACCTGACGTAAAGGTGATCGGCCTCTACCAGTGACTTAGTATCACCTATCTGGTGGCCATGCACCGGGGGGGGGGGACCTTCTCGGCCATCTCTACAAAATGGCAAAACACCCTAACAAGGGTCTGGTGGACGGGGGCGATGCTCTATGAAATGAACTAGAATCTGGAACCCATAGAGTAGGAATATAAAATATATTTATGAACTCTATAAAATAGAGTAGATTCTCCGTCTATTAGAGACTATAGAAATACTATGAATCTCAGCAACTTAAATTCATGTACCCCATAGGATATATTACGCTTGTCTTTTGTCATGTCTTTCTGATTTGGCTATTATGACAAATGCCCCACGTTTGTGAATTTTGGTCAAATAAGGCAACTCAACTCAATTCATGTAATTAGGTTTAGAAATAACAGATTAATTTTAATATAATGATATAACATGGAAATACCATTATTCATACAATTATGACTACCATTAGATTTAGATGAATTTATAGGAGGGTATATGGCTAATCTAGAAAGCTATGGCAAGTAGGGTAGGTCGACCTAGAGTCAGCCACGTACCCTGAGATGTCCACCTTAATCATGTAATTATTCATGTATGTTATTGTCCCTATTTGTCCTTTGCTGGAAAGAGTTACACCTAGAGTGTACTATGACACACAAAAAATGTGCTTTTCATGGATGAATGACTATAAAATTAAGGTGGACATCTCAGGGTACATGGTTAAGTTTAGGTCAATCTACCCTATATGGGACTCGAAGGGAGCCTAGGTACATGCACTCCAAACGTTTTGGTTGACACAACACAAAGAGTGGACATGACCTGGTAAAAGGGGTTCATATTCTGGTTTTGCCATTAAGACCCACATCCCCATGAAGGTAACACCCACAGCCTTCTCGGTACATTCAGACTTCACATCATGGACAGGACGATTTGTGCATGGCTTTTGGTATCCTGGATTGGGTTGTGTCTAGGAGGTATGTATACCATGCTGATTTTTGTTTCTAGATGACACTTTTTAAATCTGCTCCAGGCCCTGTATTACCGCGCAAACTATTCATATTGTAAAAGACAAAGTGCTGATTAGCACGTCGATGACACTATTGAAAAGATTGCAACAATTTACTGCCTGTTACTAAACGGTGTTTAATTGCTGTAATCAGGACAAAAGATTAAGTTTTACTCCCAGTGCTATCTCTCCCAAGTCTTCTAGGCGTATTTAGTTTTGACCTCTGAACAAACCATTAGAATCACAAGCTTTGTTCTTCTAGCCCATGGTTTTATCACTATTTTTATTATATTCAATATCAAAGTATGATTATTGAGATATAGCCTAAGGTGAATGTATTGAATAAATATGTACTGGTTATCAGAGTGATTTTCCTGTAACCCATGCATGACAATTCCATTATCAGTTCAATATAATCCTATGTGTACACAGGAATGGTGTGGGTCCCTACGCCACAAAGTTGCCAAAATCAATTGTGGTGTAAAATACATGTACATCACACTGCCATAAAATATTAACATTCTTTTATGGATCAAACGCTATAAGTATAGTGTGTCAATATGCCTCAAGCACTATACTACTTCGTAATACTCTCCCAAGATATCCACCTGCCTTTATGTCTCAAACGCAATGTATTCAGTTGATTTGCTGAGCTGTTCTCATAGGTACCGTATGTGCCTATAGTATGCTCATATAGCTGTTTATGAAGATGATACTTATGACTTGTGGTCCACATAACGGGCTGGCGGTCTCAGGGCATTTGTGGTGCCACTTTTGAGGTATCGGGTCCCCTCGTGTGCCCTTGTACTTCATTTTGAGGGTTAGTGACAATCTTGTGGCATAAGGGCCACACAGATCACAGACATTCCTATCTATTACACCGAGAACTAATCGCATGTGAGCTGAGGCATAGAGAGGAGGGCAAACAAGAATAACAAGAACCAGAATTTAATAACGGCAAAGGTAGCGAGAGGTGAAGCTGATCCACCCTAAATGACCTCTAAAACTCATACATCAGGATATAGTGACAGTTGAAGAGGTATTCACCATATTCCAACTGACAAACATAATTGTACTTCAACCTACTGGTATTAAATTAGAACTTGCAAGTGTACACATTCTGAAGGTGGTTATAGATATCCTACCGGGACAAAAATGATATCAAAAGATGCTTAAAAAAACAGGGGGGGGGATGGATGTCACCTTTTCCTGGAATTTTATAAATTTATATAATAATAATTATGATATTAATAATAATAATAATAATAATAATAATAATAATAATAATAATAATAATAATAATAATAATAATGATGATAATAATAATAATAATAATGATAATAATAATAATAATAATAATATTATCATCACGTACATTCTTCTAATAATCTAACATGTTAAAACTGTGACGTTAAGATAACTTCTGAGCACATGCCTTTTTAGTTGCAGTTTTGTTTGAAAGAGCAGGTTCAGCATATAATGTATGAAGCTCACTTGAAACCATGCTTCTTGGGCAGGGTTCAATCTGGTGGACTAACGCCAGAACTAGACATATTCAGGCTCTTGTTTTAGTCATAGTTTACTATGGGTTACAATTCAGCTTTTTTTCACTTAAATTGCATTATGGGATAGAAAATGAATATAACTCTCATCTTTAATGATTGAATAGTTATCAAGGTGTTATTTCCGGGGCCGTTTTTCTTCTTTTTAGTAAGATTCCAATCATTAAGGTCAAAGGAGCTGTTCAAAGTTATCTAGTTAACAAAAAGTGATTATTTTCACCGAAAAACACTGAAAATCACCAGTTTTTGGTAACTATGCAACTTTAAACAGCTCTGTAGACCTTAATAATTGGAATTCTATTAAAAGAAAAAAAATAGCTCCAGGAAATCACACCTAGATTGGTATAGAATTAGAAGAGCTCATAATTATCATGCATTTCTATCCCATAATGCAATTGACCTGAAAAGAAGCTAAAAAAGAACGATTTTGTTCCATTCACATTCCATAGCTATCTAAACCTTATAAAATGGAGCTAATCTGAAAGACACATTAAATACGGTCAATTTGATGTGTTCTAGACATAGTTCCAACATATCTGGGGCAAATAATTCATAAATGTGATTTCCTCTGAATAAGGGTGAACACCCACCTTAAGCCTCTAACCGTAGGTCCTTATAATCACAGCAGGTAAGGGACATTTTGATTGATTGATTGATTTGTTCAACATCCAAGCGTACATAGTATGCAACAAGGGACGTACCTACCAAGTGACTAGAACCCATCCATTTTCCCTGTAATCTTAATGATTCCCCCTCTTCTCTAGATTGTGCACTGAATGTCCTTTCCTTTAGTTTTAACCATCACATCCTTTAGAGGTAAATGGGTTTGGTTATATTTCTGTTACAGTTTGCCCCAGTTTCAAAAAGAGAAAAAAAAAGAGAGAAAGAAAAAGTGAGTGCGGGGGCAGAGCCCCCGATATCTACAGCAATGTTACCAATTTACAGTGGTGCCATCTCGAGGATAGGCCTGGAAACTGATTGATATTACCGGAAAAGTGGGCCTTTTAAGTTTACAGGTAAAATGGGTGGCGTCTAGTCAGTTGGCAGGTTCGTCCCCACGTGCACATCTTATGATCGTATACCCTATGGACTGTCTCAGGTTTGATCGGAGATTAGGTCCTTTCTTTGTCTAAAAGGATAATTATAATAAATGTCCTGCTCCTTTCCATGTTCACGTCTTCAGATAGCCCACGTCCATCGTCCAGGATAGTTGGTGGTACAGATGCCGCTGATGGCCAGGTGCCGTTCCAGGTCAGTCTGCAGTACCGTAACAGTCACTTCTGTGGAGGCAGCATTCTCAGTCCCACTGCAGTCCTAACCGCTGCACATTGTGTCGAGGATTTGTGAGTATACATTTATATTAAAGTGACATTTGAAGAGTTTCGTTCCAAAACACAACAAATCCATGGCCATTATGGTGCTTCAGATATAATTTGTACACAAGAGAGGACCTAAACGACATAATAAGTTGAATTTTTAGGAAATTTGTGTCAAAATTGCATTTACCTATCCATGCCCTATACTTTTGTCATATTGATTGATTGATTTGTTTAACGTCCAAAAGTACATCAAGTACATATCTCAAGTTGGAAAGGAGTCAGCCACAAATAGTGGTAGTCTGCCTTGCAGTAGCAGGGCAGGTATTTATATGATCACTGCCCAATACAGCAGTGACCGAATCTATGAAATGAATGACCGCATCTATGAGGTGAGGGAGAACACCACTACCGCGGCATGTCCCCTTCTCTTTTCGAAGGATAGCAAGTGTTATTTTATTTGCCTGGTCCTACCTACCTGGGCTAGTACCATAGTAGGCAGGGCCAGACAAACCACATACTTTGATATCTCAGACGTAGTTCACTGAGGAGGGATCCCATGCCTCTATTCTACTCCTTCATGCCCCCGTCATGAAGGTCGCCAATAACACAGGGGGATACTTTTGTCATAATATGATGTCACTTCAAAATGGCACTTATTGGAACCAAACTCTTCATTTATAGGCCTACTACAATACTCATATCGTTTAAAGGTATAACAATATAATTAATGTCAATCTGTGCTTCTGTAGAATGAATAGGCCTACACTTCTGATGATAATATTACATGTTCTAACCAATTTGCTGTGAAGCATGAATGTTGTTCCTGACACGGCAGCAACATTTATAGACTTGGGGAAAGCTTTTGACATTGTACCTATAGATTGTAAATCATCACATCGGCAAGTTAATGTGTCCATGATCTAAACAACAAATATTCACAAGACGATAGCACAATTCTTTTTACAATATGCGTTCCTTTCTGTTCACAGCAAGCGCAAAAAACCTGCAGGCTTTACTATTGTTGCTGGAACAAACAATCTGAATGTAGGCGGAACCAAATCTGACGTGAGGAAGATAAAACGCCTCAGGGGTTACAACAGCAGAACCCTCAATAAGGACATGGCTGTGTTATGTCTCAATACACCACTGACCTACAGTGACAAGATTGGGAATGTTGCCCTCCCTCCAAAGGGGTGTGGCTATCCTGCCGATGACACCAATGTGACGATAAGTGGATGGGGATCCACGGTGGAAGGTAAGAAATAATAATCAGATAAGGCATAAAAGGGTTGTTTACAGGTAACATGGCCCCCAAGAAATATAGGGTCAATAGGTCTTTTTTATTTTCGACAATTAAACAAAGTAATTTCAGCCAAAAGTACCAAAACACACACAAACAAAGAAAAAAAAAGGGTAGGGCCAAATAGGGATGTTTGGGATAGCTGACAACTTTCTTTTCTTACTTTTGCCTAGGAATAGTTACGGGCTTTATTTGTTGCTTTTATTTAATCAGGTTAAAAGAATATAGGCTCGTGCAACATCGAGTTAACTTTAAAATAGCCTTGAAATTGCCAATTTTGAAAATTGGATAGACATTACTAGGATTGGCCCTCTTTGCTAGTGTAACGGACGCAACTTCGTCCTCTTAATATTGTTAGGTTACTAAGGAAAGAACAAAGTCGACAACAGTTTGAATAAAGTGTACAGCTTGCAAATAGGTTGTTTATTAACAGAACCTAAACAGGCGAATTAAAAGCAAACTCCCTACAGAGTTCGGAGCGGGTCAGTAGGCTTCGAAGCTGATTCAAAGTCCAGCTAGTGGAGTTCAAGTACTCCAACTAACCGACGAGTCCTCCTGGGGGTCGGCTTATATAGGCGACCAGCCTACGTGCTTACACACAGACCGGAAGCATATAGTGACCTCTGTCTATACCCCAAGTTCAGAGCAGGTGCTGCCACCTGCCGCTGGGCTGAAGGGTTCGAACAGAGCTCGCAACACAACGCCCAACAGAACCCGTCATGATGTTACCTTAGTAAATCCAGCCCCTACACTAGGTAGGGTCGGGTACCTGAGACACAATGTTTTTACCCCTGGCAGTACCAGCGAAAGAAATCGGAATAGTGGCATATCTGTGTTGGAAAATAAGACACAGATGAATTGGTAGGCCTATTGTTCATAATAAGTTTGTGTCCTCTTTCTGCAAAGTATCAATAGAGTTGTTTTGATTTAGATGGCCCGATTAGTCCTCAACTACAAGTGGTGACTACAAAAGCAGTCAGCAGTGCTGCATGCCAGTCAAAGTATACTGATGAAGATATCACCAAGTTCATGTTGTGTGCTGGAGAACTGGATGCCAGGGGCAAGGACTCATGCCAGGTAGGTTTATTATACACTACTCTCTGCTTACATTCAACATAGCAGATCACTTTATATATAGTATAAACATAAATGATGCCAAGGTAAATAATTATTGAGCTCTGATTATATGCATGGCCAGTACATTCCAGAAACTGACAAGGACTCATGCCAGGTAGGTTATCATACACTACTCTCTGGTTACACTCAACGTATAGCAGATTAATTTATATATCGTATAAAAATAAATGATGCCAAGGTAAATTGAGCTATGATTATATTCATGTCCAGTCCATCCCAGAAAGTGACATGTATACGGAATTACTTGTTCTTAGAAGCACATGCTTTTCCTATAGACTCATGGACCTTGGTTCTTTTATGAAAGATGAACAGGCACTTTACATTAAAGCCCTAAATCCACGGGTGAAAGGATCCTGCGTTAAAAGGGTAACGCACCTCTGCCGCCCCCACTTCGTTTGTTTTTCGCTGTGGACGCCGGCGAAATAGAGGCGATACCGTTTTAACGCAGGGTATGACCTGTACCTGCTGCCGTGGACTTAGGGCTTAACTTCAGCTAAGTTTTCATAATTCTGGTACTATATCTTATTTACAGGGTGATTCCGGTGGGCCCCTCACCATAACCTCGGAGACTGGAGTGGTGGAGCAGGCTGGTATTGTCAGTTGGGGCTACGGCTGTGCCGCCCCAGAGTACCCGGGAGTCAACACAAATATCTGCCAACTCAGAAAGTGGATCATCAAGACAATGAAAAAGTGCAAATAAGCAACTTGCCTTGATATTTTCTCCGTTCCTACTGTAACCCCGGGTTGATGGGGGGGGGGGGGGGGCGTGGTGCATACTAAACAGGGGTGAGTGTACAAGCAGTGGGGGGGGGGTAGAAATATAAATGTTGTACTTCATATATTATGCTCGATATATTATATACTACAACTATATGTGTGGCAACTGTGCAGTGTTTAGCCTCTGAAAAAATAACTATATGTATATATTATTATGTGCATATATATTATGTAGGATATGTTTATCGCAATATCACCTACAGTACATTGCCGCATTTAACTTAATTAGCACAATAAGCGCCCATCTCCTTTTTTCGGCCGACTTATAGATACTTAACATAAAAAAATATATCATAATAAACTATATGCATGTATTGACTGTTTCCACAGCAAGTATTTGTGAAAACGTTTTTGCGCCATGGAGGACATTCGGTCCTGCAAACCTTTTGTTTTACAGCACCAGCTTAACTTTTGAAGGTCCTGATATTTCTGATTGATTGATTTGTCCAAGTGTATATAGTACCCTATGGGACTTCTCAGGTTTGATCGGACAATAGGTCCTTTCTTTTCTCATCTTAAAGTTGCGCATACGTGTGTGGGTGTGTGTGCGCGCGTGTGTTTGCGATATTTCTGAATTGCGCACTAGCTACTGCTTCTATGCGAGCATTTATGATATGGTATGTACACTTTGAGGACTCTCTGGAAAACTGTATAATGGTCCGATTCACAAGCCGTAAAAACTGACATGTATCCCAGAATCCAGCCAATCATCTGGACCGGCAGTCGGACACTTTCAGCAGACCTTTAGTCGACGTCTGCCACGTTTTCACGAAGACTGCTCCCTATAAAACCACCATATAGGGCACTAGCGAGTTGCAGTGATTCTCCCTTGTGAGACCTATAGCTGAAGCTGATTCCTAGCATGTCCAAAATGTCCAGTTTTAGGGGTCATCACTTTTTGAATTGGTGGTAGTTGAGTAGTTCTTATGTCCTCTATATCAACTGTCCAGATTGGTGGAGTGGTTAGGACACTGGCAGTTCAATACAAAGGTCCTGACTTCGAATCCATGCCAAAGCTACATGGTTAATTTTTTTCCTAGTTGGTCAAGAATAATAATAGTATTCACATAGAAAAACCAAAAAGGTATACAAAATCATTTTAGATTACCCTATAAAATTGTATATTGTGTGAAGGAAATTTACAACTGAATTGTATACTATCACGATTTTTGAATAACCAAAAAAAACATTATATAATGGTGTGTGAACCAAACAACCTTGGTAGGGATTCGAAGTCAGGACCTTTTTATTGAATTGCCAGTGTCCTAACCACTCCCCCAATCTGAACACATGACATACTGACCCACAATACAGGCCTATAACAGAAAGGTTTATGGACCCTAAAACTCCAAATTTTGGACATGACAGGAACCAGCTTCAGCTAACCAGCTGGCTGCTATAGTTAGCAGGGGAGGGTGCACTGGTACCAGGCAAAATGGCACTGTGCAGTGATCATCTTGCTAATGCGGAATATCATAGAACCCCTAGGGCACTTGCTTGACCATCATTCTAACAGTTATCAATGATGTACCAGCCAGTTTGCTGGCTGATGAAGTTAACCCATTCCAGGTTATAGCGTCATACAGATTAGTGTTGTTGTGACGAGCGTTTAGCTTGGTATATGCACACGCATTATACCACCAGCCCCCAGAATTAAGTTGTGCACAGTGGACTCCTAGATGCCTGTCGTTGTCTTGTTCCATTGTACTGAATCTAGAGCCGCTATGATAGGCCAGGTTATCACCTGAAAATAATAAGCAATAAATACATTTGTTTAAATACGTGTTTTATATGGATATAGGATCCAGAATCTAGATCTACAGTTAATAATATTACTGACTTAAAACCATATCTTCCAAGCCTCATTTTGAGCGAAATAATATCTAGTATAAGGCCAACATTTTTTGTTTCAGGTCACCCGACCGACCCTATCAAAACAGGGCTGAACCTACGTTTTTAAGCAATTTTGAAGAAAGTATTTTCCCTCTTTTTTGGTCAATTTTCGGGTTTTCGGAGAGGCTGGGTAGTACTTTAATGTTTTAAAAAAAGAAGTGAAAAAAAATAAAATCCGACCAACCGACCCTACATTTTCTTGCCATGTTACCTGAAACAAACCTTTTTTTTTGGCCTAACCAACTCTTATGTAAAATTCTTTCCTGAATCCTTAACTATCTTTGGGTTTCTCAAGAACATGTATGAATGATGCAAAAGATCATACATCTATACACATAAACTTACGTAAGCCATACGCTGTAGAAAATCCAGATATATATAACCGATATTTATCCGTTTCATTCGCAATCCGAAATTCAGAGTAGTCTACATAAAGAAAGTTTGTGACTGGATATTCCATCTCTATCTTGAGCACCTTATTGCCTGCAGTCGTCAGAGTATGGATGTTGTCATTGCCAAGCCATAAATCTCCACTAGCATCCCCAAATCCATTTTTGTAATCGGTCCAATTTCGTTCAAATGATATCCCTCCACGTAATCTTTGTTGAAAAACCTTGTGAATAAAAGCATGAACATTTGAAAAGAATGTATAGATTTTACAATTTAAACTCATTGACCAAGAACCGATGGATAAAAGTCACGCCAAATCTCCAAACCATAAGTCTGAGATTGCGATATTTATCAAAAAATTAATGTATTTCTCAACAAATCAATCGCCCACCTATTCATACTAAGTCATACATAAGTCAGTTATTTTCTAGACGAATCGTAGTAATTAGTGTTCAAAAGTATACAAACCGTCCACCCCCCTCCGTCCAGGCCCTGTTCACAATACACCTTCATGGTCCTCACGCCATCTGGTGATATATTGTACACACCAGAAGTAGTATAGCCGGCCGTGTACAATGCTTCAGTCAACGTCTGTAGGACTTTGAGCAGTTGGGATTTCAGGTGTAGTGCTTAGAGTGGTTGAGATTTCAGGGGTAGTGCTTAGAGTGGTTGGGATTTCAGGGGTAGTGCTTAGAGTAGTTGGGATTTCAGGGGTAGTGCTTAGAGTAGTTGGGATTTCAGGGGTAGTGCTTAGAGTGGTTGGGATTTGAGGGGTAGTGCTTAGAGTAGTTGGGATTTGAGGGGTAGTGCTTAGAGTAGTTGGGATTTCAGGGGTAGAGCTTAGAGTAGTTGGGATTTCAGGGGTAGTGCTTAGAGTAGTTGGGATTTCAGGGGTAGAGCTTAAGGTAGTTGGGATTTCAGGGGTAGTGCTTAGAGTAGTTGGGATTTCAGGGGTAGTTTGCTTTGGCCAAGCTGAAAAGAAAGATTATTTATGTAGCAGGTTGACAAGGCATATACTCACAGCGTTCACTTGACCACGACAATTTATATCTATCTATCTATCTATATCTATGTATGTATATATTCATATATATTATAGCCTAGGGGCACTTTCATATGACAACATACCGGGGTAATAGCCTCAGCTCCTCCTCAGATGCGTCCTAGTGTCATCGCTGGTACCTGAGGGCCCATAACCTAATCACTTTCCCTGTATGTTGGGGATCCTTCCGCGGGTACTTGCTTACATTCATAATATCACCACACCCAGCGTACCGTAACTAGTGAGTGAGTAATGGATGTTTAACGCCATTTCAACGACTAAGGTCTTATTCATGGCGAGCGTACCGTAACTATTTTTACCAAGAAGCTTTAGTGCCTGCGAAGCCCTGCGATTGATTGATTGATTGATTGCGAAGACGCTCAGGAACAGAGGTCAACGTGGGGAAATCTTGCATGATAAGTTGTCAGGCTAAAGTGCTCATGATCACCCCTAGCCAGTGGCTTGCAGGAATAGTGGTTAATCTTTAAAACTAAATTGCAACTAAAAAGGCATGTGCTCAGAATAGTGGTGTTTCCCATTGCCAAAAACGAAGCTAACTCAATCTGTAATAATGAGGGGTCATCGAGAGAACATTCATTTTTTAAATTTATTTTATGGAGAGGAAAAGCTATCTATATACAGCTTTTTCTCTCAGATATGATCAGTACGAGTTTAATTTCAAATGTGTTGCAATGCAACATATATTTAGCCCTATCTTTCTTTTATACTTCAGAACGATCACTTAAAGTAAAACTTATTTACATACGTTTGGATCGATACAATAGGGACCTTTAGCAACCACGTAAAAGATCATAAAACGCAGACGTAGCAGTGCTGAAGGGATAGGATACGTCTGCGTTTGATGAGCTACGTCGGGTTTGCTAAAGGTCCCTATTAGGCCTACTCAGGGTTCCCACACAAATTTCAGATCAAAATTCCATGACATTTCCATGACATTCCATGACAAAAATCTCAATTCTCCATGACATTTATAAAAGTCTTGTGTGGGGTCATGGGGCTTGGCCCCTGAGAACATTTCCAAAATCTAGAAAGCTCATGGCACATTCTCAGATATTTTGTAATATTAATTCATTATTTTTAAATTCCATGACATTCCATGACACATGGCAAATCTTTACAAAATTCCATGACATTCCAGACAGCTTTCAAATTCCATGACATCCCATGACTTTCCATGGTCATATCAACACGTGGGAACCCTGCCTACTACATAATATAGTTTGGCACTACAAATAAAGAGTAATAAGGGACTTTTCATTCATTAATTACCGGGGGGAGGTGGTGAAATGTTTTATGCCCCCCCCCCCCAAGTTCGCGTAGAATCTTTTGCCCACCCCCCTTTGAACTATAGTAATGCGCGGGCTGTTTTGCTTAAGAGGGGCAGAATTCTTTATGCTCAAAGAAGGGCAATTTTTTTACTGGAAATGTTTACGCCCCCCCCCAAAAAAAACCCACCACCCCCTCCCCTGTAACTAATAAATGAACACTCCACAAGATTGATTGAATTGTTTCATGCCAAGTGTAATATGACGGCTGGGACATACTCAAAAGTGATAAGATATAGTATAGAATACTGCTGTTGAGAAATTAACATGCATTTGCTACATATCAAGGGTCACCAACCTTTGATTAAGATGAGCACCAAAAAGGCAAAGGAAACAGGCATTGTCTTGGTAGGTATATGTGTCCGTTTTACTGCTGTATCTCTCTACTGATGCCACTGGTGTCTTAGTTATACACAGAGGTGTGAGAGCCTTTATGTTTCGTTTTTTTCTGGATAAAGCTAAAGGGCAACATTTGACTGATGTGAGTCGTGACAGCCACGACAGCAGTTTGACAAAGAACCGAGGTCCTGTAAAAACTACGTGTTTGTGTGCCCCATCTCACCTGCCACGTTCTACCATGCAGGAAGTAAATAATTATAACATTTCCGTGTGGAAAATCCCTAGCATTTTAATCAGACATGCAAACTCCGAGTCCAGTCCAGGATTTTTTTTTTTTGGGGGGGGGGGGGGGGGGGATGTATGCCCTCCGCCTTCCAAATAATTATCATCGACAGCAAAGTGTAGCTAGGTGGGGTTTGGGGGCATGCCCCCCTCAAGAAAATTTGAAAGCCTATGATTAAGTGTGCATTCTGATGCATTTTGGCACACAATATATTAAGACTCAGCTCTGAATTATTCTCTATGATTGGGGCTGGAAACTTGTTTATTTTTTAGGAAAAATGTAAATCTAGACATGAAATAGTGTATTCTGCTGCATTTTGGCCAAAAATATATCTCAACCTGAAATCTGGATTGTCCAGCCTCTGTGATTGGGGCTTATCCTTTTTGAGGAAAGGTTTGGGGAAGATTTGACAATCTAGACCTGAAATGGTGCATTCTAGTGCGTTTTGGCCAGACATGTATCAAAGATAAGATCTGTATTAGACAGCCTTTCTTTATAATTGGGGATGGACCTTTGTTTTTTTAAAGGAAAGGTCTTAGAACGTTTTGGAATTCTTGACGTGAAATGGTGCATTCTGGTAAATTTTGGCCAGAAATGTATCAAAGCTAAAATCTGTATTAGACAGCCTTTCTATATAATTGGGGATGGACCTTTGTTTTTTGAAAGGGAATGTATTAGAAAGTTTTGGAATTCTTGACGTGAAATGGTGCATTCTGGTGAATTTTGGCCAGAAATGTATCAAAGCTAAGATCTGTTTTATCCAAGACTCTATGATTGGAGATGGACCTTTGTATTTTGGATGGGAAAGAAAAGTTCTTAGAAAACTTTGAAATTCTGGGATTAAAATGGGATATTCTGGTACATTTTGGCCTGAAATGTATCAAAGCTAAGATCTGCTTCAACCAGCATTTATGATTGGGGATGAAACTTTGTCTTTTGGATGGAAAGATCTTGGATTTCTTTAAATTTTTTGACTTGAAATGGTGCAATCTGTGAAAGAGTTTAGTGTTCATTTGCAAATCACATGTCAAAGCAGTACTTGGGGGGTTTGGGGTCATGCCCCCCAAGAAAATTGTGAAAATCAAGAAGGCAAATGGTGAATATCGATGTATTTTGATCTTCTTGTCTGATGAAATTACAAGTCCCCCCCCCCTACATGAAGGTAAACAGAGTTGTCATTGGATCTGGATGAATCACAAGAATGACCAATTTGGAGAAAAAAAATCTGAGAAATCTGAGGGGTTTGCATGCCTGAATTTAATACTCGGCTGATACACTCCCAAAGGATCGCAATGGCACATGATGTCCCCCCTGGCGAGTTACTCACCAGGGCATCATTTATGCATCGAGATGGCAAAGCGCATAACACATTGAAGCAACAATGTAGCCCATCACGGGTCATTGCAATGCCCTCCAAAATGGGAAGTTTCTACACTGTAAATTTAGAATAACGGACACAGTGTTAAGGAACCAAAGCACCTTTTTTACAGTGTAGATAAGGCTTGTGTTGATATGGACATTTACAAAATCTCGTTACACCCTTTTTCCAGACCAAATTTGCGGCACTCTAGGGCCAATGTTCCAATGACCAACCTCTTATCCATATGGGGTGCCGTTGGTTCCTAAAATCCAGAATTAGACTTAAGTCCAATTAATTGTACATATGTAAAATTCAATTTCACTTATGTCCAATTCCCCACTGCATAATGGGAATTCAATTTCACTTATGTGAATTAGAATTATACATATGTACAAATCAGCAGCACATAAGTTAAATAGTACATATGTGTAATTAAAATTCACATATCAAGAATACAATTGTACATATCATGATTTCTACTCACATATTGCCAATACTCTAATTTACATAAGTTAAATTCAATTGTACATATGTATAATTCTATTCCCATTATGTACTCTCAAATTGTACATATGTGTAATTGAATTCTACATATGTACAATTTAAATTACACTTATGTACAACTCAAATTACACTTATGTACAATTAGAATTAAACATATGTACAATTAGAATTACACTTATGTATAATTCCACATATGTACAAATAGAAAGATGGATTGTGTGATATACATCACAAGTGACCCAGGGCTTTTCCAAGATTGGCAGTGTCCCAACACTCATGTCCCAACACTCATGTCCCAACACTCATGTCCCAACACTCAGGTCCCAACACCCATGTCCCAACACCCATGTCCCAACACCCATGTCCCAACACTCATGTCCCAACACTCATGTCCCAACACTCATGTCCCAACACTCAGGTCCCAACACTCAGGTCCCAACACTCATGTCCCAACAATCCCGACCCCCTACCAACGATGAGCGACCACTAACACCCAACCCTGCAGCAGGTCTAAGCAATGGCCTGGAGGATAGTACCTTGGTCCTTTATTATTCTGTGTGTACCTTTAATTTCAGCTCAAAAGCGTCTCATAAAAACGTCTCACCTGCTCTTCACCATTGTAGGTATAGGAAGTCTGTGTGAACGTGACTCTTTTAAAGTCAGGATTCAAGGTCACTGGCCTATCTTCAGCATTAGTTCACAGAGACTTGCTTTTTGGGTAGTTTTTGACATTTTTTATTTGTCTTTTTTCACCAGGAAAAAAAATTGTACGGAAATTTTGGGAAAGACGGGAAGAGAAAGATAGTTCCCGAGATGTGGATGAGCTTTTTTTGGGAGAGAAATACCAAAAAACAAAAGCAGGGTGAATTTTCAAAGTCAGCTGACCAATCTATGTTTTTTGTTGGAAAACCGTCTCACAGAGACCCAGGGTCCCTGGGTCAATTACACTTATGTACAATTAGAATTAGACATATGTACAATTAGAATTAGACTTATGTACAATTCGAATAAGACTTATGTATAATTCAAATTAAACATATAATTAATTTGAATTACACATATCATCAATTCGAATTACACATATCATCAATTCGAATTCTCATTATGTACCAGCACATAATGATAATTCAAATTAGACTTATGTACAATTAGAATTAGACATATCATCAATTCGAATTAAACATATCACTAATTCGAATTCTTATTATGTACCGGTACACAATGCTAATTTGAATTTCACTTAAGTACAATTAATTTGGACATATCATTGATTCAATTAGACTTATGTACAATTAAAATTGGACATATCATCAATTTGAATTATACATATCACTAATTCGAATTCTTATTATGTACCGGTACATAATGCTTATTCAAATTACACTTAAGTACAATTAGAATTAGACATATCACTAATTCAATTGGACTTATGTACAATTAGAATTAGACTTATCATCAATTCGAATTAAACATATCACTAATTCGAATTCTTATTATGTACCAGTACATAATGCTAATTCGAATTACACTTAAGTACAATTAGTATTTAACATATCAATAATTCAAGAGAAATTCGAATTAGCATTATGTACCGGTACATAATAAAAATTCGAATTAGTGATATGTTTAATTCGAATTGATGATATGTCTAATTATGATTGTACATAAGTCCAATTGAATTAATGATATGTCCAAATTAATTGTACTTAAGTGAAATTTGAATTAGCATTATGTACCGGTACATAATGCTAATTCGAATTAGTGATATGTTTAATTCGAATTGATGATAAGTCTAATTCTAATTGTACATAAGTCCAATTGAATTAGTGATATGTCTAATTCTAATTGTACTTAAGTGTAATTTGAATTAGCATTATGTACCGGTACATAATGCTAATTCGAATTAGTGATATGTTTAATTCGAATTGATGATAAGTCTAATTCTAATTGTACATAAGTCCAATTGAATTAGTGATATGTCTAATTCTAATTGTACTTAAGTCTAATTCGAATTAGCATTATGTACCGGTACATAATAAGAATTTGAATTAGTGATATGTTTAATTCGAATTGATGATAAGTCTAATTCTAATTGTACATAAGTCCAATTGAATTAGTGATATGTCCAAATTAATTGTACTTAAGTGTAATTTGAATTAGCATTATGTACCGGTACATAATAAAAATTCGAATTAGTGATATGTTTAATTCGAATCAATGATAAGTCTAATTCTAATTGTACATAAGTCCAATTGAATTAGTGATATGTCTAATTCTAATTGTACTTAAGTCTAATTCGAATTAGCATTATGTACCGGTACATAATAAGAATTCGAATTAGTGATATGTTTAATTCGAATTGATGATAAGTCTAATTCTAATTGTACATAAGTCCAATTGAATTAGTGATATGTCTAATTCTAATTGTACTTAAGTCTAATTCGAATTAGCATTATGTACCGGTACATAATAAGAATTCGAATTAGTGATATGTTTAATTCGAATTGATGATAAGTCTAATTCTAATTGTACATAAGTCCAATTGAATTAGTGATATGTCCAAATTAATTGTACTTAAGTCTAATTCGAATTAGCATTATGTACCGGTACATAATAAGAATTCGAATTAGTGATATGTTTAATTCGAATTCATGATAAGTCTAATTCTAATTGTACATAAGTCCAATTGAATTAGTGATATGTCCAAATTAATTGTACTTAAGTGTAATTTGAATTAGCATTATGTACCTGTACATAATAAGAATTCGAATTAGTGATATGTTTAATTCGAATTGATGATATGTCTAATTCTAATTGTACATAAGTCCAATTGAATTAGTGATATGTCCAAATTAATTGTACTTAAGTGTAATTCGAATTAGCATTATGTACCGGTACATAATAAGAATTCAAATTAGTGATATGTTTAATTTAAATTGATGATAAGTCTAATTCCAATTGTACATAAGTCTAATTCCAATTGTACATAAGTGAAATTTGAATTAGCATCATGTGCCACTACATAATGAAAATAAGAATCAATGATATGTGTAATTTGAATTAGTGATATGTGTAATTTGAATTAATGATATGTGTAATTTGATTTAATGATATGTTTAAATAGAATTACGCATAAGTCTAATTCGAATTGTACATGAGTCTAATTCAAATTGTACATATGTAGAGTTGTACATAAGTCTTATTCCAATTGTATTTAAGTCTAATTTAATTTGTACATATGTGAAATTCAAATTTAACATATCTGAAATTCAAATTTTACATAAGTGAAATTGAATTATACATATGTACAAATGAATTCCCGATATGTGAGGCTGAATTGCACATATGTACAATTGTATTCGTGATATGTGAAATTCTTCTATTAGTATTATGTTCAAAGATTTTCATTATGTATGGCCGAATTAAACATATGTGCAATTGATTTGTTGATATGTAAAATTATACATAATGCTATTTCAATTCTACATATGTTCAATTGAATTCTACTTATGTTTAATTGAATTCTACATATGTGTAATTCAATTAGACATATGTGTAAATGCAAAAGGCATTATGCTAATTGAATTGTACTTAAGTAAAATTAATTGGACTTAAGTGTAATTAATTAGACATATGTCTAATTCAATTAAACATATGTCTAATTCGAATTAGACATATGTCTTATTAATTGGACTTAAAGCTTGACCGTCATGGTTGAAGTGAGGCCAAAAGCACTTTTGGATATAGTTCAGTTTTCATTCACAAGAGCGCTCTTAAGGGCTGAGAGCTCAGTTCTTACAGGCACAATATAGGGTGAATATGTTGTATCTGGACAATGCTCATGGTTCCCTGTCCAAACACTGCTGTCCTCTGGTGGAACTGTTATTTAAGGCCATGTATGGAAAATGCTGAACTTATTCCCTGACGGCCCAGCTTTAAGTCAAATTCTGGATTTTAGGAACCAACGGCACCCCATATATCCAGGGGGGCAACCAAACATATTTTTTTACGACATGCATTATAAATATCTAAACCTAGACAACATAATCGCATGATGCATCTCTTACACTACAGGTATTCATTCTCATCTCTCTTATTATATTGACATAATTATAGACCAAAATTATTATTTTTTAAAACCACTAATGTATCAGAAATACATTAGTCGGCATGATGCTTGAATGCAGTCCTGGCGAGTTACTCAGCAGTGCTGCATCCAGGGACCATGACGACCATGGGCATGACACACCAAGGCAGTGTGCAGCCCGTAAAGGGTTAAAACTTAGCATAATGAATATTACTGGTATGTTACCAAGTGCAGATACATGTAACAGCATGTGGATATGCTGGCACCTACCTCATACAGTTACAGCGGTGTAGAGGCAAGGTGCGCTTTACTGTGGTACAGGCAGGACAGTGTGAGGGTATATATAGGCTTGTTCATTGGTGCATACACTCCATTTCTCTAGCAATGTGTCTGACCCTCAAACATGCTAGAGGTAACTTCCTTGTCCACCCAACATCCAATGCTTCAGTGAGTGAGTGGGTTATGTTTATTTAATGACAATTCAAAATACCCCTCAGTCCCCCCTACTTTGAAACTTCTTGCCACGCCCTTGCAATGTCTCACTTTAGGGAGTGATCATTTTTTAACAACAGGGGGGGGGGGTGGTTTTCCGCGCGCAGCGCGCGAAATTTTTTTCACCCCCCCCGGTCAACGGGTCAAAATTTTTTACCCCCCCCCCCTACGGGTCGGAAATCGGCGCGCGCGCAGGCCCTTTGAAGCATAGTAACGCGCGGGCTTTTTGGCCCAAAACAGGTTAAATTTTTTTGACCCCCCCCAAGAGGGGTCCAAATTTTTTACACCCCCCCCCGGTCAAGGGGTCCAAATTTTTTTGCCCCCCCCCCCAAACCAACCCCCCCCCCCTGTTGATAAAAAATGATCACTCCCTTAGTCCTCCCCTTTTCACTTGTTTTACTATAAATACTACCATAGGTAAAAAATATGACACGTTTGCTAAGGAATCTTTAAAATGGTCCCAGGACTGGGGTAACTTAACTGAAGCTAAAAAAGGGCGTCAAGTATGTTAACTCGCTGGAGGTCCATATAGCGAGTTACACAGGGGAGTACACTGTGACAATATGTAGGTCGCTCGATGTACCGATCACCGTGTGTAATGTACACGTGGGTCTGGCAGTACAGTACCTTGATAATCGCCACTCTGGTGCGTACGGCGTACGATGACACACGCTATCTTGAATTAAAGCTATCAAGTTCTTAAAGTTAATCTTTTAATGTTGTTAATCTTGTGGACAATTATGACTATTGAAACATGGTGATAAGTGCTGGGATACACTGTAGACTTGTGAGTATTGGAAATGATGACCCACTGTTATTCTGTCAAGTGATGTGAATTGAAACTGTGTCATTCCCAAAACAAACAAAAATCAAAGTCAATACTGAACTGTCAGTCACTGTAACCTATGACCCCTGCCTCTGTCAACTGATTATTCAGTCCTGTCAACAAGAAGAACCCTGAACATTGTAGGCCACTTAACCCTTTGTGGGCGAGCATCAACTATAGTTGATGCCATGGTAGGGCGAGCATCGACTATGGTCATTGTAAGTGCCATAGTAGTGCCATAGTAGGCAGGGCCAGACAAACCACGGCCTTTGATATCTCAGATGTGGTTCACTGAGGAGGAATCCCATGCCAGACCACCAGCAAGAAGGCCCAGGCCCACGCATATTGGCAGCGGTTGCCAAACAGCTTACGTGACTGATCACAGCAGTAAGGCACGAGACCCCTCAAGTTTTGTCGCCTTTTACGAATCCGGTATGCCCATTGGCATTATGGAAGGATCCCGATGAAGTTAATCTACTCCTTAATTCATGCCCCCATCATGAAGGTCCCCACTAACACAGGGGAATGTAAAATCTAGAAGGGGTTTGTTTACTCTGCCAATGAGGATAAAACTGACCCAAATGTACTCATTGAAAAATATGATGAATACTTTGTAAGTGAGACAAGAGATTTTATCGAGCGACTTGTCTTCTCATGTCGCAAGCAAGAGCCGCAGGAGACATTTGAGCAATTCCTGTCGGCATTGCGGTTTCTGGCGAGCAGATGTAACTTCTGTAATCCCATATGTAGGGATGCACGTATCATGGATAGAATTATCAGTGGACACAAAAGTCCAAAGGCGAGAGACAAAATGCGATCAAAAAAGACATTGGACCTTGCTGCGGTCCTGATTATATGTAGATCGGAAGAGCTCGATGGTGAGACACAGAAAGTGGTTGATGGTAACATAGAGGCGGGAGTGGCAAAGTTGTCGCTCGTCGCTCAATCTGACAATAGAGATGGCGATAAGGATGTAAAGAGGTGTAACTTCTGTGCAAACTCTGACATCATGGGGAGATCACACTGTCCCTCCTGCTCTTTGTGTCTCAAGAAATTTTGCCACGCTTCCAACTTCAAAGCCCATAGAGATACCAACCCATACCAAAGAGAAGCCCCACTTAGTGTCCAGAGTGTGACAAAAGATTCCTGTGATAGAACACATTGACAGTCCACATTATGCTACACACAGGCGAAACACCTTACACAGGCTAGCAGTGTGGACGAAAATTAAATTAAATTAAAGCGTCATGAGAAGAAGCGCACTGAAAGCAAATACTCGTTTGATTGATTGATTGATTGATTGGATTGTTTTACGTCCAAGTGTGCTATGACGCCTGGGACTTACTCAAGAGTTTATCGGACTCTCGGTCCGTTCTTTTCTCATCTAGGTTGCGTTTAAGTGTGTAAGTGCATGTACGCGTGCATGTGTTTATGAGTCTACTTGTAGCAGTGGGACACGGCTCGTAGCGGTGGAACAATGCTCGTGGCATCGAGCCCCTCTTTATTGTGCTGCCTCACACAGATGCTGTGCCGCAGACTGTTGACACCTCATCTGACCAGTCCATTATCCTGACACCGGCGGGCCAGTCGCAGCTCCATACCAATCGGGCCAGCAGATCACAAATACTCGTGTAAAGTACGTGGAAGGCAGTACATGGATCGGGGGAGTCTCCAACGACACTCACTGAGGCATACCTTAACCTACGCTGTGGCTTGTCCACATTGTGCAGAGACGCTTGATAGGCCAATGTTACTGAAGGGGCACCTGCTGGCACACGTTGGCCAAGTAAATTGATTGATTGATTTGTTTAACATCCAAGTGCACATAGTACCCTATGGGACTGCCTCAGGTTAGTTCTTTCTTTTCTCATCTTTTTGTTGCGCATAAATGTGTGGGTGCGGGTGCATGTGTTTGCGAATCAACTTGAAGCAGTGAGATACATCGGACCCCGCTTTATTGTCCATGGGCTGACCTTGGGGGGGGGGGGGATCCCCAACCAAAAAAAAGGAGGGGAAAGAGGAGAAAAGGGAAAAGAGAAAGAAGAAAGAGTGTTAGAATATGATACCTGATCATTGGCGCATTCAGGGACAGGCCCCAACCAACCAAAGAAGATAAGAGATCTTGAAGAAAAGAAGGTAGGCTAGAAAAGCATAGGAAGTAAATCTATATTTATGCCGGGGGGGGTAGGTAGCTTCGACCACTGGTTATGCATTCTGGCGCATATATACATTGTGTGTTCTAGAATAGATAAAATGAAATGAATTGATATTGAGACTGATTGATTGATTGATTTGTTTAACGTCCCAGCGTACATAGACCCTAAGGGACTTCTCAGGTTTGATCGGACAATAGGTCCTTTCATTTCTCATCTTAAAGTTGCGCATAAGTGTGTGGGTGCGTGTGCATGTGTTTGTGAGTCTGCTTGTAGCAGTGGAACACGGCTCATAGCAGTGAGATACTGCTCGTGGCATCGGGCCCCGCTTTATTGTGCTGCCTCACACAGGTGGTGTGCCGCAGACTGTAGACACATCATCTGGCCAGTCACATTATCCTGACACCGGCGAACCAGTCGTAGTTCCATACCAATCGGGCCAGCAGATCAGGGCTGGCGAGTATGCAACTACTTTCCGTCTGGCTAGAGAAATCTTCTCCAGCCTGCCCTACCGAAACATAGGGGGGCCTGTTCCTCCCCTTTTACATCTTTTCGAACATCTTTGTTTCCCGCAGGAAGCTCAGAAGTTCTTTCTTTCCAGTGCCAGTTAAGACGCTGTTCATGGACGACGTACCTTGGAGGTGGTCGTCCCTACTTTTCTTTGTTGCTTGACAGAAGAGCACCAAGTGCTCCATGGTCAGAGGTACTTGACATCGCTGACATACCGGTTGGTTTTCACCCTTCATGAGGTGTCCGTGTGTCAGCAGCGAGTGGCCTATCCGAAGACGGGTCAGTCTTGTCGATTCCCTCCTGGTCAAACCTGTATGGTCGGGCTTTTTGCCTATCGAAGGTTCGATGGCTCTCAGTTTGTTGTTTTTGTCAGAGTTCCAGCGTTTCTGCCATTCCTCTCTGATAAACTCTCGGCAAATCGGGAGGAGGTCTGAGGAAGGGATGCAAGCCGAGCTGGGTTTCAGTCTCAGGGCTTTCTTAGCAGCATCATCTGCAGCTTCGTTCCCTTCTATGCCAATGTGGCTGGGCAGCCAACAGAGGACTACCTCCTTTTGGGTGTCTGTGAGGTGTGAGGTCAATTGCTTAATCTCCTGCACCACAGGGTTTTTGGGGTCATGTTGGTGTATTGCTTGCAGGCACGACTTGGAGTCGGAGAAGATGATGAAGGCCTTTCGCCTTGACACCCTCATCCACTCCAAAGCACTCAGGAGAGCATGGGCCTCAGCAGTGAAGATGCTGCTTCTTCCATGTAGTGCTCCTTTGCGGGTACCAAAGGGTGTGAATGCAGCAAAGCCAACACGGTTTCCGTCTTTCGAGCCATCTGTGAACACCTCAGTGTGACCTTGATGCCGACGGCTTATTTCGGTTAGTTTTTCCATGTAGGTTTTGGTCTGGGTTTCCCCTTTCTTGTGTTCACAAAGATCAAACAGGATGGTGGGACCCGCCTGTGTCCACGGAGGGGACTGGGCAGGTCCTTCCTTCATGACCTTTGAGATGGGTATGCGGGCCTCTCTCATCAGGGTTCTCACCCTCATAGAAAAAGGCTTTGTGGCGTTCTTCTTCCTACGGAAGACGCTGTGGTCCTCGTTGAAGATGGTGTTGTGAGTTGGATTTCTCTCGTTTGCCTTGACCCTGATGGCGTATTGGAGAGACAGTTTGTCCCGCCTGAGATCCAGTGGGGGAACTCCTGCCTCCACCCGCAGACTACAGGCTGGTGAGGATCGGAAAGCGCCGATGCAAAGCCGCAGGGCTTGGTTTTGAATCGGGTTCAGCCAATCCAAGTAAGACCTTGCAGCAGATGCATACACAATCGACCCGTAGTCCAGCCGTGACTGGATATAGGTCTTGTAGAGTGTTAGAAGAATCTCCCGGTCTGCTCCCCACTCTGTGTGGGAGAGCATCTTCAGGAGGTTCATGGCTTTTTGGCATCTTTTCCGCAGGTATTCCACATGGGGTTTGAAGGAGAGGATTCGGTCAAACACGAGTCCAAGGAATTTAACCTGCGGTTCAACTTTCAGTGCTTTCCCGTGGAGTGTCAGTGCAGGAGCCTCCGCACACCTTCGCCTTCGGCAAAAGTGCACACAGGTGGTCTTGCTTTCTGAAAACTTGAAGCCGTTTTGCAAGGTCCAAGTCTCCAGGCGGGAAAGTGTTTGTTGGAGTTTTCTTTCAATAGTTGCCATAGAGGTACCACTGTAGCAGATGACAAAGTCATCAACATACAGACAGCACTCCACATTATAACCGAGGGTTTTGGCAATTTCGTTGATTTTGATGCCGAAGAGTGTTACCGAGAGGACGCAGCCCTGGGGAACTCCATTCTCCTGGTCAACTGTCTTGGACTGGGTGGCACCAAGTCGGACATTGAATGTTCTGTTAGCGAGGAAGCCTTCCACAAATAGTGGTAGTCTGCCTTGCAGTCCCATTTTCTGCATGTCTTGGAGGATGCCAAATTTCCATGTCGTGTCGTAAGCCTTTTCAAGGTCAAAAAATACGGCAGCGCCATGTTCGTTGTTGGCAAATCCTTTCCTGATGTAGGTCTCAAGACGCACAAGGTGGTCTGTGGTGCTGCGACCTTTGCGGAAACCTGATTGGTATCGAGTCAGGAGATTGTTTGACTCAAGATACCATACAAGTCTGTTGTTGATCATCCTCTCCATCGTTTTGGCCAGGCAGCTGGTCATGGCGATGGGTCTGTAGCTCGAAGGTATAGATGTATCCTTCCCTGGTTTCGGGATAGGCACAACTATGGCCTCCGACCAAGATGGTGGGTATTTGCTCGTCGTCCAGATGCCATTGAAGATATCCAGGAGCAGCTCGAATTGGTGCTCTGGAAGGTGCTTCAACATTTGGTAATGAATGTCATCAGGGCCCGGGGACGAGTCTTTTGCCTGGCTTAGGGCATGCTGCAACTCTGCCATCGAGAGGAGCTTGTTGTAGTCCTCCTGATTTTTAGATAGCAGATTCAGCGGCCTCATCTCTTCCCTTTCTTTGTGTTGGTGAAACTCCTGTCTGTAGTTTGCACTAGAGGAGACCTTGCCATATTGAGACGCTGGGTAATACTCTAAAACCTCTCCATTAACATTGCGTCTCCTTTTCATCATATCTTTCGGGTAAATGAGATGCATCAATCAGGGGTTTCTGTCTAACATATTTAGTCTAGTAGAGACGAGACCAGACAAACTATTTATCCCACAAAACGTGCCCAACTGATATGAGCGATTGTTACAACCCGCCTATGAGCACTCTGTGGGCCACGTAGTTCCAGAGCTATTAACAAAAACGTGCAAGGAGAAAGCACCATCTTTGAGATGAGATGACGAAGATAAGAATTCCGAGAGGGTGCTTTCTACGACGTCTGTGCTTCTAAGCTACTCCGTATATATATGGGCACGTGGCCAGTTTTTTTCAGTCAGAGCAGTGCGCTGTTGTTTTGTCTACGTCGAGTTCTCATGTTCTTTGAATTTATTTTCTTAAAATCTACTTGTTTTAAGGTAATATAGAAGTGCCAACGCTAAAATAATTGTGATTATTCTTTACATTTGTGTAGCCGCCAGGCAGTCTGCAGTGAGCAGTTCAAGCCCTGCTCCGCACCCACCGTCCCTGTTGCTGCCTTCCGCCCGGTTCATACCAAACGGCTCCGCTCGACCTCCCGTGTCACTGTCACCCACCCAGTTTATGATACAGTCTGTCTGTCACCCCCTCAGTAGGTACCAAGCAGATCTACTCTGCCTCACCCACAGAGCCTGTCATGGAGCCTACCCCCACCCATGGTACTACTACCCGCCCATGTGGTATCAAACGGCCCCGCTCCACCTCGACTTGATTGATTGATTGGATTGTTTTACGTCCAAGTGTGCTATGACGCCTGGGACTTACTCAAGAGTTTATCGTCGCCTCCCCCATGGACCCTGCTCTCAGTAAATTGTGTATAGACTTATGAAAATGCATGAACTTGTTAATTATCATTATTATTAAATGTGTTTTGTTAAATAAGAGATCCCATAGGCTTGAAGCAGCAAAGCCGTATCAGTCTACTTCCTGTGAAAGTGTCTCGTATCAAGGTCTCTGTATCAGGCTACTTCCGGCCTTAGCACTGGTGTATGAATATGTTTACTCATTGTTTATGTTTTCATTGACCCTCCTCGGGCTGCAGGCTCAATGGAGTGGGGGGGGGGGGGGCTGGCAGTTGCAGCTAACCATGACTGCCCAGTCACGCTGAGACGCAGTCCGTCCTTACTATACCGGGTTGGGGAGGGGGGTAGTAGCGTGCGGCTGAGTAGAGGGCCCTAGTGCAGCAATACCCCCCCCCCCAACCAGTGACATATGTTCAATGAATACATCAACAAACACAGTCATACAAGGCCGTACACACGGTAAAATCAAATTATGGTTTAATCCTCTTCATTCTTGAACCATTAACAAATTTGAATCGAGCAGTAAGCCTAAATTGTAGAAATAAAGAGAATATAGACTCTGAGAGGGGGGACTCTTTTCTTTTGTGTATTCGGAAAACCGGAAGTGCAGGAACAATCCAAAATAGAAATCGTCTGCTTCTATTGAGTGAGTAAACAGGCTTAAAATGTCTATAAGGGCCTGCAGCCTGATACTTAAAAATTGATACCAGATACGGACCCCCCAAAGTCAGTTTCGCCGATCCTGTCTACGTATTACTAGCCTGCAGATCAAGGCTTAAATTAAGGAAGGAACAAGGGGCAAGTGTACTTGATTGTAGGGCTTCTCCAGTTGAGACTCCATACTTGATACATTCCACATGCTGAAAGCCACATGCTGTTTAGACTCTGTCGGTTAGATGTAAGGGATTAGTGTTAGTTAGCATTTATACACCTGTGCCGTTCATGTAGCCTTGTGACCACGTTAGCAATTTGTGGGCTTGCTTCAAAATAAGTAAGAAAAATGTCAATAAAACATCAATGACATTAAAATGATTTCGTACCTAATTTCACATGCCAGAGACGTCTTTATTTGTGTGCCTGGAGGCGCTCCTGATAACGAGTATATTCCCATTATCTTGGAAAGAAATATAGTTACCCCCTTTATATCCTCAGATCCTTTATTATAAATTCCTCACTTAAACGATATACCGTATTCGACGTAATAAGCGCCCTCCCCCTAATAAGCACCCCCCCCTTTCCAGATTTTTCTCCAGTTTTTTTTCATGTGTACCTCCGATTTTGTTCCTGTTTTCACACCCGTGTGTGTCATGGAGCACTTCACACCTGTGCAGGTGTTAAGCCAAGCCAAGTGTGAAGGCACAGGGGTGATTATAAACCACTGAGGTGAGCCAGTAGTCTGCATTAAACAACCAAAGGGGGCGCTTATTAAAATGAATATTTGAGGCAGATCTTTCCACTCAAAATAATATTTTAAGCGCCCAGGGCGCTTATTACGTTGAATACGGCCGGACCCTAGCATTACAGTATTTAATTCCCCAAAGTTTAAAACTCAGGTAATTAATGTTGTTGGACCCAGGGAATGGCTATTCCCTGGGGCATCGGGTCAGAAACGGAGTCGGACACGGACCGGATAGAGCTCGTCGCGGATCCCCGAAGATGAAGTTGAAGACTTAAACACATTTTATACTTGATTGTTTGATTGATTGATTGGATTGTTTTACGTCCAAGTGTGCTATGACGCCTGGGACTTACTCAAGAGTTTATCGGACTCTCAGTACGTTCTTTTCTTATCTAGGTTGCGCGTTTAAGTGTGTGAGTTTTTTATACAATAGACACTGACTAACATATTTATGGTGAGGACTACTGGACACAGCACAATTAGACACATAAATAATAGATAATAACGAACATCATAGGGTGCACACCGGCAGGTGGGATGCCTGGTGCACCCCGCCGCCTGATGATGAGGGAGCTGAGCTGCCTGCTAGTCCTAACACAATTAACAAGCAGGCCCTTCTCTACTGGTCCATGGCCAGTAGCATCACAGGTATTCCAAGCAAGAGGAAGTGGATACTTAGTGAACACTGTGTCCGAATCCATTGACCTTAAGAAAATGCGCCTGACATCCCGGTTTGCCAAGGACCCCAGGCCGTTATCAAGAAATGCACAAGGAAATTCATGACAAGGGCAAAGCTGGTGATCAAGTTTCCCAGCATTCATACACTCTGGCAGGAAAAAAAGAGTGCATTAACTTTAAGGGGAAGAGGGTGCAGAAAGTGATTTTGACTGAATTCACCAAAACCTTGTACCAGATGTACTCCGACCAACACCCGGAGCACTCAATGACACACGAAGAGGGGAGAAGTACATCAAGACAGTGGCCTTCAACACAGAACGGATGTGCCCTCGCATGTCGTGCGGTGAAGGAAAGCAGGCTGCCTGATACAATCGTGCAAAACTCAACCCAGGAGGAGTTTTTGCAGAAGTTAGAGTCAACCCCCCTTCCAGGCCAAATAGATTACAAGTGTTGGAAAAAGGTCGATGGGGAAAGAGTTTGAAACAATGATGGTTCACTCTAGCCGGGCGATAAACCAGCACAAATGGTCCGGAACCTGCGGAAGGATATGAGCGAGAGAAAGTGTACTGTCCAGATGGATTCTCGCTGTGAACTGGATGGTCAGTTACTGGGAGCAGATCCAGAGAGCCTACTACTCTAAGGCTCCTGTGACGCTGCACCCAGTCACTGGAATGAGGGAAACGAAAGCAAGCATTACTGTCTTGGAATCGTCACCGATGACCGCCAGCATGATGCCGGGGTGATATTTGCTTTCCTCGAAGCCATCAACCGAGTCACTATTTTGGAAACAGATGGTAAAGACACTAAAAATGATCAGCACAGACACGGCCTACTCAATAGAATCCCCTTCTGATGCACAACTTCTGAAGAATTCAATGGATGAGTTCAACTTCATTGTTGCTTTGATTGTGACCAAGGAGTGCCTTGGCTACACCAAGCAACTCGGCAGACTTCTTCAGGGACGGACCCTTGATGTAGTGACAAGTTTTGAGTACATAGATACTGTGAAGACCACTTTAGCAGAGGTAAATATATAGACAACCTTCATTGAGGAACTATAAGGGTGTTCCTTTATGTTTATTTCATATTATTACTGACAATATTTGTTAAAAATCCACTTAATTCACCTGAAAAAGTTTACAAATTTACGATGGTTAGATGATAAATTATGGTTATATGACAGACTAAATACTGGTGAAGGTTATTTCGGAGTTACGGCTTTCCTTGGTTAAATCAATGAGGCTGCCGTATTGACTATGAAATAAATGCACATTATATGCACTAGCAGCCTTGAGGGAAACTACAAGTATCTGCGGATGACTGTTTGACAAGTACGGGGCGTCAATATATTTACCATATAATTCGAATAAATTTAAAAAAAAGGAGATGTAGTGGCCATTTCTTTAGATGAAAGGGTGACGAATGAGGGACCAAGCCGCGTGAACCCTCGCTGCATGTGAACACAGGAAACAGTTCTGGAGGCCACGCCGTACGCCTTATAGAAACAGCACAGTAAAGAGGGAAAGTGACGTTAAGAGGCAACCCATTGATGTTGTTAGAGGATTGCTGTATACCCTATAGTGAGAGCTGCCAAATACTACAAAATTGTCTTGATGTTAAGAAACAAAAAGTTTTGCGTGCACCCCATTACGAAACTAGGAGTTGCCATGATTGGAAAAGGAACTTGGGAGTTGCTGAAGGAATTGGTTCAGTAAATTTCAGTGTGTGAACTGCTTAAGGAAATTGAAAAATGGTAGAAATCGATCTGTTTGATCGGGATATCATAGAAAGATCATGGTATTCTTAAGTTGCAGTCTTCCTGGCAGAGGATGAAACAACAATAATCGTTTTTTTACTACTTTTTGGATCCTGTGGCATTGATGGGCCAGATCACAAGTGCATTAACAACTTTTTCATCACAGTTGGTGAAGGAGAGCAGGGATACGAAACAGTTGTCATAGCATTCAACAACAGCAAATTAGAAACATATATATGCTAGGGCATTGATTTTGAAACCTCTTCACCCAGATCACTCTAAACTTCCTGTTGTCCTATCTGAAACAGGTTCAATAATGAGTTGGTTTTTGTCACAGTGGAACAAAGCTGCTGGGATGTACCGCAACACACTCATAGGTACTCATAGGGAACAGTTCAGATGGTGACACCCGAAGATGCAAACTGCAACTGAAGCAGATGATACGATTGTTGATGATCGGATTGATTGAATTGGTTTGTTTAACATCCAGGCATACTTAGTACCCTATGGGACTGTCTCAGGTTTGTTAGGAACCTTGGTCCTTTCTTTTCTCAGCTATAACTTAGCTTCACAATGAGCTGGAGGGTACGATAAGATCACCAAGCTTGGATTTATGGATTAGGGGATCAAAACAAAAACAAGGCCTCGGTGTTACAACATTCTTTCACTGTAGAAATCTTATTATATATAATCACACTAGACAGTAAATGGGGCAAGGATTGAATCTAAAGAAGAAAACAGAAAACTGTACAGGTATCTGATGAACTTCAGAAGACAGGAACTGGATTTACTGGTAATAGACAGTAATTGGAATACTTTAAAACAGAGGTTTGATTTATAACTTATGTGCCCCAAAATCAATGTCCGATCAAGGAGAGATTTGTTTAACAGCCAAGCATACATAGTACCCTGTTGGACTGCCTCAGGTTTAATCAGACACTAGGGCCTTTCCTTTCTCATTTTTAAGTTGCCTATAAGTTTGTGCGTGTGTGTCCATGTGTAAGTGTTTCTGCTTGTAGCAGTGGGACACGGTTCGTAGCAGTGAGATGCTGCTCGTGGCATTGGGCCCCCGGTTTATAGTGCTGGTTGGTTGATTGGTTGATTGGATTGTTTTACGTCCAAGTGTGCTATGACGCCTGAGACTTACTCATGAGTTTATCGGACTCTCAGTCCGCTCTTTTCTCATCTAGGTTGCGCATTTAAGTGTGTGAGTGCGTGTGCATGTGTTAATGAGTCTACTTGTAGCAGTGGGACACGGCTCGTAGGGGTGGAACAATGCTCGTGGCATCGGGCCCCTCTTTATTGTGCTGCCTCACACAGATGCTGTGCCGCAGACTGTTGACACAACACCTGGCCAGTCCATTATCCTGACACAGGCGGGCCAGTCGCAGCTCCATACCAATTGGGCCAGCAGATCAGGAACTGGCGAGTATGAAAACTACTTTCCATCTGGCCAGAGATCATTATCTCTAGCCTACCGGGCCGAGTCTCGAAGGGGGGCCTGTTTTCCCCCTTTTACATCTTTTCGAGCCTCACACAGGTGCTGTGCCGCAGACTGTAAACACATCACCTGGCCAGTCACATTATCCTGACACCAGTGCACCAGTCATAGTTCCATACCAATCAAGGGGGCCTATTTCACATAGGAGGTTTCATTGGTTGATTGATTGATCAATCAAACGAAGGTGGTCGTTCTTGGTTCCTTGACAATAGAGCATAAAGTGCTCCATGGTCAGAGGTAGTGCATGTAGCGTTAGTGATAGTCATACTGGTGAAGACTTGACATTAATGACAAGTATTAAGGTAAGTTTGGGCATGACAATGAAGACTCAGCATCGGAATTGATTTAATTGTTTAACGTCCAAGTGTAGATAGTACCCTATGGGACTTCCTCAGGTTTGATCGGAGTTAGAGATGGATGAAATGGAAGATCAACCGGAACGGGTACCAGCTGAAGTTGAAGAGCTGGAAGAACCAGCTGAGGTTGAAGTGGCAGTGGAAGCGCCTAGACCACTAGAAGAGGATCCGGATGATCAGCTAAGGGTCAGGAGACCTCTACCACAGCGTAATCTGCCTGATCGCTACAGTGAATGGGCATTGATTACAGGGGAAGACAATCTGAAGACTGATGAAGAGGCCATGGCTACAGACGAAGAAGAACAAGGTCTGGGAGCTAGTGCGACTTCCGACCGCAAGGTTATCGGAAGTAAGTGGGTCTTCAAGACAAAGGTGACTCCAGAAGGAGAAGTGGATCGTTACGAGGCAAGAATTGTAGCTCAGGGCTTCAGTCAGAAGTATGGGACTGACTATGATGAGACTTTATGCCTGCTAGTGCAAGCTAAAGCAGTGCATGGTATCATCACACTCACTGCACAGAAGAACCTACTGCTACATCAAATGGATGTGACAACTGCTTTCCTGAACAGGAAGCTAGAAGAGGAGGTCTACATCAAGTAGCAGAAAGGGATCGAGGAGAAAGGAAAAGAAGATCTTGTGTGTCATCTCAAGAAAAGCCTGCAAGGTCTGAAGCAGTCACCGAGATGTCATGGGATAACTAAGGACATACTAGAGTCCATTCATGAAAGAAACGAATACATGTATGAATACTGTCGGTGTAGCCAAAAAAAACCTGACCTCCTTGAGATGGCAAAACAAGTCAGGCGTGACATTAAAGCCAAAACCCGTGCCTCTGAGGATGTCTATTTCTATACAAAGTTACAAAATCTCTCTGAAAACACAACAAAATTTTGGCGAGAAATTGCACTTCTACTAGGCAAAGGAGGCCAAAATAAGCCTGAAATTGTGCTAAAACATAAAATTACAGGTGAGGAGCTGCGCGACAAATCTGTCCCCTCATACATAAATGAATTTTTCACAAATATTGGTTCTAAGCTGTTTGACTCCCTTGGGAACTACCCCACTGTCTCCGATGTAAGTACTCCCTCAAGTACTAACTACCCACCTACCCCTAACACTGAAGTCCCTTACTCAAGAGTGTTAGAGCTGGTCAAGGCAATTGAAGTACATAAGTCCAGTGGCCTAGACCACATAAATGAATCTGTCCTAAAGGATGCCTTACTAATATAACTTACTCATCTCTCTATATTTCTCTACCTATGATTGCATTTATGTCTTATTTTCTCGTACATTAAGCTCTCTAAGTGGATTTAACATCTTCCACTATATCATATGGAACAACATCAACATGTGATATTTATTTTATTATAGGTTTATTCCATCAAAACCTTAGGGCATTAGATCAGCCCTTCTATAAGAGATGCATACCTCCAATATGCTCACGCATGTTGATTGTATGCACTCTCCTTACATATAGTTTCAACCTTTAATACAGGTTTTATTTTGTAACAAGGTAATATAAGTATATCCTAGACTCATAAACATCTTGGGTCTGGATGTGACACTTTTTATAATAATTCAAGTCAATCTTCTTGATGACTTCTTCTTATACTATATGTATGCTGAAAAGCAATATATATATATATATACAACTTTCTTGAAGGCAGCAATTTACTAAGCGGCTTAGTAAATTGCTGCCTTCAAGGCTTAAAGCGTGCATGTGTTTATGAGTCTACTTGTAGCAGTGGGACACGGCTCGTAGCGGTGGAACAATGCTCGTGGCATCGGGCCCCTCTTTATTGTGCTGCCTCACACAGATGCTGTGCCGCAGACTGTTGACACCTCATCCGACCAGTCCATTATCCTGACACCGGCGGGCCAGTCGCAGCCATACCAATCGGGCCAGCAGATCAGGAACTGGCGAGTATGAAAACTACTTTCCATCTGGCCAGAGATCATTATCTCTAGCCTACCGGGCCGAGTCTCGAAGGGGGGCCTGTTTTCCCCCTTTTACATCTTTTCGAACATCTTTGTTTCCCGGAGGAAGGTCAGAAGTTCTTTCTTCACAGTGTTGGTGAACACACTGTTCATGGACGACGTGCAACGAAGATGGTCGTCCCTACTCTTCTTTTTTTACCCCCCCCCCCCTTACGGCCGAAAATCGGCTCGCGCGCGGGCCCTTTGAAGCATAGTAAAGCGCGGACTTTTTCGCTCAAAACAGGCTAAATTATTTTGACCCCCCCCAAGAGGGGTCCAAATTTTTTTGCCCCGCCCCCTGGTCAAGGGGTCCAAATTTGTTTTGCCCCCCCCCCCCCAAACCCACCACCAAAGGAATTTCTGATATTAAGTTTCTTTTCAAGACAAAATGTGAGGAGTGTTGAGAATTTTCGATCTGATGTACCTTTATTTTAAATACAAATATCATTTGAAAATATATCCGTATACTACATATATATTCACAACAAATCAATCAAATTACAAAAGACATTTATTTTTAACAACCAGCAAGACTTTCAAATGACCAGCACAGGATCATCCTCTTATAAATATGCAAGTAGTTGCGCAATTTGAGCACCATCCACGTTAACTAATGAAAAGTCATGATCTTCTACAGTATCAGGACATCTGAGATAGCCTTGGCTTATAATGTGTAGATCCGTGTTATCTCTTTGTAGAGGTCTCCTCAACATAAAGCTGCATCTAAAAGATGAAAAGACAATACCCTGTTATAATTCCTCAAGTAGTCACAAGGATTAGTACCAAGCATATTCTAAGGCTGTTGGACGTTGTTTCTCTGTATTAAATCTTTTCTAATTAGTCTAACACTGTAATAGTTGTTTGTTTGAGAACAGCACAATCCTCTGCTCAGGGCATATTTGGCGGCTATGAGCCTAAGGTAAGTCACAATGATAACACAAGTATCGTTGAATTGGAATGAATTGGAAATACGAGCACCTCACCTTCATAACGGGTGAGTCCATAGACTTCAGGGGGAGGATGGTGGGGTCTTTCATATCTAACTGTGCATCATCAGCCTCTATCCATTTAAAGTCCTAAAGAGCAATCAGATGTATTAAATGTCTATTTTTGTTAACAGTAGCATACACTAAATTAAGGTAGTTTTTTTCCTTCAGTATTTTAATATCCAGTATCAAAACTGTCAGTACAGTGTAAAGAACAGATGATAAATACCAATGCTTTCATAGCAGCAAGTTATCAAAATCTGTTGAAATATTTAATATGAATTACAAAAATATTAGACTATGAAAGGAATTCATTCACTTGTTGCTTCTTTTTATCTACGTAAAACATCGGAGCTTGATTGACCGATTGATTGGATTGTTTACGTCCAAATAAACTATGTCGCCTGGTACTCACTCAAAGGGTTTATTGGTGAGCAACACTGCAATAATTTCATTGAATATGTGGACACTCTCACCTGGATACAACTGTTCTGTTGAAGGTCCATGACCGCGTTATCTAACGTGTGAACATGAACAGCCCAGGTGGGATCTGTCTCTGCAATTGGAGGGTCCCCCAGGTTTTTCAATTGACTTGAATACAGGTTCAGGCATGGGATTGGGTTTTGATGAAAAATCCAAAAAGCAGCTTAAAGACGTTATCTGGGGATCAATGCATGGCATGAAGGCCTCTAGAGACTGAGACCCCCCCCCCCTTATTAATGCTAAAATATTTTTTCATTGGATCTGCACAAATCACAGGGGTGACCTTTTGGCCTTAAAAAATCCGGAAATCCGGATAAATCTGGAAGAATCCCATGCCTGCAGGTTACAATAATCAAAACCTCAAACAGGGAACATGCAGAATTGGGAGCTTAACATTGGACAGATATGAGAGGAATCTATACGGGTTATTACTATGTGACAAGAGCTCAGCAACAGCAAGACTTCAAGCCATTGTTTAATACACCTCAAAGTTGCAATAATTGCGAGGTTTTCAAATGACGAGTAATGTTCAATGCCCTACTGCACAAGATTTATTTCCCATTTAAAATATTCTGTTGTCTAAGTACTATTGCTGTGAGAAACAAGAATTTCACAGAACGCTGCGGGTTACCTGTCGGCAGGCGTTCTAGAAGTGAATCACAGGTGTTCAATTTCAACAGGAAGGCACGGAGGGACTGCTCAAGTCGAAGCAAGTAGGTATCTCTCCTGTTGGGAAAAAAAAGAGGTCACTGCAATGCTAAGACCTACATCAGTTTATCCTTTTTGTTTCACAACTGCTTTTAATCGATTTTGATACTTGCAATTCATTATCAGTTCAAAGTGCACTTACTATGCTTTTGCATAAGGACCATCTTTAATAGTATTTGACTGGACATTACCTTATGAGTTACCCAAGTGAATTATTTACCTTTCTGATGTCTGTGCAGGTGGAGCTATTTCAAATATATATCTTTCTAGAGGTTTTTGTGCATCATTCAGTATGACTACAGTCACCTTGCGTACTTGGTTTTCACTGATTAGAGTGCGGACACTCGTGACTAAATCTGTGATATACTTTGCTACTTCAGGATGTCTGCATATCTGTAAAAGTGAAATTGTACTCAGATGTTGAGATGTGTCTTCAATGTTGTTGTAGTTAGAGGAATCAAAAGAAAAACTCATCTTAATAGCTTTCAAGCTTAAAGAAGTAGAGATTTCCCAATGAGAAACTCACTCTCCCATCAGAGACTGCGAACCCGAGCTAGCCTCTGCCCATATTCTGCCATTTTTAGCGTCAGGGCGCTACATGTATGGACTACGTACCCATAAAACCTTGCGAAAATGGGCAGAGGTTAGCTCGGAACGTTGCATGCTTCTGCTGGGAGAGTGATGAGAAACTCTGCACTTCATATTTTTCAGATTTTTTGTTTACATCAACTGAAGTATGGTGTTCATGGTGGCAAGTTTATTTGAAAATTAAAGATCACAAAGTTTCGCCAAAATAAGGCACCATTAGAAATCATTGAAGTAGTTCAACGAATAAATTAAACATTCTGTCCGGATCAATTTGAGAGTATCTATTCCATGTGAACACATGATCCCTCTTCTACAGTAAACTTAATTCTAAGAACTTTAATGCCTCACATTCAGTAACTACCCCTGCTCACCTGCACTGGTATGTTGTACTTTTTTTTCAGTACAAAAACTCCTTCGGGGTAAAGACCTCTTGCATAAAGAATCGTGTGGATAGCAACTTCCAGGAACTCACTGAGGATGTCAGTTGAAACTAGAAGAAAAAAAAAAGAAGAAAATTTCATCAGTTTTCTAAAACAGAAATAATCAAGAGTAATGCAAATAGCATATATAAAGGACACAAACTCAAAAATGTGGAGGGTCTCGGGAATGCATAATCCAATGTTTGATTGATTTCAATAATCCAATGTGATAACAGAATGCGCAGTTAAGTTTGCTAAAACAACTGTTATCCAGCACATAACATCCTTGCCTGAACACCCACAATCCAATGGATTCATTGAGCAGCAGATCAACTGGATCAAACCAATCTTAAAGAAGGCCATGAAGTCTGGACAAAATGTCCAGAAGGTTCTAATGAACATTAGAGCAACCCCTTTTGACAATGTTATTCCATTTCCAGGGGAGCTCCTGATGAACCGAAAGCTAACAGTGAGTTTTCAATTCCGCGAAGAAACTGCAAGCAGACCAGTTAAAGAGAGAATGCTGGAACGGCAGAACAAAACCAACATTTACCATGAGGAGCCAAGGACTTTCTACCACTATACCCTGAGCAAAAGGTCAGTGAGTGAGTGAGTAATGGATGTTAAACGCCATTTCGACAACTAAGTTCATATTCATGGCGAGAAACTTAAATTTGAAAACAAATTGGTTCCGCCATGTGATTTTGGTTCTGTTGTCCACGGTGCCATGACTGTCTGCACCCATGGCGGTCCATCTACCACCCAGACTGGTTTGTTGTAGCTTATATTCTCCCTTCCACACCCCTAGTCATATCCAAGCCTGCCTCATCATCACAGAGCCCAGGAAGTCTCTTTGTCCTCAACCGGTCTCTGGGGTAGTGGACCACAATGATGAGGACAGTTTACTGTGGACATGAAACCAAAACCACTGGTCCGATTCATGGACCGGATTGTATTGATATGATAGCAGGTATCATGCTTTAGATTAAATGGTAATAACAAATGCTTACTAGTTGGTGTTGTTTAATGTGAAAACATATCAATGACATAAGATAATGATTGCCTTTTAATAGCTATGTGGAACTATGAATGAACAGAGTAAGTTAAGTAAGACAACGTAAGAAGTTATCATTGTTAATACTATAACTTAAAAGGACCTCGTTTGTGTAATACATGTATACTAGTTTGTGAAATCTAAGTAAAGACATGTACATGGACATATTGAAAACTGAATATTTGACTACGGAGTCAATCTAATGACAGGGAAACTAATAACTAAAGACCAGTTTACTGGAGAACTATTCAACATTTGTGTACTAAGTCAATATAAGGACTTTGAATACTTCATCAAGTCTAAGAGACACTGAGGAAGCAAAGGCAATGCTTAAAAGTGAACTTTAACATTCAGGAGGTGTGTTTATTGAAAGGAGCCTGAGGAGGACGAGATCTCAGTGGCTGGGTTAAGGGACTTAGTGGAGGACCAACAGGAGGAGTTAACCTGTGTGAGAGGAGATACAGCCAGGCTATCAGCCTCTGTTCAGGAGCTAAGTATGGCGGTAAGTACGGGCTTCAAACGTCTGGGGGTCTTCAACAGTCAGCGACCTAACTTGAACCCGGGTCCTGTACCTTGGTGCCTGACCTCCCTGTGTCGGACAGTTCCCTGTCGTCAGAATCTAGTGGTAGCAGGCGCCGCCGCAGACATTTGTGTTCACTTGTGTTGAATAAAATCTACAGACTATGCGGATGATCAGATCTGTCCATGGAGGGAGACTTCAAGCAGATCTAGCCTTGTTGATTACTTCATATTGATCTCAACCAATAGTACAAATATTAAGGAAATAATTAACAAGCTTGCAAAGGGTGAAAGGCGCTGCATGTGCTTGCTAACCTTCAAAACACATTCCGTTTAATGGGGACAGCACTTGAGGCAAAGAAGGATGTTCCAAGAAAAATATGGTTACTTAACGACTGCTCCATGGTACACATTTATAAAAGCCACACAGCTACAGGTCAATCACCAGGTAGCCTCAGAAATAAACATCAAAACTGTGGAATATTGGAAAATCACACTGCGAAATGTAACGCCTTTCACAAATTCTGCAGTCTTTGTGTAGGAACAGTTCAGCCTGATCAGACTGAAGCTGGGGGGTAAGTGCACATACACACCAATGCAAAATATCACAGACAAACCTGTCTGTAGTATCTCATGTCCTTCTACTGTGTTTTGAAGAAAAATAATGTATTTGTCACACGTTAAACATGTTTGCAGCCCAAGAACTGTTTTTTTGCTTGTGTTAATAAAGATTTGTGACCTTCGAACCCAAATGTGTTGTGTATTTAGGTGGGTAAAAAGTTAAAACTTTTATGAAGAATTTAGATGCACAGCCAAGGTGTGAAACTTGATTTCCATTTGCTTGCCCTTTATATAGTGTAAAGAAGACTTATGCAAAATAACAATGAAACTGAAAACCCTTTCCTGGACACAGGCCCCAATGATTGATTGATTGATCGTTAGTTAGTTTAATGTCCGGAGGGCAAGTTGCAATTTGTATTCCAGACTGCCATTAGGTTAAGTTTTTCACAAGTGATGGTAGGCCGAATCTATGAGATGAGCCAAGAGATAGAAATCCCGCTCCTACACACTCACCAAAGCGAGGGTCAGTGGCAGGGCAGGAGGCTATATACATTTATTACATATTTCAGTGTCATCAACCTGAGCCTGATTCCCCTTCCAATTATCCAATCCCCAAGCACCACCCACAAAATCTGGTAACGGTTGATTTTTATCTAATGTGCCCCAAAATCAATGTCCGACCAAGGAGAGATTTGTTTAACATCCAAGCATACATAGTACCCTGTGGGACTGCCTCAGGTTTAATCTGACACTAGGGCCTTTCTTTTCTCATTTTTTAAGTTGCCTTTAAGTTTGTGTGTGTGTGTCCATATGTAAGTGAGTCTGCTTGTAGCAGTGGGACACGGTTCGTATCAGTGAGATGCTGCTTGTGGGGGCCCCTGCTTTATTGTGTTGCCTTACACAGGTGCTGTCCCGCAGACTGTAAACACATCACCTGGCCAGTCACATTATCCTGACACCGGTGAACCAGGCGTACTTCCATACCAATTAAGGGGGCCTATTTCACATAGGGGGTTTTATTGGTTGATTGATTGATCAATCAAACGAAGGTGGTCGTTCTTGGTTCCTTGACAATAGAGCATAAAGTGCTCCATGGTCAGAGGTAGTGCACGTAGCGCTGATCATAGTGATACTAGTGAAGACTTGACATTAATGACAAGTATTAAAGTAAGTTTGAGCATGACAATGAAGACTCAGCATCGGAATCGATTGAATTGTTTAACATCCAAGCGTACATAGTACTCTATGGGACTTCCTCAGGTTTGATAGGAATTAGAGATGGATGAAATGGGAGAAGATCAACCGGAACGGGTACCAGCTGAAGTTGAAGAGCTGGTAGAGGTGGAAGAACCAGCTGAGGTTGAAGTGCCAGTCAAAGAGACTAGACCACTAGAAGAGGATCCGGATGATCAGCTAAGGGTCAGGAGACCTCTACCACAGTGTAATCCGCCTGATTGCTACAGTGAATGGGCATTGATTACAGGGGAAGACAATCTGAAGAAAAATATGATTACTTAAAGACTGCTCCATGGTACGGGTTTACAAAGGCCACACAGCTCAGGAAATCACCAGGTAGCCTCAGAAATAAACATCAAAACTGTGGAATATTGGGAAATCACACTGTGAAATGTAATGCCTTTCACAAATTCTGCAGTCTTTGTGTAGGAACAGTTCAGCCTGATCAGACTGAAGCTGGGGGTAAGTGCACATACACACCAATGCATATTATCAGACAAACCTGTCTGTAGTATCTCATGTCCTTCTACTGTGTTTTGAAGAAAGATAATGTATTTGTCACACGTTAAACATGTTTGCAGCCCAAGAGCTGTTTTTTTGCTTGTGTTAATAAAGATTTGTGACCTTCGAACCCAAATGTGTTGTGTATTTAGGTGGGTAAAAAGTTAAAACTTTTATGAAGAATTCAGATGCACAGCCCAGGTGTGAAACTTGATTTCCATTTGCTTGCCCTTTAAATAGCATAAAGAAGACTTATGCAAAATAACAATGAAACTGAAAACCCTTTCCTGGACACAGGCCCCAATAATTGATTGATTGATTGTTAGTTAGTATAATGTCCGGAGGGCAAGTTGCAATTTGCATTCCACACTGCCATTAGGTTAAGTTTTTCACAAGTGATGGTAGGCCGAAGGCCCACCAAGGGTGATCGTATCCAGGATGATAGAATCTATGAGATGAGCCAAGAGATAGAAATCCCGCTCCTACACACTCACCAAAGCGAGGGTCAGAGTGGCAGGGCAGGAGGCTATATACATTTATTACATAATTCAGTGTCATCAACCTGGGCCTGATTCCCCTTCCAATTTTCCAATCCCAGCACCACCCACAAAATCTGGTAACGGTTGATTTATATCTAATGCGCCCCAAAATCAATGTCCGACCAAGGAGAGATTTGTTGAACATCCAAGCATACATAGTACCCTGTGGGACTGCCTCAGGACACTAGGGCCTTTCTTTTCTCATTTTTAAGTTGCCTTTAAGTTTGTGTGTGTGTGTCCATATGTAAGTGAGTCTGCTTGTAGCAGTGGGACACGGTTCGTATCAGTGAGATGCTGCTTGGGGGGGGCCCGCTTTATTGTGCTGCCTTACACAGGTGCTGTGCCACAGACTGTAAACACATCACCTGGCCAGTCACATTATCCTGACACCGGTGAACCAGGCGTACTTCCATATCAATTAAGGGGGCCTATTTCACATAAGGGGTTTCATTGGTTGATTGATTGATCAATCAAACGAAGGTGGTCGTTCTTGGTTCCTTGACAATAGAAATAAAGCATAAAGTGCTCCATGGTCAGAGGTAGTGCACGTAGCGCTAATTATTGTGATACTAGTGAAGACTTGACATTAATGACAAGTATTAAAGTAAGTTTGAGCATGACAATGAAGACTCAGCATCGGAATCGATTGAATTGTTTAACATCCAAGCGTACATAGTACTCTATGGGACTTCCTCAGGTTTGATCGGAATTAGAGATGGATGAAATGGAAGAAAATCAACCGGAACGGGTACCAGCTGAAGTTGAAGAGCTGGTAGAGGTGGAAGAACCAGCTGAGGTTGAAGTGCCAGTCAAAGAGGCTAGACCACTAGAAGAGGATCCGGATGATCAGCTAAGGGTCAGGAGACCTCTACCACAGTGTAATCCGCCTGATTGCTACAGTGAATGGGCATTGATTACAGGGGAAGACAATCTGAAGAAAAATATGATTACTTAACAACTGCTCCATCGTAAGGGTTTACAAAGGCCACACAGCTCAAGAAATCACCAGGTAGCCTCAGAAATAAACATCAAAACTGTGGAATATTGGAAAATCATCCTGTGAAATGTGATGCCTTTCACAAATTCTGCAGTCTTTGTGTAGGAACAGTTCAGCCTGATCAGACTGAAGCTGGGGGTAAGTGCACATACACACCAATGCATATTATCACAGACAAACCTGTCTGTAGTATCTCATGTCTTTCTACTGTGTTTTGAAGAAAAATAATGTATTTGTGCACGTTTAACATGTTTGCAGCCCAAGAACTGTTTTTTTGCTTGTGTTAATAAAGATTTGTGACCTTTGAACCCAAATGTGTTGTGTATTTAGGTGCACATGATTGATTGATTGATTATTTAGGTGCACATGCATATTATCACAGACAAACCTGTCTGTAGTATCTCATGTCCTTCTACTGTGTTTTGAAGAAAGATAATGTATTTGTCCACGTTAAACATGTTTGCAGCCCAAAAGCTGTTTTTTTTGCGTCTGTTAATAAAGATTGTGACCTTTGAACCCAAATGTGTTGTGTATTTAGGTGGGTAAAAACCTTTAAATAGCATAAAGAAGACTTACGCAAAATAACAATCAAACTGAGGACACAGGCCTCAATATCATGGAGCGTGACAGTGTATATATGGTGAAAGACATTAGCACTGGAGACAGCACTAAACAATAGCATGCCAAGGATGAAGTGGGACCAAGGTGCGCGCGGGAGGGGGGGGGTATGGTGCTTAGGAACCAAAAGAGAAAAAAGATTGACCGGCCTACACACATTTCTTGGGTCATGTTACCTGTGATATGCAGGACGATTTAACCCTTTATTAATAACTACATTGTTAGGCCACTCAAAAAAAAAAAGTTGTTTCTCATCACCGCGCGCATCATAAAAATCATGATTTAGAGAAAACCCTAGGCAAATTTGGTATCAAATTAAAGCTTATGCTCTCAGTAATCCAGCCAGCTAGGAATAAGTTGCATTGTTATAACTTTTGCTGATTAATAAACTCTGAATTACTAAAATGTGCAAATTTATCGCGAAAAATCCAGATTTCCCTATGTATTTATGCCCTGAGTAAAAAAAATTATAAATAAATAAAAAGCGCCTGCTTGGTGATGAGAAACTTTTTGAGTGGCCTTACCTATTCCTATGTTATATCCGCCTTGTATAAATATAGTTCCACATACTACCAGTGTGGCACTGTGCCTAACCAATGTCCACAACTGTGTATAGAAGTTAACGCCCACCCATACAGACGGGGAATACTGGGTGGGTAATGATATGCTGTTCACCTTAGAAGATGGCTATGGTAAGGGAGTTACTAGCACAGGTGCTCTTAAAATTGCAGCTCTAGGGTTGCCACCAAAGTTGGGAGTTCAAAAGCTATGGTAGCAGGACTCATTCATAATGTTGTCTTAACTTCTCATTGAATACTGCAGACCAGCTTTTCTCAAGTTGAAGCTTAGAGTAGGCCATATGCCTACAATGGATGATCGAATGACAGAAATCCTACACGTTCATCAAAACAAAGGCATATTATGTGACAGTCCTTAGGTATGCTGTACATGGCATGCCCTGCGAGAGGAATTATTGGGAAATTTGAGTACATTGTGGATGAAGGACATACATTTAATATTATTAGGCGAGGTGATGATAATTGTTTGCATATTGTGACCTGTCAACATTTGTATGATCAATGTCAGGGTCCTTAAAGATGGACAAGTTGGGAAGCTACACAGTGCCGTACTAATCACTTGAGTGGAACAAGAAATGCAATGTTTTGATTTATGAAGAAACCTGGAGGCCAGGCCCTATGAAAGTCTTCCCGGTGGGCGACTCTCTGGTCGGGACCCCAACATCGAGTTGAAGTAGGGACTGACCTAGCCCACTTGGAGTGGACACATCAGCAGTGCAATACTGAAAACCGCTATCTAGAATCTTCTAGTTCAAGGGGAACCTGGTGGATGATTCATGTGTTATCTGTCAATGCTTTATTAAAGCGAAGCCACACATCAAGGATGGCAATCCTCACGGTAGATGTACTAACTCGCTCTGAGGACTGGTAATTGCACTCTCCAACAATCCCTTAGAAACATGCTAAAATGTTAAATGAAGGGCCTAGGTAAGACTATCAACAACTTGAGTATCTGAAGAAGTGTATGAATACTCTCAACATCTGATTCAGATTTGGTATACAATACGTCCAGGGAAAAGTTGATGATCTAACACATCAATTTGAGAAGACAAAGATAGCAATAGAAAGAATTGGCCCTAGCAAAGATGTATAGGGCGAAGTTGATGCTTTAACAGATCAATTACCTATTGATCTTGAATAGAGGAGCAGTGGATTCATTGTTTGATTTATTTAACATCAAAGTGTACATATAGCACCCTATGATAGGACTGCCTCAGGTTTATTTGGACCTTTGGTCCTTTCTTTCCTCATCTATAGATTGCACATAACAGTGTCGGAGGGCACATCCATATTTTGTGAGTCTGCTTGAAGTAGCGGGACACGATTTATAGCGGTGAGATATTGCTGAAGCATTTGATGATCTCTACTGACATTTCCCTCTATGCACTTGTATGAGATTCAAGAGAGGTGCTTCTCTTATAGTCAGGAACACTCGAATCAGCTCTAGGTTTATGTTCAGCTATGTGCTTTTCAAAACACGCTGAGTGTGCTTGTTATACCAAGCATGATTTTTTTCCCCTTCCAAAAACATGCTAACTAATCGTACGAGAAATTTGTCAGCGGGTAGAGAGAATAGGAGCGAACCCTTAGAAACATGCTAAAATGTTAAATGAAGTCTGTCGACATTTTATGTTTAACATTTGAAGAAGGGTATAAATACTCTCAACAACTGATTCATATGTGGTATTTCATTACGTACAGGGCAAAGTTGATGATCTAGGACATCAATTTGAGAAAATATAGATAGCAGTGGAAATATTTGAACTGGCCCTGGCAAAGATGATTACCTATGAATCTTAAATAAGGAGCATTGGAGAATCCCTGACATTTCACCCCAGACTTGTATGAGATTCAAGAGAAATCTAACTGTGACATGTTGATTTTTTTTTCTCATTTCATGCATTTAAAATGTCATACGCCTCCAATTTAGCAACCTCCGACAAAATGCAAAAACAATCATATATTTTCCAGTGGAACACTTGGACATGGAGATCCAGTTCTGGTGCACGATTGCCATAATAGTATGGGAAGCCTCAAGTAAGTATTCAATCTAATTGTTAACAATTAATTCACACTCAGTTCATATCATTTATCCCCATCTTAAACTTAGCCTTCATCAAAGTTTTTCAATATTAACACTTCAATAGAGTTTACAAGAAGATGCCATATATAAATATCAACTTAACCATGACTTTTTTGCAGTGGTGCAGCAGTTGCTGACCATAGTTCCACTGCTACTCTTCCACCTGACATGTTCAGTAATTGATGTACTGGCAGCTCGAGTGAACCCAAAGAAAGGTAAGTTTCTATCTATATATTTGGATCATATGAATTACATGCGTTTTAATGTTGCACTGTGAAAACTAATTAATACTCCAATTATCTTATTGATGTCTGTGGAATATGTGTGAGATCTAAGACCCTTTCTATAAGGATGGATAAGAATACAATTAACACTGCAGGCTACCTAAGAAATAGCCGGCTCATCCAATAGACCAACATTTTTGTTATTTTAGAAGGGCCTGCGAGCAACAAGGACATAGAGATCATGACACAGGGAATAGTGAAGACATAGCCCTGAGTAGGTAAACACAGGTGTCACCACAAAGGAGGAGTTGCTGAAGGAGCAGCTTGTGTATGCCCTTCTTGATATTCAATCAGACACCACCTTCCTACTGAAACAAACCCAGTAGGCTGCAGGAGGCTAGGTCATTCCCACAGCCACATCACATCAATGCCAATTGCGCCAAGGTATCTAAATGGCTTTACCAAAGGTATAGATTTACCCTGGCAAGAGTTTTTAAGACATTTATGTATTCGGTTGTTTGCACAGAACCACATGAATGTGAGTTTCATTCGGGTCTCTGTCATACAGTATCTAAACCAGATATATTAGAGTAAGTCAGATTGAAGATTTTGTAATGCAATTCTTGGGTCTTTTTGAGACGCGTATAACACTATATTTTCAGAACAGCATAAACCTACAAAAGTTTAATAGATAACCGAGCATTAATATAATGTAGAAAAGATTAAAAATCTCACTGAAAAGGCCAAGACCAATATTTTAGTGACAAGACTTTTCACAGGGAATTTTCTCTCTTCTTAGGAAGATTTCATGTTGTATATGACTTTCATGTGGGTGTGTGGTTTCTCCATATTTTACCCCCGACCAGTTGTCAGTGTACTGTATGTACAATTTCTTAATAACTTATTCAAATCTCTTCAGTGTCAGAAATTCCATGCACAAGGTCTTTTTATCTGATAGAGGCTATCCTATCCATATATTCCAGAATACAGCTGTAAAGAAAGTACAAATGCAATCAGAGGTTATGAGCAATTATTCTATCACATGTGGGGTACTTTAAAGAGTTCCAGCATTATCAACTCAGACCATGAAATGTGTATTCATGTGATAGGATAAGAATACAATAACGTTGCAGGCTACCTAAGAAATAGCCCACTCATCCAATAGACCAACACTTTCATCATTTTACATCGACAGAAGGGCAGTGATAGGCCTATGAGCAACAAGGACATAGAGATCATGACAGAGGGAATAGTGAAGACATAAGACCTGAATAGGTAAACCACAGGGGAGCTATGGTCGACTTTTTTTCAAATTAATAGACCAAATACAGAAGCAGTCTGGAATAGAGTATGCCAGAGCAGGTGTCACCACAAAGGAGGAGTTGCTGAAGGAGCAGCTTGTGTATGCCCTTCTTGATATTCAATCAGACACCACCTTCCTACTGAAACAAACCCAGTAGGCTGCAGGAGGCTAGGTCATTCCCACAGCCACATCACATCAATGCCAATTGCGCCGAGGTATCTAAATGGCTTTACCAAAGGTATAGATTTACCCTGGCAAGAGTTTTTAGACATTTATGTAATCGGTTGTTTGCACAGAATCACATGAATGTTAGTTTCATTCAGGTGGCTGTGATACAGTACCTAAACCAGATATATTAGAGTAAGTCAGATTGAAGATTTTGTAATGCAATTCTTGGGTCTTTTTGAGACGCGTATAACACTATATCTTCAGAACAGCATAAACCTACAAAAGTTTAATAGATAACCGAGCATTAATATAATGTAGAAAAGATTAAAAATCTCACCGAAAAGGCCAAGACCAATATTTTAGTGACAAGACTTTTCACAGGGAATTTTCTCTCTTCTTAGGAAGATTTCATGTCGTATATGACTTTCATGTGGGTGTGTGGTTCTCCATATTTTACCCCCGACCAGTTGTCAGTGTACTGTATGTACAATTTCTTAATAACTTATTCAAATCTCTTCAGTGTCAGAAATTCCATGCACAAGGTCTTTTTATCTGATAGAGGCTATCCTATCCATATATTCCAGAATACAGCTGTAAAGAAAGTACAAATGCAATCAGAGGTTATGAGCAATTATTCTATCACATGTGGGGTACTTTAAAGAGTTCCAGCATTATCAACTCAGACCATGAAACATGTATGTAATGTATTAACCCAGTTCTCTGTAGAAGGTTTTGTGGCAGCAACAGCTATCCTCTTTGGAACAAGTTCATTCTTGAGGCAGTCAGACTACCAGTCTACTCAGTGGTTAAATGAATCACCTCATATCATCAAAACAAAACAATTATTCAGAGAAAGACTGTATGTTGGTCTCAGTGCTTGATTGTTAGGTAGTTTAACGTCCGGAGATTGATTGATTGATTGATTTGTTTAACGTCCAGATGTACATCAAGTACCTCACGGGACATCTCAAGTTGGCAAGGAGTCATCCACAAATAGTGGTAGTCTGCCTTGCAGTAGTAGGACAGATATTTATATGCTGCTTGCCCAAAACAGCATTGACCGCATCTATGGTTGATCGAATATATGAAATGAATGACTGCATCTATGAGGTGAGGGAGAAAACCGCTACCGGGGCACGTCCCCTACTTTTTTCGAAGGATAGCAAGTATTCTTTTATTTGCCTGGTCCTACCTACCTGGGCTAGTACCATTTTAGACAGGCACAGACAAACCACGGCCTTTGATATCTCAGACGTAGTTCACTGAGGAGGGATCCCATGCCAGACCACCAGCAAGAAGGCCCGGGCCCGCGCATATGGGCAGCGGCTGCCAAAACAGCTTACGTGACTGATCACAGCAGTAAGGCACGAGACCCCTCAAGTTTTGTCGCCTTTTACGAATCCGGTATGCCCATTGGTATTATGGAAGGCTCCCGATGAAGTTATTCTACTCCTTCATGCCCCCATCATGAAGGTCCCCACTAACACAGGGGGAATAACCCGGAGGGCAAGTTGCATTTTGCATTCCAGACTGCCATTAGGTTAAGTTTTTCACAAGTGATGGTAGGCCAAAAGGCCTAGACAAGGGTGACAGTATCCAGGATGATCGAATCTATGAGATGAGCCAAGAGATAGAAATCCCGCTCTTACTTTTGTTTGTTTGTGTAGTTTAACATCCCACTGACTATGCAGGTGAGACTTATTCAAGTTTCAGTTTTTCACAAGTAAAAAGGTAGGCCGGGATGATCGAATCTATGAGATGAGGCAAAAGATGTCTCTTTTTTTTAAAAATTTCTATTTCATATTTTGTCCCATAGTTGGGTTTCCTTCAAGAATTTTAATAAATTTTCGTCATTAGTGGTGTTGAAAACACTGTACATAGATGTTGTGTCTGCAAGATGTTTTCTTCTACTCTCTGCAGTCCTTCTACAGTGGAGTAGAAGATGCTCCACTGTCAGACGGGAACTGCCGTCTTGACATCTTGGTTCATATTCCCCATTTAGTCTGTAATCGTGTGTCAATTTAGTGTGCCCGCTCTTACACATTTACCGAAGCAAGGGTTCTTTAACCTCCGACACCACATAGACATGGGCTGTAAGCCTACCACAGCATGGGAGATGGCACCCAAAGATGAAGTCAAGAGGCAAAAGAGACTGAAGTGCAATTAACCAAGAAATTATCTACAGCAAAAGCAGTAAGCATTCCATTAATTAAGATTTCAAAGTCAAATTAATGTCCAATTAAAGACTATGTTGTAGTAGTGCATTTGAATATGACTGTTATTCTGATAGGGACGCAGGCAATCATCCTCACGGCAGACACCCTCTTGGAAATCTGGTATGGCATTTATGATTATCCTGAAAATTATGGCAGTCATTTTTGTATTGCTAAAATATCAATATGGTAGATAAAGCTGAACCCTCGATGAAGGAAAATACTCTTTCTGTCAACTTTTACATCTACAGATATTTATTCCAAGCGAATATTCCTGGGTCACCGGAGTGAGGGGCATCAGAGGAGCAGGTTTAGAAAAATTGACATTAGTACTCTTGGATGATTTGAAGGACAATTACCAATGGCCATTTATATTATTAGCGTTGTCAAGACAACAGCATGAATCTATATTGATTGATTTGTTTAATGCCTGGGACTCACAGTTCATCTAGATTGCGTGTACGGGTGTGTAAGTGCATGTGCGCATGTAGCAGTGGAACACTGCTCATGGCATTGGGCCCCGCTTTATTGTGCTGCCTTATGAGATAGATGGTGTGCCGGAGACTGTTGACACATCACCTGGCTAGTCCATTATCCTAACACGGGTGGGCCAGTCGCAGCTCCATACCAAAAGATTGAACATGTGATTAACATCACAGATGACTCAGGGTCAGGGTGATAAAGTGATTGAAATGATGGACTAAACAACTGAATCCGTAAATATTATTTCAGGAACAATGAATAATTATTTGTCAATTCTGAGAGCAGTAATGTATTCCTGGGTCAAAACTACCCTTAAATCATGTGTCACACTAGTATGTGATCATATTTCAGCTGAGCAGGTGTGTGTGGGCGAGCTGGTGGGTGTGGGTGAGACGGTGGGCCTGGGCGAGCCAGTGTGTGTGGGCGAGCAAGTGCGTCTGGGCAAGCAGGTGGCTGTCGGCGTCAGCGCCTGGTGGCGTGTAACCGCCGTTTTACGTCTCGGCTGAAAAGCGAGTCGATCAGAGCGTCAGCAGCGACACCATCTTCGGTTCTGTTTCGCCGTGTCGGCCGGCCGTGGGGCGGCGTGTATAACAGATGATTAACTCCCCCCAGTCAATTACCACCGCCTACATATCTAGTAGACAGAAATAATAGCAAGTAACCTCCCCTGTAAATTACCTCTAGTACTAGCAGGGGGAGCGCTACAAACATCTGTCCACACATTAAAGTAATTCAAGATAATTCAAGATACTTGAGGAGAAATATCTGAAAAAGGTCTTACAAAAAACGTCTCACCCTGTAATACAAGATATGTCCCATTGACTTAGCACTAAAATTGTGTGGACTGTAATGTAGACGAAAATGGAATCTAGTACTTAACAGTTTAATTTTTCAAGAGAACTTTTTGTTGTTATTTTGTGACTTTCTTTATATTAGATATTTCACATGGTTCTAATAGGATATTGGTAATGTTGATCAATGTTGTATGTAGATGAGTGTCCAATCTTTCAATTTCTATAGTTTTTGGGTTGATTGAAGTAGTATTTCATGTTTTAATTGACATGTGAAATTGAACTTTCACTATCTTGATGCAACCCCTCATGAGGCGTCGCATAAGACTCAGGTTGGTAACCCTGAGTCAACAAGCAGAATAGGAGCTAGCTAGTATGCAACTACTTTCCATCTGGCTAGAGAGAATCTTGACAGTGCCATGATAAACCTGAACAAGATGATCAAATCCAACAATAATAACAACACTGTCACACACCATAACTGGAAGGAATCTCTATATGTTACAGCCCTGGAGGCCATTTTTCAGTTGAAGATAACATAATTCTCTAGTTGTGTTGACTGCACTTCTGGAGAGGATGAGAAAATTTTCACCATCCTTGGGAAAATAAGTAAGTTTTGAATGGAAGAAGCCTGTGAGCATTTAGAAGTATGGTAGGCCTAGATTAAGTCAACTTGCAAGGTCCAGGCTCTACAATGTAGCCTAGACTGGAGAAAAGTAATATGTTCCAGATTAATGGTCATGAATAGGCTATTTCACATTTGGGTCTAGGTGGAAATGGCAACTGCTTTTTTTCTTTCCAGTTACGTCGCCATGGAAGAAGGTCACGCCAGACTCGACAAGTTCGGGCCCAACAGTGGACAGGATAAAGGAGCCAAAGGTAAGATGCCAGATAACACTGTGACTTGTCAAGATTGATTGATCAAAATCAATCAATCTGTGACTTTTCACCTTTATTAGAAATAAAGGGCGTTGTTTCTATGTACATATAAAAAGAACTGCGGCAGTGTACTTGAATCATCACGACAGAAATCCAGTGGGAAATAATACCAGTATTGGACAGCATTTTTATGATCATCCTTGAAATGACAGCAATCTCTTTTTAAATGTTCCATATATGTACTCCACATGAATATCCCTCAAGTCACCAGAGTTGAGGACATGACCGATGGCATTAGAGGAACAGGTGTTGAAACCATCAGTGTTTTGAATTTAAGCCAATCCGGAGACCCTTTCAGGTGGTGGACGAATAACAGCTCGGGTATGTCTGCCCGCAGACATAAGCAAGATGTAAGATTGCTGACTGAGGGACCCTGAATGGGACATTGAATAGATGTTGAAGAACAAGACTGGTTTTGGGGTCATATTTTTGGAAAATGCCCCGTAGACTAGTAAGACGCTAGATTTCTGATACAAATGTATAGGAACCCTGAATGGGATATTGAATTAAAGTTCAAGATCAAGACTTATTTAAAAAGTCCTATAGTTGGCTAAATCTGGAAAAAATATTTAACAGGATTTTGGGGGTGGGGTAACTTGGCATCCCTGTTAATACATTGCCCCAAAGAGTTTGTTATAAACGGATTTAGATCAAACTAGATTTGTTATAACAGGATTTGTTGTAGCGGAAGTGTACTGCAATTACTGATATTGTCCTGATCTATGTGTGCATCCATCTTGACAGTTGAGTATAGCACAGTCCACCTTTACTCCATTGTACACTGCAGTACACCCTGTAGTATGTTTGTTGCATTTGTGAGTATTATAAAAGATGAAATCCTTTTCAGGTGGTGCAGTAAGCACGAGACTCCTGGGCATTCGTATTACACTGTCGATGGGATGTATCAGCCCCGGTTTTGAGGCTTCAGAGTAAGTAGAAGGGTACAACATTTAATGATTTTATTTTATCATTACCCTGTATATAAAAATGGGTGTTTCACTGGTTTAAATTATTAAACTTTGACGGTATCAGCCTGGAGTACCCTTAGGGTACCAGATGAAGCAAAATTTCCAAGGTATCAACCATTTAGGAAAGTTCCAGCTTACTCGACTGGCAATTCCAATTCAAGTGCCTTTTGTATGGCACCTAAATAATATAGTTATGGGTATCAAGTAGAGACAAATTCAACAAGTAAATACTGATGTAATGTTCTAGGTAAAGTTGATCAGAGAGGTGCAGGGAACGGCCTGATGCTGTTCCCACACTCGTCCTCACCCTGAGTAACTCACCAGTGCAGCATTGGTACATCATGACAACAAATGTCCTCTTTTAGTGACATGGTTGTTTGTTTGGGTAATTTAACGTCCCATTGACCTTGCACAGGAGACTAACTTAAATTTAAGTTTTCCACAAATAGAAAGGTAGGCCGATCGTATCCAGGATGATCAAATATATGAGATGAGCCAAAGAATAAAAGATAGAAATCCCGCTCCTACCCATTTATCAAAGCAAGGGTTCTTTAACCTCTGACACCACATAGACATGGCGTGTGAGGAACAGGCCTTTGTTAATTACGCTGTAAGTCTACCATAGCATGGGAGAAAGCAGCCATAGGTAAAGTCAAGAAGCAAAAAACAGACTCCAAGCTGATACATCCATCACGGTAGGGAGTTTGAACTATAGCCGCTGCTGTGGTCCCCACGTTTCTGGGATCCAATTCTCGTAAAAACAATGCACGATGGATGAAACTTTGTCTCCTCACCCAAGGCGAGGTCCAAGTTCTTTGCCCATGATTCGCCGCAAAGCACGAGGACCGAGGCTGGGTGAGGTGATCAAAGTTGAATCAAGAGTACATTATTATAGTTCTGACACGAAAATATGCAGTAATTTACTGTAAAATGCAGACGAAAACAAAGACGAAGACAGGAAGTGGGCATGGGTCCGCTGACAATCCAAGATGGCTGCGCCCATGTCCGACCAATTACATCATCCGATCACGTGATCAAAATCAACTTCCGGGAGTGTTAGAACTCCTTGCATGGAATTGCCATTGACATAATTGTTACCAGCGTCTCGGACGTTATCCGGGCATAGCCTTACCAGCATGTACCGTAAATTCCCGTGTATTACCCGCATCTCGCGTATAACCCGCACCCCCAACTCAGGAGAATCCTATAACCCGGTTTTGGATCTGAAAATGTCAATTTTAGTACTGTCCTCTAGTGATAAAAACCCTCGTATTCCCGCACCCTATATAGGCATGTCTGGTATCAAATGAAAGCCGAGTTTGGTTCGCGTACAACCCGCGGGTAGTACGCAGGAATTTACGGTAGTCACAAAGGGAGAGGTCGGGAACAAGCCAAACATGACGCTCAATTTGAAAACGAGGTTGAAGCTTTGCTGCGGCAGATGTTCCTATCCTTAGTTTAGCTCTTCCGAGAGGCACCCCCACTAGTCGCTTGGCCTTCAGCCTTGGCCAGCGTCTATCCTACCAGTTGAGTTTTGAGTTTAGATTTTTTATTTGGCTATAATAAATCACAATCGTGGGGCATTTCTCAATTAATTGGATAGCCTGGGAGCAGGCTGTCTTCCTATTTCAATACACACATCTCATCTAGCCCTGTCAAGCATAGGTGTTAAAGGCGAACCACGTCATTTGCATACAAAACTCGGCAGGGTTAGGTCCTTAGGGTTCAGTGCGCCTTTAATTACACAGAAGTCAGCACCTATTTAATTGCTTTGATCTAGATAAGAACCTCTCTGTAGTGGATGTGTATTGGTCATGTATTGACCAATACACACCCATTTGCGCCACCAAACTGGCGCAAAAGTGAAATGCAGCCCTGCTCCCAGCCCATACATTAGCACAGGGCTGGGAGTTCGAGACTGCTTGGCCTTGCACAGAAATAACCCTCCTGACCTCATTTCTTGGCAGGGATGTGATTTGAAAATTGTCACATGGTAGGAAAAAAATGATAGGCCCCGAAACAACTGAGAAGTTTCTGTTTTCAGTTGTTTCAGGTACAGCACAGGTACATTTTCTTGTGCAGCACTGCAATAAACCTGGGGGGGGGGTTGGGAAATCTGAAAGCTTAATCCTGTATTTTGTTTGGGGGTTTGGGGGATGCCCCCAGGAAAATTTCGAATGTCTAGCCTAGAAATGGTGCATTCTGATGCATTTTAGTACAAAATAAAGCCTCTTATAACTGTTTTTTGGAGGAAGGTTCTGAAAAAAATTGGAATTCAAAACTTTGCAATCGGCCCCTTTTTTGAACAAAATATATGAAAGCCCAGGTCTTTATGGTTAGGACTGGAACCTTGTTTTTTGGGAAAAGGTTTTAGAAAATTTTCTAGAATTGAAATGGTGCTATCTGCTGCTTTTTGGAACAACATTTATTTAAAGCTGAGGTCTTTATGATTGGGACTGGAACCTTGTTTTTAGGGGAAAATGTTTAGAAATTTTTGACATTCTAGAATTGAAATGGTGCTATCTGCTGCTTTTTGGAACAAAATTTATTAAAGCTGAGGTCTTTATGGTTGGGCCTGGAACTTTGTTGTTGGAGAATAAGGTTTTTAGAAAATTTTGAAATTCTAGCATTGAAACGGTGCTATCTGCTGCTTTTTGGAACAACATCTATTTAAAGATGAGGACTTTATGGTTGGGACTGGAACCTTGTTTTTGGAGGAAAGGTTTAGAAAATTTTGAAATTCTGGAATTGAAACTGTGCAATCTGCTCCTTTTTGGAACAAAATATATGAAAGCTGAGGTCTTTATGATTGGGACTGGAACCTTGTTTTGGGGGGAAAAGGTTTTAGAAATCTTTGACATTCTAAAATTGAAATGGTGCTATCTGCTGCTTTTTGGAACAAAATTTATTAAAGCTGAGGTCTTTATATTTGGGACAGGAACCTTGTTTTTGAAAGGAAAAGGTTTAGAAAATTTTGAAATTCTAGAATTGAAACTGTGCTGCTCTTTGGAACAAAATATATAAAAACTTGTCTTATATGTTCTTTATGATTGGGCTGTAACCTTGTTTTTGGAAGGAAATGTTTTGAGAAAATTTTGAAAGACTAAACTTGAAAACTTGTAATCTGGTGCATTTTGGCAGATCAGGTGTGTATCTGTTCTCTATGATTTTGACTATTGTTGATACCACAAGTGGGCAAGCATCAACTATAGAGCCACACAAAGCTGCAGCATGGCTACCTTCCCATCCCCCCTACCTTAATCCGTGACTGAATGAGTTTAGTGTCCATTTATAAATCACATGGCACAACTGTACTAGGGGGGTTTGGGGGCATGCCCCCCAAGAAAATTTAGAAAATGAAGGAGGCAAATGGTGCAATTTGGTGTATTTCAGTGTTCTGTTTTGAAAAATCAGGTCTTCACTTTTTGGAGTAGATTCTGTCTGGCAATGGAGTAGCAGACCCCCCCCCCCCCCATTCTAAAAAAATATCTCATTGGATCTGGGAAAATCATGAGGGTCGACTTTTTAGCTCTATTTGGTAGGAAATCCTACCAAAGTAGGAGAAATCACATCCCTGCTTGGGCTATAAAAAACAACAGCCCCTCATTTTAATCACAATACTATGGCAGTCAGCATGGATGGAACCAGTAGAGAAAGGTTCCTTTTTGCCTAGTGTGGACTAGAGTATTATGGTGACATTCTTCATGTCAAAATATAAATGAAATTGAATAAATATGACTTGGTCGGATAAACTTGGTAGAGTACAGGCTGGTATTTTCGGCCACTTTGGCTTTATTTTTGTCCTACCCAATTATATTTTTGAAATAAACTTTATGTAATTATTTCAGTAGACAGCTGAAAGCATTGTTTTTGTTTCCTGGATGTGAAATGGACCCCAGGTCATCTGAAACAAGTATAAATTTCCTCATTTAAAGAGAGACCACTAAATTTGTTGGCCATAACCTTGTAGCCTTAACATGTCAGTTAATACATCATTATAGAATCACCAGTTGCCTAGGGGTAATCATATTGTGAAATTTCATTAAAATTCAGGTTGTGCTAGGTATATTATAGCTCTATTTTATATTTTAGGTGAAATTTTCAAATTTTATATTAGCCGTCCCTAGTTTAGGGGGGGTGGCCAGAAATAGGGGCCATAATTTAGCTGTGGGGGTATTTTCGGCCACCAGCCAGTATTTATGCTGTAAAAAAGCACCCATAACACTGGTAACAGCTTTTCTCAGCTGGCGAACACATTTAATATGCATAGGCCTATTTAACCTCATAATTATTTATGGAGCAGTTTGCATAGAAAATATATACTTTCCTGTTTGGTAGGCCCCCGAGGTAGCCCCCCCCCCCCCCCCCATATAAGTTTTGAATAGATTTTCAGACCTAGATCTCCATTTTTGGGTGAGCTAAGACACATAAGCCTACCACCATCATCCATGGCACATTTAAGGCAGACCCTGAAAGTCTGGGTTGGAGCCTTTTCACACATTTTTTATGAGAGAGATCAGAATGAAAATCTGATTGTGGGAGCCAAATTTAATAAATGTACCCATTTTGCATCATCCTCCACTTTTAATTGGCACATATATGCAAAGTGGCCGAAAATACCACCCCCTGGCCGAAAATACCCCCCCAAAACTGAAAATTTAACAATTGGCCCTACTTGTACCAGTAAAACTGGTATTGTGGATCTACCTGTCCAAATATGTTGAAAATACCCTCCCTTACTTCATCTATCAATAAAATTGCTTTAGATAAATATTTCCATGTGTGGTAGCAAATTAAAGCTTAATATTAACTAAGTGGCCGAAAATACCCCCCAGTACTCTACTATCAGTATCATAGATACACATGTACAATATTATATACATGTCATATCTATGGTACCATGTAGACTCTATAAGTATAACGTACAAGCAGTTCTGTTTAATACTCTCTCGACGAGAGACTGCAACTTATTTTTCAAAATTTATCAAACTCCCTTACCACGCCCGGCCACATGTCTGATATCAGACAACAGTCACAACGTTACCAGGCTTTAAAAATACAAAATCTTCAGACCAGAAAACAGCTCAAGAAATATTCCATCACGTGGACTTCATCTTCAAGCTGTTGAACACCACAGACCAAATTCCACAACATGGAGAAACACCCCACAAAACCCCAATATATTCCCCATACTTACACTCTTTGCATTCCCTGCCAACCGACATTTTGTGCACTACTGGCCTTTGGCAACTTGTGGTTTCTTTACTGTAAGGACAGAGTGGAATTAGCTCTTGTTGCACAGGAGTACAGTGTAGATTTTGCTCAGTTTGCCCTCTGACGGCAGCAAACTGAACTACGGGCACTTCACTCTTCACCCATATCTCCCATTCTCCTTGTAGCAATCAGAAGGAATGGTCTACTCTAGTGTTGTGGCCGGAGAGTGCAACGCTTGACACCACCGAAAACACGCATTTGTCAAGGGATTCACATATTTACGTGAGTATAATAACGAATATTTGCAAAGATAATGAGCACTGTAGATGATATTGGAAGAGTATATGGTTCGGTTCTTCTACTGAATACACTGAATAACGAGAAGAAAAGTGTTATTGCGTAAACAACCCGTGTGACCGCGAGGCCATTTTGAATTTGACTCGCCAAACAAATGCTGCATGTTGAAAACATCTGCATCGTCTGCTTTTGAGTCTTGATGGACTTTGTCGCTTTTTGACACCTGTGTTCAGATGTCTACAGTACTTTTGATAGATGACGGAGTGTATAATTGGCAAGGCTTGAGCGTGTTATAAGCCTGAACCTCAGCCCTAAGCCTTAAAGGAGTGCTGACAGTGACACTGTCAGTGCTAATTTTTTAATAAAAAAAAGAAGTTTGCCACTGCTTATGACAAGCATCGAGAAAACAGAAAGGTCATAAGCAGTGGCAAACTTAATATATTTTTCTTCAAAGCTTTTGTGGGCACTTTGAATCTCCGGCCGATTACAATATGGTATTACATGTGTAGGGGCTACGGTTATACGGGTTTGTTATATGACGAGAGCTGTTGGATGCTGTGTTGCGAACTCAGTCCGAACCCTTCAGTCCGACGGTAGGTGGCGACACCTACCCCGGGCTTGGGGTATGGACAGAGGTCGCTATAGGCTTCCGGTCTGCGTGTGCGCGCGCAGGCTGGCTGCCTATATATACCCAGCATCTGACGGTACTCGTCGGTTACTCTGAGCCACGCTGGTGAGGAGACCCCGTGATCATTGCGGCTGCTTAGCCTACTGACCCGTTCCGAACTCTATAGGGAGTTCGCACACATAGATACTGCTTGTCTAGGTTATTTGAATAAACCTGATTTGCAACCTGTAACACTTGATCCGAACTGTGTTGACTTTGTTCTTTAATTGATACTCTACCAATATCATAGAGACACAAAGTATCGTTTATTACACATGCTTAAAGGCGCACTGAACCCAGGACCTAACCCTGCCAAGTTTTGTACGCAAATGACATTGTGGGTTCAGTGCGCCTTTAACATTTTGCATAATGTTACAGTGTGTGCACATATTATCCAATGTTTTTTTTCCCCTCTACAACTTCTTGATAAGCTGTCCTGAGTAGGGGAGACCGGGGCTAGTTGAAACACGGGGTCAGTTGAAACACAAGCTGTATAATAGAGGCAACATGTGTTTGGATTGATTTTCTTGATTCTCATATGAACTTATTGTTATTTTTATCACCAGTGAAAAAATCAGAAAGATATTAGCTAAATTGTTTGATATATGGCCCAAACCATCTATAAATCATGTTTTTTATCAAAAAAGTGAAATTCCAGAAATTGAGTTTTTTTCTTCTCGAAACTTTGGTTTTTAAGGTATCCGTCTAATTTAACTTTTATATCATTAACCATGTATACTAGAATCACATATATTATAATGAATATATTCGCGTAAAGTGATATTAATGTCTAAGGGGACAGCACTATGCTATGTGGTGTGGGGCCGGTTGAAACACTTTTGTCGGGGTTAGTTGAAACAAATTCACTGGAGGCATATACGCCCCCTATACACCAGTTACCACCCAACTGCACCTTTCAGCTTTAGTTGCAGCTGTGCATATGTGCAGGTACACAGTGGATAATATTCACACCACCATAGGTGCAGAATTTGTGTATAATTTCTGCAATAAATGTCATTTTAACCCAAATTGAATCTGGGGTTAGTTGAAACACCTGTGGGGCAAGTTGAAACACAATTGTTCAAAAATGTTTCAACCAACCCCTATTAAAATAGGGTGAAATCTTGTGTTTCAACTGACCCCGCCTGGGGTCTGTTGAAACACAAATTATGACTGATTGTGACAATAAGAGTATCATGAATCAAATATAACCTTTTCTATATTAGAATTGATGCTACTTCGGGGCATTTTTCCAGCCATAGAAAGTTTCATAAAGGTGAAATCATTAATGTAAAAAATTGATTTTCACTAAAAATGTTTCAACTGACCCCAAACATATTTTTGGAAAAAAACATTTTGCACCATCAAACTTTGGAAGCAGAAATCTTAACATGTACTCATAGCTGAGGGTAATTCTTCCTGTGGATTTATTTATTAATGAGCGGATCTACAAAGTAACTGTTTCAATTATTACCTATTTTTAAGATTTCTTCTCATTATCATTCTTTCTTTCTGAATCTAAAGAAATAACATTTGTGTTTCAACTGACCCCAGCTGTGTTTCAACTAGCCCCGGTTTGGGGCTAGTTGAAACAAATCAAATATATGGAATTTATTCCTATAAATATTGAAATGAAATGCAAATAAAATAGTCGTGCACATAGTACCATAGGTTGTTTTTGATTTCCCCCCCAAAAGAACTGTGGAAAAATTTAAATATATAGGAAAAAATCCGAAATTGCTTCATGTGTTTCAACTAGCCCCGGTCTCCCCTACAGTTAGAATCTATGCGCAGCTTTATAATAATACTTCTAATATAGGGGGAGCGTGTGTGACCTAGATACTCGCGCTCCCCATATGGATACTTCAAATCGTTTTGACAAGTTTTAAGAATATCACACTTGCCAATATTGTCTTGAGTTATTTATGTACTGGTTGTATTCTTGAATATGAATATCAGAGAGCCTCCTCTTAAAGTGGCATTCTCACCAAGCGTTTCCCACTCACAACTATAGGGGCCGTCCATAAATGACGTCATGCTTTTTTGGACCAATTTTGACCCCCCCCCCCCTTGTCATGTTTCGTCATGCAACCTTTGACCCCCCCTCAAAATCATAGTCATACAGCGAGGACCCCCCCCCCCCCCAAGCGTAAAAACAGAACATATAATAGCAAATATTTACAGATCTGCTCAGGTGTAGGCCTACTGGTATTAAAATGTGCAGCCCTAGACGTACATGTAATGTATTATGTTTGAGGAAATATACTTGCATCCATTTTTTTCCTGTGGCTGGGGGTCGTTGGGGAGGGGGGGGGGGGGTTGCGGGGCTATCCCAGGGAAGGCACCTTGACATATTTATTTTAACTACAGTTAAAGTTTAATATTTGCCTCATCAAAAGGCATTATGAAGAGAGATGGCCCTAAATAGGGCAACAGGGTCTGTTCCACGATTTTGCAGCACTGTCCACCTTTTAACAATTTCCAAAAGAGGAGTTGGTGCCTTGGTTTTGAAGCATCAAAGATCTTTCGACCACCCTTAGGCCTAAAGGGATCCAAAAAAAAATTCTGCCATTTTTGTGCCCCAACCTTTAACTCTTCTGCATCACATTTCCATCGCTCTTTGACTGAGTTATACTAGTAAGTAACCTGGTGCATTGTGTGCATTTCAAGAAAGACTTTATAGACCAACACCCTCCCCTGCAGTTACGAATCCTCCAAAGACATAACAAATATCTCATCATATCTGCATAATCATAGAGATGGGGCACAATACAATTCCCTCCATGGACAATAACCTCTATGGGCAATAAAAGGGTCTCATTTGGCCCAGTTGCGCCGTTTCCAAAAACTGTAAATTGAGCCTGACACTGGTAGTGGTCATTGGCGGATCCAGGGGGGGGGGGGGGGCGATGGGCCTTGCCCCCCCCCAAAAAAGAGAGGAAAAAACGAGGAGAAAAGAGGGGGGAAAAGAGAGAAGGGGACAATACCATTTACGGACCTGAGTCTTAAAATATTGTGTTCCAAAATGTGTGAGAAGGCACCATTTGAAGTCTAGACCATCAGTATTTTCAGTATGGCCACTGCACTTTGCTTGCGCTGTCCGCAGAACAGACAGTCACTTCATGGTTGGCTAGGTTTGGGCCCCCCCTCTTGAAAAGTGGCGAAAGTGGAGGTGGGTGGGTGGGGGGGGGGGGGGGGGACCCAGGAATTTGAAAAGGGGATCTCCACTTCTCCAGTGAAGTAGGCCTACTGTACTGAAAAGGTAAGGCATGTCAGGAGATTCAAATAGTGTTTAAGAAAATAAATCCATACTCTGACTAACTTTTTGTTTTGCTATAGGCTTAATATCTTGAGGGGCGGAGGGGGGGGCGTTGGTATGGGGACACATGATGCATATACCGTAAGACATCTACCTGCTTTTGTTGCTTCCAGTCAAGGGTAAACCCACCCCAGCTCCTGTCCCTCCCCCCTTACCAATAATACTCCTCCTCTTGCATTGCATTTCCAGTCCCCTCAGGCAGCAGAATCATTTGTAAATTGAGTTAGGGGCAATTCTATGGTATATCAGGAGGGTGAGGAAGAGTTCACCAAAGAAAGGGAAAAGTATGTTCACCCCAGGTACCCCCTCCCCCCCTTGTCATGCTTGGTCATGGTCCCTGGTACCCCCCTCCCTCCTGCATGACGTCATTTATGGACAGCCCCATAGTGGCCTACTGTTCTAGTCTGCTATGTGGTAAGTGTGAGTGGTGAGAATTCCCCTTTAATAAGAGATACTGTATGTCTTTAACTTTAAGATCACACAAATAAAATCTTAGGGATGTATTCCATGACTATTAATTGGTATCACCATTTGTTACATGCTTAGCTAGGTTGAAAACCCTGAAGAGCTCAAAAACTTATATTAAAGATTATTGGGATATTTACATTACCGGTAAACTTGTTTGCAGGTGATGTACCGGTACGGCTACAGGCATACCACGGAAAAACAGCCATGATGGATGACGACAGTAGCAGGGGAGGTGATGAGGGGATGCAGCACATCATCCTCCAGGGTGGGGACATCGGTGGAGGCGGTCAGCATGTTGTCCTCCAGGGTGAAGACAGCCAGCAAGTCATCCTCCATGGTGAAGACAGTCAGCATGTCATCCTCCAGGGTGGAGAGGGCAGTGGCGGTGGTCAACATGTCATCCTCCAGGGCGAAGACAGTCAGCATGTCATCCTCCAGGGTGGAGAGGGCAGTGGCGGTGGTCAACATGTCATCCATCAGGGTGAAGACAGTCAGCATGTTATCCTCCAGGGTGAGGGCGGCAGTGGAGTCGGTCAGCATCTCGTCCTCCAGGGTGGGGATGACAGTGAAGGGGGTCAGCATGTCATCCTCCAGGGTGGGGACGACAGTGGAGGAGGTCAGCATGTCATCCTCCAGGGTGGAGAGGGCAGTGGAGGGGGTCAGCAAGTGGCCGTAGTGGATGAGAACGGAGATACGCTCTATGTGCAGCTACCCCCAAACATCACACTCGATGGTGAGTCACTCATATTCTACCCTAGCTTCCAAAGGCTATCTATCTAAAAAATATTTTGAACTTTCCAGGGGTCTTCCATTGGTCATTTTAACCTTAAATCAAATTAATTACGTGTCACAGCCGTATTTAATCATAAAAAAAAGCTATATTCACTAAAATAGTAGCAAACCTACCTTGTCAAGCTTAATTGGTCCCTTTTAGATCAAAAATATCCCTGTACACTTGATATAAATCACTTTGGCTGTATAAACAAGAAAGTTTTCAGGACTTGAAATATGATATAAGGGAGTGCTCATTTTTTAACAACAGGGGGGGTGGTGGATTTGGGGGGGGGGGTAAAAAAAAAAGCCCGCGCATTACTATGCTACAAAGGGGCGCAAACGCACGCGATTTTCGGCTTGCCGGGGGGGGGGTAAAAAATTTCGACCCCTCAAGGGGGGGGGGGTGAAAAATTTTCACGCGCTCCCCGCGAAATCTCACCACCCCCACCCCTGTTGTTAAAAAATGAGTACTCCCTAACATTGTGTCTTACTGCCCTTTCATACTTCAGGAGACAACAGCATCATTACTACCGAAGTCACTGAAGATGGCCAGCAGATTTTCCGTATTCTTGGTGTCGGTGACAACCAGGTTAGTTTATTTATTAGGCCACCTTTTTTTGATAACTTGGATTACAGGCTTTTGGTTCTAACTTTTTGGAAGGGCAGAGGGGGGGGGGGGAAGCTGTCATACGGGGGGAGCCGGGTCACAAAATTTCCCGAAGGGCAGAGGCAAAAAAAAAAAAAAAGCTGGGAAAATTCCTCTTTTGGGCTATAAAATGAAGGGATATTGAGAAAGATCCCCGTTTTGAAAGGTCGGATTTAAAGTTTTTGCTTGTCAGCATATACTTTTCTTTTTTTGGGGGTAAAATTTCCCAAAAAATCTCGGAGGGAAAACGGCCTTATCCATCTCTATGGTATGCTGATTGAATTGTAAATTCTCCATGTGTAATAGCAAACTACCATTCTGGCAATTGCACACTATTGAGATGTGTACCATGTAGACCTTAACCACATAGTATGTCTTTTTAAGATTTCATTTAATAGCATTAGCACGAAATGGGAAAAAAGGGAAAAACATTGAAAATACAGGTTCATAATGCAATGCAATGCCAATAGATTTCACTTGCCTCACCTTTTTAATAAAACAGAAACTTGACATTATATTTTACTTTTTAATTACCTTGATTACCGCGGAGCAACCATGAGAGACTGGTTTCATTCATATTTTCACATATTTTCACTTACTCGACTTTTCTATGTACCGAATCCATTGACGAAAGAAAATGGCCAAGGAAATTTATTCAAAATTGTATTAAACCTTTTTTTCCAAAGTGAAATCCATTGACAAACTTTCATTCTGAAATCATTTTTGGTCTGACCTTAGAAATACTATTCTGACCACTGAGGACTTAATTCTTTTTAAATCATGATTTATTGCAGGTGGCTGGTTGTATGGCCGAGGACGTGCCCATGGAGCAGGACCAGGGTATGGTGATGATGGACGACCAGCAGGTTATCATGGACGAAGCTGATCAGGAAGTCATGATTGCTGAGGAGAGCGACACCGCCCAGCTGGTATTAGAACCCGCGAGCGCTGATGTCGACATGATGGTGGATGTTAACCAAGAGCCACTGGAGGATGGGGAGCAGGAGGAGGAGGTGGTTCCCTTTGTGGAGGCAGCTCAGGATGCCAAGGAGGAGGTGGTTGAGGGGCAGCTTGGGGAGGGTACTAACATAGTACTGGAGCAGGGGGAGCAGCTGAGTGAGACTCAGGTGCTGGAAGAGGGGGATGGAGGGAACCAACAGGACTTGGCGTTGTTCCAACAGGCACTCGCGCTACTACACCAGCAGAATGGAGGCAACGTGGTCATCACTGAGCGTGACGATACCATATACATCATGCAGCAGGATGCGGAGGATAACACTGCGGATAGGACCCTGGAGGTAAAACAGGAGATCTCAGCGGGTAGTGATATCCAGGACCCGGCGGGGTCTACTACTGAGACGGTTAACATCATCAACCCTGAGACGGGCAATGTGGAGGCGGTACCACGCTCAGCATTAGAGACTGTTACCGTACCCGAGCCCCCGGCTGTTATGGACCAGGCTCTAACCTGGGGTACAGTGGACCCTGCACCCACCACAGACCCCACAGTAGAATCTGACCAGGCGCCCACACCCATCACTATCGCGCCCCGGAGACGCGGACCAGGCAGACCGAGGAAGAACAGAGCCGTTACTATACCGCCGCTGTCGCCAAAACCAGCCCAGGAGGAGGTGGAGGAACCGGTGGTGCTGGGAGCCTCTGGCCGCCCGCGGAGAAAGGCTGCCATCAAGATGCTGCGGAAGTGGGAGGCCATGAGGAAAGAAGACGACAGTGCTGCAGACGAAAAGTAGGTTCAGTCAACCCTATCTGTTGCTTCATTAGTAGGGAAATGGGATAGGACCAACATATGGATTAGGGATGTCATTTTTCCTATTGCCAGAAATTCTGAATTAAATTGTGTCATTTTTCCACGGCTAAAGAGGTATTTCTAGACAGATAACAGGATCGAGTAATACTAGTACATAAAATAGCAAAACGCATAAGTATCCCATGAGCTAGGCAATTCTTTTCTATACTGATCCAAAGGGTAATTACTTTCCTTTACTGCAGATGGGAGGCGAGTGCAGTAACTCGTAAACCCACAGCGCCTGCGGCACCACAGAGCCTGAAAGCTGACAACAAGGAGAATGTAGCCCCTAAGCGCCGCGCCGCACCTCAACCTGCCCACTCTGACCAAGCAGCCTCTGTTAACGTCACCCTCAGGGACAGTGCCGCACGACAGGTGAGTAGCAGTACCCCCATCACTATCATATCAGCATCTGGGGGCTTCATCTCATTTCAGTTTGAAAATACTAATAGTTAGCCACATATGTTGGAAGTCTATAAAATACTGATAGTTAGCCACATATTTTGGAAGCCTATAAAATACTGATAGTTTAATAGCCACATGTTTTGGAAGTCTATCTTCACAAAAAGGGCACATTGGACGATAAAACTAAAACAAGCATTTTCGTTAAGATTGAGTGCAGTATAATGTATATAGCTATTTTAATTAATATCAAATAGGAGGATATTTATCTTAAAATATCTAAATTTGTATGCAGTGAATTTCTTTAGGTTTTGGATATTACAAAATTTAATGTCAGATACCACTCAAGTCGTATTGGAATTTTAACTAGGGTCTATATATACAATAGACAAATGTATTTGTATATAGATATCTGTTTTAACCAATCGTGTTTCAGTTCTTCAAAATAAGAATTTCGTAAACAGTGTATATGTATTTGGTATGATGGTTTTGAATAACTAATAAAGAAAGATTCCCATCATTCTGCTCACTATTGCAGGTTCTGACTGACATTGGTATACACATGCTCTACTACTGTCGTCGCTGCACCTTTTTCTCAACACAACTGATGGCTGTCGCTGCCCATATCCATGAGTGTCGCAAACAGGTGTTAACAGAAACTGACCTACAGAAGGCGGCCGACAGCGCGCACACCTCTGCCCTCCTCCTCAACGCCTCCCTACAGTCCATCTCCGGCTCAGGTACTGGAAACCTAGCGCCAAACCCCGCGGCAGTAGATCAGGATTTAATTGAGATTGACGAGCATAACTATGCTGCGGAGGTGGACATTGTAGACGCAGAGACTTCTGTGGCTGAAGAACTGGACCTGGTTCCGGCAGAGCTGGAGGAAGTGCCAGAGGAGGTACCGGAGGAGGTGCCGGAGATACACGTGGAGTGCCATCTATGTGGGAGCCACATCGGGTTCTCCCAGATGGAGGAACATCTACGAGCTCTGCATGCGGAGATTGATGTAGAAGAGGCGGTACGAGCGATACAAGCTGCCGTAGCCCAGACACAGACCCATCAACTAGAGACACATGAAGTAGTGGAGGTGAAATCTGAAGAAATACCAGATCTGACTCATACACAGCACATGATAGATGTAATCCAATCTGTAGAGATCCCCGTTGATTCATCGACAGTTGAGGAGGGAGATGAGGAGGCAGCGGCGGCTGTAGCAGCCGTGATGACAAAGAATGAGCAGCCAGAGGCGGAAGTCGCTACTGATCCTGATGAGACGAATACCGACCTGCCCAATGCCAACCCAGCCTCCTCTCCGACACCCCTCACCGGCCTCAAGTTCAGGTGTCCGCAGCACGAACTACTCTTCACCACTCAGGCGGCCCTCACTCAGCACTACATCGAGGTGCACTGGGGCGTGACTCAGGAGCAGGTAGAGACCGAGGAGCAGCGGAAAGCGCTAGAGAAACAGGAGCGCGAAGAGCTAGAGAAACTGGAGCCACCCCCCGTGAAACGCGGCCGCGGGAGGCCACGGAAGAACCCCGCCCCGGAGGTAGTGATGGATGACGATGATGTTAGGGACCCTGACTTTGCGGTGGGGAGCCGAGTATTTCTTCCGCGGTTCCGGGTAAAGACCGGTTCAGAAACGCCCGCCAAGTGTAACATCTGCTACAAGCGGTTTGCCTCCGAGACGAGCCTACAGAAACATGTCACTAAGAACCACACAGAGGAGAAACTGCTGCCTGTTTCCTGCTCACACTGTAACAAACTATTTAAGAACCAAGTGCAGCAGAGGAACCATATCCGCACGGTGCACGAGGGTAAGAAGCGGAAATATGTGTATCGCCGCTACCCCAAGTACAAGAGGAAGACATTAATGTGTGAGTTATGTGGGTATACGACCCCGGAGCTTTGCCGCCTTAAGAACCATGTTAAGTCAGTCCACGAGGGGGACTACCCGTATAAATGTGACTCATGCGATTATAAGACCAACGAGAAAGCCGATATGAGACGCCACGAGCACAAACACCAAGGTATTAAGCGGTACCCGTGTCAGTTCTGTACCTACCGCACCGACCAGCGCTGGTTACTAGTCAACCACTGTCAGCGCCAACATGGCGTCCAACTCGAGAAACAATCCCGCAACACCCGCGGCACCGTCTGGTCAAACCAGCGCCGGCGTAAAGACGGCACCGGTCACCACCACGAGAACACCCTCATGGCACCCCCCGGTATGGTAGCCGTAGAGACTGACTCAGGCCTGGCCTTCACCCAAGAGATTGTGATAGAGCAGGGTATGGGTGACTTCTATGTGAACCCACAGGACGGCTGCCTAGTCCCCATGGTGACCAATGAGCACGGGGAGGAGGTAGCTATGTACACCGTGCACAATAATGGCACCGAGGAGCAGGTAGCTATAGAGACCATCGAGGAGGAGACGCATGGAGGGGAGGTGGTGTATATACGGGAGGACGGGACGGTACTGGACCAGGACCAAGCAGCACTCATGCTGCTGGCCGTAGGTCCCGGCTCAGCTAATGTGACACAGCTAGATATGGACAGTGCTGTACATGTAGAGACCAACTATACATAACACAGGCTGTGAATGTAGAGACCAACTATACGTAACACAGGCTGTAAACGTAAAGACCAACTATACGTAACACAGGCTGTAAACGTAAAGACCAACTATACGTAACACAGGCTGTAAACGTAGAGGCCAACTATACGTAACACAAGCTATAAACGTAGAGACCAACTATACGTAACACAGGCTGTAAACGTAGAGACTAGCTATATGTAACACAGGCTGTAAACGTAGAGACCAACTATACGTAATACAGGAAATGCACATCGAGCTCTTTTATATGGTGCCCGTAAGTTACAAGCATCAGAAAATTTAAAATAAGAGAACCTTTTGGTAATTACCAAAACGTCCGGAAAACCTGCAGTAGAAAATTATTGAAACAGCCTCTCTCGATATACAGCGTTGGTAATATTTATTAGATATTGCAGACTTTGAGTGTTTTACAAGTTGTTACCGTGTTGAAAATTGTAGATATTTCTATTTCTTATAAAATTACCTCCCCATTAATATAGTTGTCAGTTTTATACACTGTGATACTCCACATATTAGGTTTATACCGATAATTGCATGGCAGCTGATCCAATAAATAGGTGCAATTTTTTATGCATTGCAATTAAAGTATTAAAGGTACTGTCGATACGAGACGGGACCTTCTTATCTGAGACAAGTTATGTATGTGGTTCAATAATAAAATCAGTTTTATCGGTGGAACACGATTTCCCTTTTCCTGATTATTGCAATGGTTTATTAATCAATGATGAACGTCTACCCGTTATAACCTGGAGGTATCGTCACTTTCCTCTCTGCTTAAATGGACAAGCAGTGATCCATTTCTAGTGGCCTATTACATTTTTATTAAACACTTGAAGCCCAATTTCTGACGAATTTTGAGGCATTCAAATAAATGACTAAAACATATTTAAGTAAAATAATTTTCAAGCGCAGGTGTTTTCAGTTCTTCCAATTTCATCATTCCACAATTTGTCCAAAAGAAGTTACATGGTTTTTAAAACCAATATTTCTTTACAATAATAAACATATAATGTTTGGCACTACATAATAACATTCTCAGAGAATTCCAAATAAATGGCTGATGCTTGGCAGCCCAGTAGGAAGACCGATACTGTAATTTATTTCATGGTGAATACGGTCTATCAATGATAAAGCAATGGGAGTGCCGTATGTAAGGGGAGCGTGAAATAACCCTTGGGCGTATTTCACGCTCTGCCCGTATTTAACGCTCCCGAGGGTCACATGACCTGTGCGGAATTCAAAATGGCGGCCGACGGAAGTAAACAAACATGGACTGCATATCTATTTTAGATCGATACACCTTGAAACAATCTAGCGTGTGATCCTTATCACCAGGGAGAGTACAAGAAGGGAGGAGTGTCAAGGGCCCATCATTGACTCGCCCTACTGGTGGCGCCCTCTCATGAGGTGTGGGGGAATTAGACACAAAGAGAGCCCTCTAGTGGAAAAAAACGGAACATTCTACCCTATGCTAAATTTCTACCAAATTAAAAATGCTCCCATTTCCTTAATTCTCAAGATATCAAAGATCTAAAGACAGATTCTGAAAGCCCATAACTAGTATGCAAAGGGTTGCATACCATTTTTTTACCAAAAAATATAAAATAGTCGATTTTCATGCCCTCTGAAAAAAATTGAAGACTTAAACTATGAATTTTGGCATACATTTAGTCACCCTCGGCTAGCCTAGTGCTTTCCATCAATAAAAACGGTATTATGATGAGACTAGTAGAAGTATGCCCAAAAAGTCAGAATGTGATTGCTACCTGGAGGGTCGGTGGCCGACACCCTATCGCTACTCTGTTAAATTTCAATTAAACTAAAAACGCTCCCATTTCCCCAATTCTCAAGATATCAAAGATCTAAAGACAGATTCTGAAAGCCCATAACAAGTATGCAAAGGGTTGATAGGGACTAGAATGGTCAGAAGTTGATTTTGTCTTTTTCATGAGAGTTTCCAAAAACTATTTTTACCAAAAAAAAAAAAAAAGCCTATTTTCTACTGTACACTCCATGTTATCACAAAAGACTCAGGGAGGCTGCCTGTATTGTGCATGTGCAATGTGCATGTGTCGTGTGCATGCTCAGTATGCATGTGTAGTGCAGGGTTCTCCACAGACTCAAAAATCACACCTTAAAAACCTGGCGAGCCGACATAGCGAAGGCCTTGAAATAGCTGAAATGGCAATATCTTCTGTTCTAATTGATGGATATGTATTTTTGGAGTGGGCTATGTTCGCTGTAACGCTATGAAACTAGGTCAAGCCCACTCTTATATAGTCACCCTGTTTTTTTGTGCAGACATGTTTTGCCTGATCTGTTACAACTTGATGAAATATCCTGTGGACTATTTGAGCTATATCATTCTTTTGCAAAACACCTCAGGTATCTATATCTGTAAAAAGAAATGGGAAAAAAAGAAGTTAAATCACCTAAAATAAGAGATTTCTTTAAAAAACTGAAAAAAAACTCAGATTCTGCCAAAAAAAAGTGAATGTTGGGAGAATGTAATTTTCTACATGATTTCAGTATTGTACCATTTCAAGTATTGTTCTGTTGTATTCCCTACTAAAAATGGTGATAACTCATGTCCTTACTTTGATGAAAATACTTTGCATGAAAACAGTATTTTGATGTGAAGTTTGCATTTGCTTCGCGTATTTCTCATATCTGCGGTCGCGGATACTCCCAAGCTGGCCCCTGCTCCTATTAGTAACTGTGTTTTGTGCGTCAATCTCTTATTCATCGTGCTTGCCGCCTGCCGCCAGAAAGACGGCGGCTCTGGCGTGATTCAGCTCTCGACCAATCAGAAGTCAGGACTGAGGTCACATGACTTTGCCCGCAACTAAGATGTATCAATTTGGCCGCTACTAAGATGTATCAATTTGCAGCCGCTACTAAGATGTATCAATTTGCAGCCGCTACTAAAATGTATCATTCGCTGCCGCTACTAAAATGTATCAATTTGCTGCCGCTACTAAAATGTATCAATTTGCTGCCGCTACTAAAATGTATCAATTTGACCTAGGCTAGGCTATTGAAAACAAAGAGGGGGGGGGGGGGGGGGGGGCACCGGGACTATAATCAATTCTCTCAATGTAGGCCTACTAACTATAGCTTGGCCTATTTTATTTATAGCCCCCCTACCCTCGCTGAAGCCAAAAAAAAAACACAAAAAAAAATAAATTATTTAGCACCTTTTCTGCCCGAGATATTCTTTTATAGCACCTTTCCTCCCCAAATTCCTCTTTATTAGGACCTTTCCTGCCCCTAATCCTCTTTTATAAGGCTAGGCCTACTTTTAGCTTGAGGGGATACCGCTTTTGTCATTAGAAAGTCAAATGGATTATCTAATTTGAGTACAGTACGTTATTTCTCATTTCTGACAGCAGAATCGTAATCGCCAGAAGAAGCTACCCTAATTTCATATATTGGAAGTCATGTATAATCGAATTCCAGGTGGTAGCTGTAGGTGAGCAGGTGGCTGTGGGAAAGTAGGTGGCTGGGGGCGAGCAGGTGGCTGTGGGCGTCAGCGCCCGGCAGCGCGTAACCGCTGTTTTACGTCTCGGCCGAAAAAGCGAGTCGATCAGAGCGTCAGCAGCGACACCATCTTCGTTGCAGCTTCGCTTCGAGTTCGACGTGTCGGGTTGGCCGGGGGGGGGGGGGGCGGCGTGAGCTGCAGATGATGTTGCCTCCAAAACCGATTTTGCCCCCCAAAACCGATTTTGAGCCCCAAAACCGATTTTGAGCCCCAAAACGATTTGACCCAAAAACGATTTTGAAGTTCTCCTACCCTTCCGAAAATCGGGCCGATCGGAGCGTAAACAGCGAAGATATTTGCGATTTTCGTTTTGTCGGATTATATTGGTACTCCGTTTATCCCGTTCTCCCTTTCTCCCTTTCTCCGTTTATCCCGTTCTCCGTTTATCCCGTTCTCCGTTTATCCCGTTCTCCCTTTCCCCGTTTATACCTTTCCCCGTTTATCGTTTATCCGTTTGTCGTTTATCACGTTCTCCGTTTATCGCGTTCGCCGTTGATAGCGTTCTCTGTTTATCCCTTTCTCCATTTATCCCGTTCTCCGTTCATCCCGTTCTCCGTTCATCCCATTCTCCCTTTATCCCGTTCTCCCTTTCTCCGTTTATCCCGTTCTCTTCCTAAAATCTTCCTATATAAATTCAATTCCTATTGGGACTAGGCCTACTTTTAGCTTGAGGGGATAATAAAATCTTCCTACATAAATTCAATTCCTATTGGGACTAGGCCTACATTTTAGCTTGAGGGGATAATAAAATCTTCCTACATAAATTCAATTCCTATTGGGACTAGGCCTACTTTTAGCTTGAGGGGATAATAAAATCTTCCTATATAAATTCAATTCCTATTGGGACTAGGCCTACTTTTAGCTTGAGGGGATAATAAAATCTTCCTACATAAATTCAATTCCTATTGGGACTAGGCCTACTTTTAGCTTGAGGGGATAATAAAATCTTCCTACATAAATTCAATTCCTATTGGGACTAGGCCTACTTTTAGCTTGAGGGGATAATAAAATCTTCCTACATAAATTCAATTCCTATTGGGACTAGGCCTACTTTTAGCTTGAGGGGATAATAAAATCTTCCTACATAAATTCAATTCCTATTGGGACTAGGCCTACTTTTAGCTTGAGGGGATAATAAAATCTTCCTACATAAATTCAATTCCTATTGGGACTAGGCCTACTTTTTTAGGCCTACTTTTAGCTTGAGGGGATAATAAAATCTTCCTACATAAATTCAATTCCTATTGGGACTAGGCCTACGTTTAGCTTGAGGGGATGATAAAATCTTCCTATGTAAATTCAATTCCTATTGGGACTAGGCCTACTTTTAGCTTGAGGGGATAATAAAATCTTCCTACATAAATTCAATTCCTATTGGGACTAGGCCTACTTTTAGCTTGAGGGGATAATAAAATCTTCCTATATAAATTCTATTCCTATTGGGACAAGGCCTACTTTTAGCTTGAGGGGATAATAAAATCTTCCTACATAAATTCTATTCCTATTGGGACTAGGCCTACTTTTAGCTTGAGGGGATAATAAAATCTTCCTATATAAATTCAATTCCTATTGGGACTAGGCCTACTTTTAGCTTGAGGGGATAATAAAATCTTCCTACATAAATTCAATTCCTATTGGGACTAGGCCTACTTTTAGCTTGAGGGGATAATAAAATCTTCCTACATAAATTCAATTCCTATTGGGACTAGGCCTACATTTTAGCTTGAGGGGATAATAAAATCTTCCTACATAAATTCTATTCCTATTGGGACTAGGCCTACATTTTAGCTTGAGGGGATAATAAAATCTTCCTACATAAATTCAATTCCTATTGGGACTAGGCCTACTTTTAGCTTGAGGGGGTAATAAAATCTTCCTACATAAATTCAATTCCTATTGGGACTAGGCCTACTTTTAGCTTGAGGGGATAATAAAATCTTCCTACATAAATTCAATTCCTATTGGGACTAGGCCTACTTTTAGCTTGAGGGGATAATAAAATCTTCCTACATAAATTCAATTCCTATTGGGACTAGGCCTACTTTTAGCTTGAGGGGATAATAAAATATTCCTACATAAATTCAATTCCTATTGGGACTAGGCCTACTTTTTTAGGCCTACTTTTAGCTTGAGGGGATAATAAAAGTCCGAAAAAAGTCGAAAAAAGAGGATCCACCCTCGACGAGATTATTTATGTCCCGCGACATTCGACTAAGAACACTACATTTTAGCCCTCAAGCCCTTCCTTGTTTTGGATCAAAATTACAATTAGGAAAATTCCAAGATGGCTGCCAAGATGGCCACCAAAAACTCAAGATTGTCTGATTTCCTTGTGTGATACATGGATTTTAGGGTTATCTAGGGTGTAGAATCCATATTTTGGGTCAAAATCACAATTTGGAAAATTCCAAGATGGCTGCCAAGATGGCCGCCAAAAAGTCAAGGTTGTCTGATTTCCTTGTGTGATACATGGATTTCATGGTTATCTAGGGTGTAGAATCCATATTTTGGGTCAAAATTACAATTTGGAAAATTCCAAGATGGCTGCCAAGATGGCCGCCATAAAGTCAAGATTGTTTGATTTCCTTGTGTGATACATGGATTTCATGGTTATCTAGGGTGTAGAATCCATATTTTGGGTCAAAATTACAATTTGGAAAATTCCAAGATGGCTGGCAAGATGGCCACCAAAAACTCATGATTGTCTGATTTCCTTGTGTGATACATGGATTTTAGGGTTAACAAGGGTGTAGAATCCATATTTTGGGTCAAAATTACAATTTGGAAAATTCCAAGATGGCCGCCAAAAAGTCAAGATTGTCTGATTTCCTGGTGCGATACATGGATTTTAGGGTTATCTAGGGTGTAGAATCCATGTTTTGGGTCAAAATTACAATTTGGAAAATTCCAAGATGGCCGCCAAAAAGTCAGGATTGTTTGATTTCCTTGTGTGATACATGGATTTCATGGTTATCTGAGGTGTAGAATCCATATTTTGGATCAAAAATACAATTTGGAAAATTCCAAGATGGCTGCCAAGCTGGCCACCAAAAACTCATGATTGTCTGATTTCCTTGTGTGATACATGGATTTTAGGGTTATCTAGGGTGTAGAATCCATATTTTGGGTCAAAATTACTATTTGGAAAATTCCAAGATGGCTGCCAACATGGCTGCCAAAAAGTCAAGATTGTCTGATTTCCTTGTGCGATACATGGATTTTAGGGTTATCTAGGGTGTAGAATCCATATTTTGGGTCAAAATTACAATTTGGAAAATTCCAAGATGGCCGCCAAAAACTTAAGATTCTCTGATTTCCTTGTGCGATACATGGATTTCATGGTTATCTAGCGTGTAGAATCCATATTTTGGATCAAAATTACAATTAGGAAAATTCCAAGAAGGCTGCCAAGATGGCCACCAAAAAGTCAAGATTGTCTGATTTCCTTGTGTGATACATGGATTTTAGGGTTATCTAGGGTGTAGAATCCATATTTTGGGTCAAAATTACAATAGCTCTCTAACAACATAGCCCACTCCTTTAGTTAACATTAGTGTTACTCTATAGTAGCTATAGTTTTAAACCACTATATATTTTTATTTTCTAAAGAAAAGTGCTAAAATGTGAACATCCATGTATTCATTGTCGAAAGAAATGCTAAAATGTGAATAACTTTGGTTCTAATTGATGGATTTAAAAAATTCAAAAACCCATAGATAGCTGAAAGGACACCGACGGTGATTCTAGGGTAATTTGACGCCGGCGGCAGTGAAAACGACGCCGGCGGGCCGCCGGCGTCGTTGCATTGTGGGGAGAACCCTGTAGTGTACATGTGTAGTGTAAATGTGTAGTGTGCATGTGCAGCATGCATGTGTAGTGTGCATGTGCATGTGTAGTGTGCATGTGTAGTGAGCATGTGTACTCCTACCCTACCCCAGAGGGACTGATTGGCACAGTGTCCAAAGTCCCAACCCTAGTCCCAACCCAAGACCCAACCCAATTCCCAACCTAAGTTCCAACCCCCAACCCCCACAGACCCTACCATACACAAGCCTCTACATGGGTACCCATATTTTTGACTGTCGCCGTGTTGATATTTAGCAAAGTGGCTGTGTTGTCATGTCGATTTTTATATACATAAGAACTTAGAGAAAGATTTCTGCAGGTCGATTTTTATCATTTTTTCCTCTGTGTCTGTCGATTTTTAAAAGGGCCGTGTTGCCCGTGTCGATTTTTAAAAGGGCCGTGTCGCTTTGTTGTCCGTGTCAAATTTTACGCATGTAGGGGTACATACACTATTTTCGTCCACAGATCTGTTCCTACCACATTCTGGTCTGACAAAAAGCGTCTCACACACTCCAAAATGAAATATCTCATAGGTTTAACACTGAATGCCGAAATCGACGAAATGTTCACGCCAGTACATTCATGTTTGTCTACAGTGAGGAAAAAATGATGTTTTTTGGGAAGGTCTACTTTAGCAATTTTTTTCAGGGGGTTCCAGTAGGGGTAGAAGAATGCTTTTTGCATCCCTGGGTAGGAAAACACTTATCCGATTATTGGTACTTTTGATCGATGGGCCTAATGTTTCTATGAAAAATCTGGAAAATGAAAAATATATAATTTCCCCTGAAAAACGTCTCACAGAGGCGTCGCATAAGACTCTGGGAGCATAGCTCCCTGAGTCAATAAATACAGAGCGTCACTTAAAAGTGACTTCTTCAGTGGTTATTTCACTTGAGCTGCCTGCCCCGTATTGCACTAGGCCTACGGCCAGCGTGCAATACGGTGCAGGCAGCTCTCGTGAAATAACCACAGACTCTGTCACTTTAGCGTACAGCTCTGTCTATATCTTCATTAACAGAAGACAAAGTATTCAACATATGGGTATATGATATATATTTTATTCCATAGAAGAGACAATTGTAAAGAACTGTACTGTTTAAATAATACTTGTTTGCCTCGTCAAAACTGACGCAGACTAAAAATACTGTGGCGTTTGGTGACAATACTGTTTATATAGTGGTAGTAGAGAGGAAATCACAGACATGCGAAACACCAGTCTAATAGTAGGTGAATACTTGATAGAAATAAAAGAATTACAATAGTTTAAAACTAACTCCATTCCCAATTCATCACAGAATTGCATATCACATAGAATGGGTAATGAGTGATGATAGTTCTCAGATCACAGCTGGCACGAAAGTTCTGATAATCAGACAGGTAAATACTGCTAACGTAGAATAAAACCGATCGTAAATACTGCCAGCTTTTCGCCGGTTTATACCGCATTTGGTTTCATACATGATTCATTGAAATAACAAAAGTTCAATTGGTAATACTGAGCATAACTTTCTAACAAACAGTGTATACTAGACGGCATTCAGTGTTCTAAATGTGAACAGCAGCAATGGTGTTTATAGCTTCCACAAATTGTTTCTAGGTAACCGAACATGCTTATATACGGCATCATATTACAAATTTACAGATTTTTTTTTGTCATGGTCATGATTGTTTTTAATACATTTTTAATACTGTGCGATATTTATTTACCTGACACGCCTACCATCGGGCGCCGTGATACTTTAAAGCAATGATTGAACACCTTTTAATCAAGGAACATCTTATCAGGTTATTTTCACGATGAATTAATTTTTTCTGTAAAATGCCTACAAAAGTAAAATTTGCTTTTCTACTTTTTCTTGAGATTGTTTAAAATGCACAAGGGTTGATATTTCTTTCGATTTTTAGGGCACCTCCTTTCCCTAAGATTCGCCGAAAACTAATCCTCTGCAATCAGGGAGACATGATTAATTTGTAATTTTGATGTATTCAGGCCATCTGCACCTGTGGTGCAGATACTGGTTTGATAGCAGGGAGGGGTTCGGGTGCGTAGAGGCTACTGGCCCCACGCAGGTTTAGGTCCTTGTTCACTTTGTTGTAGGCGTATAGTGTAGAAGAGGTAGTCTTGGGTGTGGCGTGTCGTAGACTTTGGGCGGAGGCTGGGTGTGAGGCGTAACTGCCTCCGTATGTGGTGACGTAGTCTCCGTGTGTCTCGTTGGCCACCTGCTCCTCCCACTTGGACGCCAGCTTGGCACGGATGTCAAAGTTTGTAGGTGCACCTGCAAAGTAACCGCCAACATTGATTTGAAATGATTATACACCCATGGTATTATTATTCTGCAAAATTGTTACACACATCTACCTGTACTTAAGTTTTCTAGGAAAACAATTGGCAACAAGATTTTATACATGTTTGGACCATTATATGATTTTTTTTTTTAATTTTCAGAAAGTATAAATTCTGGCTTGTTACAAAAGCTATAGATTAAGACATGATATAGTTATGTCTAGTTTAAAGATACTTACCCTGGATTGGATGGTCAGAGCGTTCTGGCACCCACGACAGGCGGTGACCGTCCCAGTGTCGGAGGTCAGGCAGTTTGTCATTGGCATCACGTTCCCGATTATTGTAGTGTTCATCATACCAGGAGATCATGTTGTTAGAGTAACGTTTACCATGGTGATAGAAGAGATGCTCCTTTCCTAATCCGTCGTTCTGCAGCTGGGCTTTTCTTCGGATATTTACATCAGGTTTGGAAGACCCGAAGTTCCTGAAATCTGTGCGGTGAGTACTGTCGGTCCGCACGTTTCCCTTGTTGAACTGGTGACAGAAAAATCGATAATTAACAGAATGCTGATTATTCTGGCAGATTATTTTCAATTTATTAAAATGTCAATGCTTTTCGGCTAAAAAAAAAGCCTGCGGGTTACTACCGTTCAAAAGGGGGGGGGGGAGGTAGAATGAGTATAAGTCTGTATCCGGAGGAATTTACAGACTGACTGCACCGTATCTAAGTTTTGCGGGCACTTGCTATCTATCACCATGACAACATGGTACGTCATATGGACGTCAAAATGGCCGCCACTACTTTTTGAGCCGGATGGAGTTTAGAAATGAGCTAATGATGCTTATAAAACGGCTATATTCACATCTAAATTGGTGCAGGCCGCATAGGTGAGCCCTAAATCTATCTAAATATTTTTCAAATGAAGGCCATAGGTAATGTTTTCAATGCAGGCCACCCTTTTGAAAATTTCCCCCCCGAAATGAATGGGGGTCGCCCAGTAGCCCTACTGACGTGAGAGGATCGGGAGGCTTAGTAGGGGTACTGTTGGGCGCTATTCGCCAATCGGCGCAGAACGCCAATATTGACATTCTGCGCAGTGCAATTTGTGAATAGCGCAGGATCAAAGCCGCGCAGAACGCCAATCTGCGCGGAATAGAAATATCAGTGGAGATGCGAGCACCTGTTTCATTTGTAAGTTGTTGTGTCAATATAACCCTAATTTGTTGAAATAAAAGAGGGATGCCATAAATAATGATCAATTGTATACATACATTGCTCGCAATTGGAAAGAGTATAATAATCTTAATCTATATCAAATAACTTGATAGAATCTCGCATCTATTTGAAAGCCGCGCAGAACAGATTGGCGTTCTGCGCCGATTGGCGAATAGCGCCCAACAGTACGAGAGTGGCTAGGGGGGAGGGGGCGTGGCGCTCACTATTTTTTAACAAGGAGGGTGTGCGAAAAAAGGGCGCTAGGGGTCAAAATGTTTGTTCCCCCCCCCCCGGGTCGAAAATTGGTGAACAGGCCCTTGGGCCTGGCTTTGACGCATAGTAGTAACACGCTGGCTTCGCTAAAATCCAGTGGCTTTTTTTTGCCTCTCCACCCCCCAGCCCAGGCAAAGCCAAAGCCTAGGCAAAGGGGTCGACATCTATTAACCCCCCCCCCCCCCCCGGCGGTTAAGAACTTATCACTTCCTACCAGTCTGTACAAAAATGTTATCGTTAGGGCTACTCGCTCATTCTCTCATATGATACTTGATAGGTTTCTTCTCTAAAAATAAAAACAAAAATGGGGGGGGGGGGGGGCAGACACATTTCAAAATGGCAAGGCCGAATTATCCGGACTAGGCCCTAGCCTACAATAATTTTGGCATCCAAAGTTACATTTCTGTCATGGCCTCCACATCCTGTCTAGACCTAGTTGACAATAAGTGACTCGTCCTCACTCTTAACCCTACGTTTTGTTTACACAGTCAAAGTGCCAGGAGACTTTTTGACGGCGGGAAAAGTGGGGTGGGTGTGAAATCTTACCGTGTGCCTCTCTTCTGACCAGTTGCCGATTAACACATTGTTGGCATATCTCTGCTCTATCCGCCAGCCTGGCATATTCCACTTGAGTGCATCTCCGTGTGTGCCCATTTTGAGTCAGTTTACAATGATAAATTACAAATAAATAAATAAAAATGCCGCTTCAAATCGGCTTCACGGTCCTCTCGTTGCTGAGGCCGCCGTCTTCTCTTCACAACAATCTCACTCTCCAGTATTCCTACATCATGTGTCCTATGTAAATGTGGGAAACAGTTTATTAAAGATAAAAAATGCAGTTTACCCCACATATTTTCATAAGGATTTACAAAAACAAGTTGACATGGATTTCAAACCTACTCTTCATAAAGTTATTAACTTAGAGGTAGAGAACTCATTTTTATTGCGGTGGAATATGTAATTGGCCGGAAATGCCCTGTTGTTATGGACTATAGTTATGAAAATCGACGCTAGATGTCGCGCCGATTGATGGACTAATCAGAAGCGAGTTTACAAAACTCACAAACTACAGCCAATCAGCGACGGGTTAAATAAATGTCTTGGCACAATCCGCTGGTTCTCGGCAAAAAGTTGCAGCAATGGCCGCCGAAAAGAAAGAAGCCGTCGTTGCGGGTAAAGTTTTCCCTGTTTTACTCTATTTATACAGTTACTTTTTCTGTTTTGTTGAAGCGACAGATTAGCTATAAACTACGTCCATCACCATGCTAAGTTTCATAACGGATCTTGCAGTACTTTCTGAAATAAAGCCACTGACAACCTGTCAGAATGGCAGTAGCACACCCGGGTGCGAATTTCGCTCGGAATTTATCTCTGTCACTCCGTCTGCGCCAGCAACGCCTGCTTCAGATCACGTAGTCTTCAAAAAGCGGCGAGAATGTACATTCGAGCCTCGATTATGGTAGTGATTATCAGGATGGCCCCTGATCTTTTCCGCTGGCTCTCGTTTTTTGGACTATACATGCCGTTAGCCACACTGGATTTTAGGTCAACTTCCAAGAGGCAAGACCAAGTCAAAGTGATTGCACCATCTAAAATAATGATCTACTAGCCATGAATCATCAGTGAATGATGTCATTCTTGCATGGGAGGGTTACACAAACGAGTGTACCCCCTTAGGCTCATCTGGCTGATCTCACACTTGATAAGAGCACTAGTCTAGATTAGACAGGCAATATATGAAGAAAAGGTGTAAAAATCCAATACCACAAGTCTTGTGACAAGAGATCTAGTTCAACAAACTGCATTGGGGCCCTTGATGGGGGGATCCCCATGTCCCATATCGATTTTAAGAAATGTCCCATGTCACTATCTAATTATTCCTCATGTCACTATGCCCCAAAAAAGCTCATGTCACCATGTCCCAATTTAGGGGTCTAGGGCCATTGCATTGCAAACCTAAAAGCAAAGGTATTCAACATGTTTTAAAATGAGATGCACTCAAATCCATGGATGATTCGCTCTACTTTCAATTTGCCCTACTGAATGAATCGCCCTACTAGTACCGTAGATGATTCTAGCCTGTTTATTTGAGGGGCAGCAGATGTTTCACTTTAAGCAATTAGCATACCGGTACATGATACAAGATATCGCCCTTCTTACCTGCATCTTGAACATCATTTTCAGTAAACAATTCCAGTGATGAAGAAGCGGAAGAGCCCCAAGCGGAGAATGAGGATGTCGCGACTGCCACCCTCACCGTTGTCGATCCATCCGCTGAGGTGAGCCATGTTATTGAAGTAATTTGCAGCCCTGTGTCATGCAACTCTAAACCTCAATATCGATATCAGTATGTGATGACAAAAGGGCAGATTGTGCTAGAGGGCTATATATTATTCTACCTCCAACAGCAAAGCATACAGAGGACCCATACGTTAAGCACTGAAGGTATCGACGGCGTATGCGGGGCGTACGGCGGTGGTACGCCACGCTGGTTTGAGCGGGGCGTATCACAGTCATCCTGTCCAGCTGCCCTCAACAAATTAAGCTCTCAAATGTTTATTTCTGGGCGGATTCTCATAATTTAAAGAACATTAGGATCTTTAGTATTTGCTGTTGATGTTGTAGGTAGAATAAATCGAAAACATCACTTGATTTGCATATGACACATTGTAGCCACGGATCCACTCGTGGCTTATGAAGCCACTTGTGGATCCGTGGTGTACAATGTGTCATATGCAAATCGTGTGGCGTTTTACGTTAGTATGTTACACACCGGGTATACTGATGTGTATTGTATAACATACTTGCAGAATCAATAGAAGAAAGAAGTGCCCCCGGCCAGCAGAACGCCCCCAGGGCCTCCTGAAATGCTCCTTGGCTTGTGACTCACTAGGGACATTCTAGGCGGGTCAACGAGACCGCCCTGGAGGCCTTCTGCTGGCCGTGAGCACTGCAGCGGAGGCAGGGAGGGCCTCAGGAGCACGGGGGTTGCCTTCATAGGGCCTTCCGCTGGCCGGGAGCACTGCAGGAAGGGCCTTGTCCGACTTCCTATTTTTTCATCTCTCCTGACTTTAAGTAACATCACTGCGTTATAAATACACATGTATACAAGATGTCCTCACTACTCTTTCCAGGTACTGGATCTAAATCACAGTAAGATCGCTAAAATTGAGAACTTGGAACAGTGTACACAGTTAGAGGTAGGTATTTTTACTTAACACAATTCATTTCTTCAAGCACCCACCGCCCCAATTATCATAGTTTTTCCCACATCATACCATTCTATGTCTTGAATTATAATGAAATAAAAATGTCTGATCTGACATCTGAATTAAATTAATATGCTATATTTTTAAAATTAGTATTAGTATTACTGGGTCTTACTCTATGTATTGTGTTAGCATCTTCGCGTATACATTGTATAATGACTACTGGTAGTTGCTGTAACCGTCTGCGCGATTGGTTGTTGTAGGAGTTATGTCTGCGACAGAATCTCATCAAACAGATAGAGAACCTCCAAGCGAACGTCGCGCTGACCAACCTAGACCTATACGATAACCAAATCACCAAAGTCGAAAACCTGGAGACACTTGTCAACATGGAGTAAGTACCATAGTAGAAGTGTGAGAAGTAGAGGGGATATAGATCTAGTGGTGGGTCAATTGCAAGTTTAATCCACCTCCTCTCTGAGAAAATTACTTCCTCTTTTTTTCCGGTGTTAAAGAATCCAGTGCCACCTTGTTGACTCAGGGTGTACCCCTGAGTCTAGGTAGACGACCTAAAAGGTTGGTTAAGAGATTTTCCAAATTTCAAGTTCAATCTATCATATATCAGAAAGTATCCATTTCAATGATATATTTTTTGGTTCCACTGTTGCTTTAAGATCTAATCTATCTCATCCAATTGAGTGCGCACACAATTGTGCATTTTTTCCATGAATAAAAGGTGCTCAAAAATTTTGCATTTTCTTGAATCAACAAACCACCAAACATGCCCTCCCATTTTTTTTGAACAAATTAGAACTTTATTGATCGTAAAATTGGTTTACATTGTAGTTTGGCATGTCCATTTATCAGATCGTCTTGACAATAAATCCTTGAAATACGATTACATGAGTTGTTTGTCATTGTTTTCCCAGTCTTTTATATCTGACTCGTGGACATAAATATAAATTTCATGAAATATGATCAACAAGCTCGTGTCCCATACATCAGCACGCTGTTGTTACGTATGGAACACTAAGATTTACCCGTTTTATAAAATCTTGTAAATAACAATAGTACGTTTAGGAAACATGGGGGCTAGTCTTGTAAGCTACATCTTGAGATACTAATCCCTCCCCGCAAATTTAATACAAAAAAATATATCCCCAATTAATACAAAAAATACTATTGAATCCTATGCTGAAGCCGTGTGCACCATTCTAGACAACCCTGCGCCGTGCATTCAATAAAAGTTCTATATACCATCTTGCTATAGGCTTAGTGCACAAGAAAGTGTTTTAGACTAGACAACCAGTGTGTGCACTGTCATTGCTTGTTGACCCAGGGCACCCTGGTTCTTAGGGAGACGGTTTCTGCCGAAATGGAGTGGGTGTGTTCTCCAACTTCAACTAGCCTGATTTTGCTTTTTGTTAGATACTGAAAATTGGGAAATGGCCTAAAATCATGAGGGAGATGTTGCCCATGTTGCCACTTGGGACGTTGGCAATGTTGCCACATGTTGTTGGGAGGTGGGGGGGATGTTGACCATGTTGCCACTTGGGATGATCATCATGGTCTGTCACCATCATGGTTCATTGTCATCATGGTTCATTGTCATCATGGTTCATGGTCTTCATGGTTCACGGTCATCCTGGTTCATGGTCATTATGGTTCACGATTATCATGGTTCATGGTCTTCATGGTTATCATGGTTCAAGGCCATCATGGTTCATGGCCATCATGGTTCATGATCATCATGGTTCACGGCCATCATGGTTCATGGCCATCATGGTTCATGGCCATCTTGGTTCATGGCCTTCATGGTTCACGGCCATCATGGTTCATGGTTCATGGCCATCATGGTTCATGGCCATCATGGTTCATGGCTATCATGGTTCATGGCCATCATGGTTCACGGCCATCATGGTTCACGGCCATCATGGTTCATGGCCATCATGGTTCATGGCCATCATGGTTCATGGCCATCATGGTTCATGGCCATCAAGGTTCATGGCCATCATGGTTCATGGCCATCATGGTTCACGGTCATCATGGTTCATGGCCATCATGGTTCACGGTCATCATGGTTCATGGCCATCATGGTTCACGGCCATCATGGTTCAGGGCCATCATGGTTCATGGCCATCTTGGTTCATGGCCATCATGGTTCATGGCCATCATGGTTCACGGCCATCATGGTTCATGGTTCATGGTCATCATGGTTCACGGTCATCATGGTTCACGGTCATCATGGTTCACGGCCATCATGGTTCATGGCCATCATGGTTCACGGCCATCATGGTTCATGGTCATCATGGTTCATGGCCATCATGGTTCATGGCCATCATGGTTCATGGCCATCGTGGTTCATGGCCATCGTGGTTCATGGCCATCATGGTTCATGGTCACCATGGTTCATGGCCATCATGGTTCACGGCCATTATGGTTCACGGTCATCATGGTTCCCAGCCATCATGGTTCACGGCCATCATGGTTCATGGCCATCATGGCTCATGATTATCATGGTTCAGGGCCATCATGGTTCACGGCCATTATGGCTCATGATTATCATGGTTCTCTGTCATCTTGGTTCACTGCCATCATGGTCCACTGCCATCATGGTCCACCATCATCATGGTCATTATGGTTCACAGTTATGGTTTACCGCCATCATGATTCATGGTCAGCATGGTTCATGGTCATAATGGTCCATGGCCACCATCAGATATTAACCGCCATCATGTTCCACTGCCATCATGGTCATCATAATCCACCACCATCATGGTTCATGGTCATCATTGTCCACCGTCATCTTGGTCCACTGTCATCATGGTCATCATGGGAATTGCCATCATAGTCCATCATCATCGTCCATCCTGATTCATATGTTCCATTTGTTACAAATGTTACAAATGATCCATATGATATGTTGGGGGGTTAGTGGGCTTGATCATCAGGCTCGATTAGGGTTGATTATCAGGCTCGTTTTTCAGACTCACTTTACATACTTCATTGAAAATTGATTGAATTGGGTGCATCACCCTGGAATATACATGTAATAGTGTGGGTGCGGTCGAGTCATAATTGTCATCCATTTGGTGATTGGGGATTGGGTAAAGACATAGACAAAGGTGCACAAGTTTTTGGTCTGCTGGTGGGTTATTTCACGCATTTTTTTTTTTTTGATTTTTCTACACTTTAATAATACCGCTGTACACTTAAAGAGACTTTCCTAACATGAAGCCATACTTTTTTTTTTTTTTTAAGTATTTATTGGATCTAATGGCATAAAGCCAAACCTAGACTTAGGCGCATTGCCTTTCTTCCGTCAGGACCCCTAACTATTTTACAATCATTGTTGACGGTCTTATGGATTCAATAATATCAAGCTATGGAGAAGTAAAGTATGGTACAGGGTTTTTCCATGTTATGTAACATACATGATGGTTCTTTGTAGCACAATTTATAATAATAATAATAATAATAATGAGATGAGATGAATGGTACAGTAAGGCAAGATGACATAATTACACCATAAAGCAAGCTGGGTAATCACGTTTGATCGCTTTCTTGAAGTCCCGCAAGGTCTCTATCACTGTATAAGGAGCTTTTAAATTGTTCCAACGCTCAACAGCCCTATACAAATGGCTTTTAACAATGATGGGTTTAAGGCTGCGGATGGCCCTAAACCTTTTTCCTAAATGTCTACGTGTGGGTATATCACGGTTATCCAACATGTCTTGATGTTTCAATAAAGAATAAGCATATGTTAACAGGTGCATATCACGTCTATGATCAAGGTACTGACAGCCACTTTTAACATGTAACTCATCAGTATTATAAAGAGGGTTTTCCTCAAGTTTAACCTTATAAACAGTCCTAAGCGCTTTGTTTTGTAACAATTGTAATTCCCTATTCTCCCCAATTTTCCCTCTATCCCATATAAAATCCCCATAGTCAAATGAGGGTATCACCATCGATTTGTAAATAGAAAGAGCAGTATCATTATCAACGTGGGTCCTGACCTTGCCCAGCTCATTGACCCTGTGTCTAATGTTAGCAGTAGCAATTTTTCTATGAGCAATGAAAGATAGGTCAGGGTCCATAGTGATGCCCAGGTAAGGGAAAGTATAACATCTCTCCAATACAACATTATTCATTGTAAAAACAGGGCTATCTCTAAATAAATTGTTAAAAACCATCCATTGTGTTTTACTCTCATTAACAGTAAGGCTATTCTCCTTACACCATGATGACAACTTGTTTAGGCAGGTTTGCATACGAACAGGGTCCGTTTGGGATATCACTGCGTCATCAGCATAGAGTACAATGTGAAAATTATCAATTAAAGGTAATGAATTTATATAAATAGAGAAAAGGATAGGGCCTAGAACAGACCCTTGGGGGACTCCATATACAATAGGCTTAGGATCAGACTGTATTGTTAGCTATGGTACGCTGTACTCTATCAGTCAGGTAGCTTTTGAACCAAGCGCAAGTGTTATGGCCAAGTCCGAAACCCTCCAATTTTTTTAACAGAATAGAATGGGATATTGTATCGAACGCCTTCTTGTAATCCAGATAGAGGCAGTATGTAGGCTTATCATTAATAATATTGTTTAATATATAATTAATATGTGAGGTAATAGCGGAGACGGTAGAGTGACCAGGCCGATAACCATGTTGCGCCGGGGTAAGTAATTCTTACATGTTCATATAATTTTGTAGTCTCTTACACATAACACGCTCAAATAGCTTTCCTGGTAAAGGCAATAAACTAATGGGTCTTAAATCCCCAACACTGAGAGAATTAGCTTTCTTGGGTAATTGTACTACGGTAGCAGATTTCCACGACCTAGGAAAATAATTCCTACGTAAGCATAAGTTAAAGGGACATAATAATGCTTCAGGTATACTAAACAAGGCATCCTTCAATACATATGCCTTAATATGTTTAATACAAGACGATTTAGTCACATTAATTGATTTAATAACCTTAATAATATCTAAATAACCAAGTTCATAAGTCAGGTCCGTCCGCTGGACTGGAGCTGTAGCAGGAGAGGCATAGTGTGCATTGGGATCAATAGGCGGCAGCACCTCAGCTAGTCTGGAGCCGATCGTAGCGAAATAATTATTAATGAATTTTGAACACTTGTCTGGCGGAATCATATCCCCCGTAAGGGAGTTCTTAAGCTTAATAAAAGTAGATCCTGTTTTATGTGGTAATAATTTTCTGACACCAGCCCAGAACTGAGCAGGGTTATTTTTCCTTTGTTTTAATAATTCATCTAGCTTCTCCTTCCTGCTATAGTGGATTAGAGATTCTACCCTGTTCTTATAAAAGTTGGCTATGTTCCAGTCATCTACATTCATAGTGTTCTGTGCTATGACATATAAGGCATCTCTCTCCTGCATAGCTGCTATGATATTAGGGGTGAGCCATTCTGGCGTGTACACCGGTAATACAAGTCTGCGAATGGGGCAGATAGAGTCTAGACATGTCTTAAATACATTAATAATATTGTCCCATAATACATCAGGATCTTCAATGGTAAAAACATCATCCCATTTAAAAGCAACTAACAGATTTTTGAAATGTTGCATATCATAATGCTTGTAGGACCTTGCATCTACTACCTTTTTCTTTATTTTTGTACGCTCACATTTGATTATAATGTAAATAGGCTTGTGATCCGCTATGTGGTAATCTATAGTACCGAACTCACATACATTGTGAATACGCTCATTTATGTAAATATGGTCAATCAGGGTACCAGAAATAGGACGTGTAACCTCATTAATCAATTGAAACATATCAGTATCAGTGCAGAAATTTTCTACATTAGATTCATTTATGTCTTTCCTTGTAAAGAGGTCAACATTAAAATCGCCAAGCATAATTGATACCGGTATATATATAGATTCTGGTAATTAAATAAATGGGCGAGACAATGAAGATTGGACTTGGGCCACATCTTATTAAATGACGGCCTATTTATTCATACATATAACAAACAAAAAAAAACAAAAAAAAACAATACGAGTATAAGCACACATTCAGCAGCGCAGACAAAGGCCAACCTCTCCCGGCGGCAAGCAAGCAATAATAAGCGGTATCCAAGGACGCCGTGTGGGTGGCAACCAGTAAGTCCACTGTCCCTCCCCAGGTGGTGTGTAGGTGCCAAGAAAGCAGCATTGTCAGTTCATGTAGGAACCACCAGGGGGAGTGTGAGAGCCTAACTCGGCTAAGCACTACCGTACCAATACAAGAAACACCCGCGTCTGTTTCCAACCATTGATACCGGTATATATATAGATTCTGGTAATTAAATAAATGGGCGAGACAATGAAGATTGGACTTGGGCCACATCTTATTAAATGACGGCAACTCCCAGAATCAAACATATTACCGGGTATACTATACATAATCATCTCCTACCACACATCGTATCTACCACCATCTTATCCAAGTCAATGCGAGATGAAAGGGGCTTGGCCAAATAAATTAGAGCTGTGAGTGAAGCCCAGTCACCAGTTTGTCTGATGTCCTCCAGCGGGACCCCACAGTGATGAAGGTAGGCTGCGCCTGCCCGCCTGAGGGAATGAACTCCGGCACCTGGAACATCCATACCAATAGTTTTCAACAACCTCTTCATATAAGTTAATAATACCGGGTAAGTTAGAGGAACTGAAACCGAACCATTTCTCAACAGAAACACAGGGGAATCCGGATGAGAAGCCGGGCTATCATTAAAATGATCACACAATAAACTTGCAGCACACAAAATCGAACCCTTTGCATAAGTAACAGGAACCAAGTGTAACCTCTGCCCATACTGTATAGTTTTTGAGCTGGAAACTTTTAACAAAACACCCCAAGGCATAAACCTGACTGACCTCCTTCTGAGGTAATGTCCCTCCAGCTTTAAACTACCCGGTACTAGATTACATTTACGTAGGAGAGACCTGAAACTGGTTACAATACACGCCCAAATACAACGTTCATTTAAATTTAAACAATCAACGCCCAAATGCATACTCATTAAATTCTCCAAAGTAAGGGTGACTCTAGTAGGAGCTGGGTCACTTAACATGCGCCTCAACCCTTTTAAAGTTGTGATAAATATGAAATCCGAACGTATGAAAGACACATTATAGCCAAAATATAAATTAAGGCTAATAACCCCTGACACATAATTGTCTATACTAACATAACATAAAGTGTCTGACAGATACATAATAAACCGACACATAACATTGACCGTTGTCGGCACTACCGGTAAGCATAATAATGCACAAAAACAAATATACTTTTTCCACTGGGAAGCTTTTGTGCGCCACGTCGACTTCGCCCAGCAGTAGGCCCTGACCTCTGCCGCTTTACAATCCAGGGACTGACGCAACCGGGCAGCATCTGTAACAACATAAACCTACCGGTACTTTCATGTCATTTTCAGATAAACGGGATAAAGCATCAGCTATTACATTCTCCCTTCCCGGTACATGCTCTGACACGATATGACAATTAAATAATACACACAACCAGAAAATACGTCTGAGAATTAACATAGCCACAGGATTCTCACTTCTACCCGTATTAATGCCCGACACAACCTGGGTATTATCTGACATACATAGAATTTTACAATCTCTCCAAGTATGCCCCCAGCGCCATAAAGCCTCTAGTAAAGGGTATAACTCCTGCACGTTAATGTTATCCGGAATCTCCACCCCCGGAGCGTGACATAGATGAGTGTGTGTGTCTTGGAGCGCCTCCATGTCCTTTTTCCACATACCCGCTATCCAATCAGTGTCTGTCACCACCCCAAAACCAGATCCTGACGCATCCATGCTTATAGTTCTCAAGTCCTGGAAACGTCGACCCACCATACGGGCCTCACCATTAAACCAATGGGCACACTTTTCCCACCAATCAATGTCTTTGAAAAACCCCTTGCTGAGGGTGATCCTCCTCTTACTAGAAGAAAAATTTGACAATAATTTGATGATTCTATGGGAAAAAGTTCTACCTCCTCGGATCACTGTTGAACAGTGTCACTGTGTGCCAAGATACCGCAAAGCCTCTGAAGCTGTTTACGCGTCGCCTGGCGGCGACCGTGAAAAAACGCAAGCTCTTCATGAAGTTTATGCACCTTGTCCACAGGAAGGATCAGTTTCATCTGAATAGAGTCAATGTCTATGCCTAAGTACCTCTGCACCCTGGCTGGTGAGAGTACCTTTTTGTATGCAATGTCAAAGCCTAGGGAGCGTAATAAACTATGTAATGCCAGCTGTGCCTCCTGACAGCTGTCATAAGTGTCCCCTATGACTAAAAAGTCATCCAAATAATTGTAACACGTGAAACCACACCCTGACATGTATCTAGATACTGCATCCGTCAGGCTATTAAATATATAGGGTGACGCTCTTGCTCCAAAGCACAAAAAATTATCCTCTATATAACTGTCAGAACCATCAACACACCATTTCAAACCTTGGTATTTCCTATCGCTAGGCCTAATATGGCACGTTCTGTATGCTGATGCCACATCCGTCACAGCTAAATAACAGCCTGGTGTTAGACTATCACATATGCTGTCCATAGAGCAGAATCTAAAATTCTGAAAAGTTTCTGACATATAATTATTTATAGAGACCCCTTCAGGTCTGCTGGCGTCCGTTATAGGTCTATATCCGCCAGAACTCTTCTCCACAGCTCCTAATGAATGAACACAGTGAGGTTTCCTATCCACTATTGACAGTTTACCCCTGGCGAGCTCATGATTAATAATTTCGTCCATATAATCAAAAAAGCCTCCACATTAGCAGACTTATAATTATCACACTCATATGGGGCCACATCAGCATACGGGTCCACCACTTTGAAACCATGTAGAACACCATCTAACAAGAACAAGCTATTGACATCCCACTGAGCGCCATAAACACATTTATCGCCCCCTGACAACATGTCGACCCAACCCGCCGGCTTGAACTGAGCCCTGACACCCCTTACCACATGTGATTGAGTACAGTCCCACAAAGGTTTGTAACTAGCATAATTGTCTAACAATTCATTCAGGGAGTTGAAGCATATTAAATCCTCACAGTCCACATAGCCCATACTATCAAAATCTGATGTCCAGGCTGTTTCACCAACTAACGTTGACCCCCTCCCTGTTGCCCCTGGTACTGGGCCTGGGAGTAAGGGTTGTACTGCTGTTGCTGCTGCTGTGGGGGTTGTTGCTGGTGAGCTTGACGCTGCTGCTGCTGACTGAACCCCTGCTGACCACTGTAGCTACATCCTCCCCTCGCCTTGTGACTACCCCTACACACGCAGCATACGTGTGACTTGTGACAAGGGTTATAATTACAGTTTGTGAAATTCCACGAGGCACATACATCATCGGGGCACCAGATACGAGGAGAACTGTTCTTGTTGCCTCCGGAACCACCCTGACGACCCCCACCTTGTCCAGGCTGGCTTCCCCCCTGTAGGAGGCGCATAGCATCAACATACGCCCTGGTATTCTCGATTCCAAAGTGGGTGGCGTTCGACGTATGCTCTGCCGCGACAAACCCCAACTTGCCCTCTATCACCTTGGTTGTCACGTCCCTCTCATACTTTGCCACTGCCTTTGCTACATAAGTGGGTCTGATCTCCTTCAAAGCTATGTATTTGAAGTGGTCGATGTAGCCTTGCAACGAGAACCTGCTATCCTTGGACACGTAGATCGACTCCAACACACACACCATACCGTACATCAACTCCCGGTACGACATCTCATCATACGCCTTGTCATAGGGGAGGTGGAAGTCTGGCCTAATCCAATGCCTCGACCTTTTACGCCGTAAAGTTCCAAACAGACCCTGCTCACCTGCCTGATTCACACTGCCTCCAGCCGAGTCGCCCGCTAGTCCCAGCGCCTGTAGGCCTAGTCCCACTGACTGAAGCCCAGCCTGGAGCGTCGACGATGCCATGGGAGAACCCTCCCCCGACTGGAACGGAGTGCCATCCGCGTAGAATAACTGGCTGGCTGGATAGTTCCCCGGCTGCTGACGGGACGGAGCAAACCCTGGAGGTGGAACCATACCCCCAGCACCCGTATTCTGACGATTCTCCGGGGGAACGCCACTGTTTTCGTCCCTGCCGGAAGCGCCGCCATTTTGACCCGCAGCTGGTTGCTGGTGGGCGCCTGCCGGTGGCGTCCCTGCGTCTGCCCCAATTTCTCGCTCGAGCTCAGCATTCTCAGAGTTAATTGCTGCCAACCTTGCTTCTAGTTTCTTCACCTCTTGCTGTTGCACTAGAATCCTCTTTTTCTCCTCCGCCAGAGCGATTTGTTTCGCCAAAATATCCTGCCGGTCCATACTCGGGGAAGTAGGCTCCAACAATTTCTCCTCGGTTTCCTCCTCTAGCTCCGCCTTCGATAGCACTCTAACCTCCCCGCACTGAGGGCATGCCTTCTTTCTATGGTCATACTCAAAGTTACACGCCTGACAAGGCTTCATTATCACGAGTATAAGCACACATTCAGCAGCGCAGACAAAGGCATTAACCCCCCGGCTTTTTTATTCCTGTTGGGGTATCTATCAAGCCTAAAAAATTGATAGCCTGGGAGGTGCATCATAGCATCTGAGATGGTCGGAGTTAGCCAGGACTCTACTATACCGGTGATATCAGTGTGGGTAATAAACTTCTTAATATTAACCCTTTTAGGGTAGGCCGAGCGTGCATTTATACAAGTGAAAAGAAGACCTTTGCGGTCTGACACGTTAGCTAACTTAACCATAGTTCAAATCCCAGGCCTCGGTCATACAGCTTATGAAGTGAAATGAGATGAATACACATGTGCAGTGATCGAATCTAATACTCTCGTTCATTACTATGGGAACAGAGGAGAGCCTGGAGCTCACGGCTTTGGATGGATATTTGTGAATATATATTAAATCAAATGCAAGAACCATATGTGCTACATGTACATGAAATAGCAATGCTACCGGTAGTGGATAGTATTTCAAATAAATCATACATATAAACATATAAATTTAAGTGTGTACAGACTAGGAGGCTGACCTAGATAAAATAAATCAGCTGACTTGCCCCGCGGTGGGTCAGTGGGTCGAGGGGGTACGAGTGTGTTACATAATATAATGACCCTTAGCATTGGGCGATTGTGGCAATTGAATTACACAGCGGATTACGCAATTAGGTAAATAGAGTCACTCATTGAGCACAAATTCTAAGCTACTTTAAAATAAATTAGTATGTGGGGACATGTCCCTTCATTAATAGCTGCAGGTCTTGACTCGCTTGTCCTGGTTGAGGGGCAGGCTGGTATGTAAGACGGCTTGGGCGAATGATGCAACCTGGACCGCCTAGAGGAGGGATCACTGTTGGCTCGTAGGTATCATAACTCCTTCGTGTATCATTGAACAGGTTGGTGGCCGCATCATGCCACGCCCCCCTGCGCGAGCCTCTCTGTGTTCGTCCCCTTCTGCTCTTTTCTGGTCTGCGACCTGCCCCCCAGGCGCCTCTGTCATATCTTGCGTCTTGATTATTTCTGAAGCCCGCATTCTCTGTGTTACGTGGAGGTGTCGGCTTGGGTAGGTGAACAATGGCAGCAGTCAGGGCCGGAGTTTGCACTCCAGAGGTTTCTCTCCGCGGTGGTGTCGACAAGTCATTTACATTGGTAATGGTAGGATTATCAACTTGTGATGCCGCAGTCGTTATTGGAGTTACTGTTGCCGCAGTTACAGTTGTCGCAGTTACATTGGGAGAGGGTGCAGCTGCCGCAGGTGGTGCGACAGGGGGTGTCGCAGAAGTTGCAGCAACAGTTGTCACAGCCGTTGTCGCAGGAGGTGTCCCGGTGTTAGGTCCAGGTTGGGCTATTGGTGTTGCTGCTGCTGCTGCTGGTGCTGGGACAGGGGGGGGGGGGGGGTTGAAGGGGGATGGCATCTCCACCCACCGCCATAGGATTCTGTCTAGCATGGGGGTTAGGTATGCCACACAGTATGCGTCGAGCTTCCATAAGGATGTACCCCCCTCTATTTTGGCCTTTCCATGTTCCATTTTGAAGGGCCTTACTTTTCATTGAGGCCCCAATTCCCCAGAATTTCGATCCTGTGACTTCTAGTAGCACTCTGGACTCCGTGGCCCTTAGGATCTGGAGTAGTCCTGCATCCTGTTCATACTTTAACACATTGAGTTTCAGGAGATAGTCTTCGTCATGGTTCCTCCATGTTGGACAGTCAATGTCCTTCCCTAGATTCATGGCCTTTAGGGGGGTGAAGGCATCCATTATCTCTCGTGCTTTAATGGGATCACCAGCATAAAGGGCCTTTTGGTGGCATAACCCCTGTTCGACTGATGAATAGATACGTCCTGCCAGCTCGATTCTACACGGATAGAAATTTGAAAGAGGCGCCAACTCTGAGTGGTAACCAACATAGCTATCTGTTACTACTGTACGACAGTTAGCCAGCTTAATTTCTTCAGGTAACCTGTTCAGATTTTGATGTGTGTAGTACTTATTGTTATATATAAGGCCTCTGCCTTTTGCCTTGACTTCATATTGCATATCATACGCTAGTTGTGCCACTGATGATACGTCTGCTTTCTGTTTCTTGATAACTGGATTAGAATCCTCACTCACGTAGATATGCTTGACCTCAGGATCTTTATTAAGGCCTCCCTTTAATGTCATTAGCTTATCCCTAGTGGATGCTTTGGTAAAGACAGCTACTATTGCTCTCTTTGTCACGTTTGGGGGGCCTTGCCGGTAGGCATAATCTAACTCATACCTGTCGATGGTTGGATCAATTTTCTTCAGTAGTTCAAAGGTAACCTCATCAGTGTTCTCACGGGGGGTAAAGGGTAAGCCCTCAATAATAAGGTTCCTACGTCTGGCTGCTTGATCCTGTATAGTCAATGATATACCCAGATCAGCAATGTCACGGGTGTTGACGCGTACTTGCCTTTCATTGCCGTCAAGTCTCAGCTCCAGTTGTTTAATACGATCCTCCAGGGCCTTTTTTTCTGTTTCAACTGTCACTAACCTGCTATGAGCATGTTCTATGGAGTTTGTAAGACCTTTCTCCTGTGTTATCATGTAGTCCAGAGCTGTCGACACTTTACCACCTATGTTAGGGCCAGACCTAGTCTTAGCACTGTCGGTGGTCAGCTCCTGGATTATGCCTACCACCTCGTCAAGGGTGGTTGACGCCATTCTATAATAACAAAGTCTCACCGGCGGTGTGGAAAAGACCTATGTCGGTATGTAGGATCAAGTTGAATCCTCCCAGGTCGTTTATTTCCAGACCAATGTGTGCTCCAATCCTTACTCTGGTAGTATGAGAAGAATTTTGGTTCCCGGTACAGTATAACACTTATTATTCGGGATAAACCCGTGAGCTCAGCGGCAGCGCGTCTAGCAGGTCTCGTTCTCCATAGCTTGCATTGACCCTCGGGCCGTATTTCACGAGGCCGTAGGCCGAGTGAAATGCGGCCCGAGGGTCAATAAGTGAAATAACCCACCAACAGACCAAAAACGAGTATGCCTTTGTGTTTATTTTTTATCTTTTTCGATTCAAATTAAATCATTAGGGCCCATAGGGGGGTTGAGGGGTTAAAATAGCTTCTTTCTACGCCGTTCAAATGTAAACAAACTGCCGTTTTGATGACGTCACAGGGCCGTGAAATACGGCCATGGGTTATTTCACGGGGGGTGTTAAATACGGCACTCCTTGGTTAAATCAATGAGGCTGTCGTATTTGATAAATAATAAATAAAGAAGCCTGACACCCTGAGTCTCCTGTGATGTAAATCACACGCCTATTGATTTTCATTATTTTGTAACAACATGTAAGATGATGACAGTATAGATGCATAAGAACTAGCACTGCCGTAACTTGGTTGAATTGGACATATTTTCAGATTTTACTGAACTAGCTTTCATGATTACGTGTTTTCCTTGACTTCCAGACAATTGGACCTGTCGTTTAATCGCATCAAGAAGATAGAAAACTTGGAGGCGTTGACGCAAATTCAGAAGTTATTTTTCATCCAGAACCGGGTGACTAAAATCGAAAACCTCAACCACCTGGTAGAGATCACCATGCTGGAACTGGGCTCCAACAGAATCAGGGTAAGATAACATATTATGTTAACCCTTTAAGGGCTACGTGGTGCTTTAATTAATTGTATAAATCTTCACTTAGCCAAGACAAGGAGAGACACGTAGTTGTGATGTTTGGTGACTGAGTATTTTATAAGAAAAATAATGTTCAAGTTTAGTGTGACTGAGCCGGTGCGTGCTGCTGGGTCCGGTGTAGAGGGGTGAGTGAGGCCGGCTCCTCGTGTCCAGCCCACAAGTCACTGCCTACACCCTTCAGCCAATCAGAGTCCAGGCCCAGGGACCAGTGTGGAATACTAGACCTGCCTAGGTCCTAGTAGCATTGCAGGAAGTCTTTAATAGCACAATCCATTTATAAACAAATAATACCGGGTATTATTTCTCCCATAATCACGTTATCGCCATGCTGCATGAGTGCAGAGCCCTGCAATCATACAGCATACGGACACGGGGGGTATTGCACTCCCCGAAAGGTTCGGTATGATGAAGTGGCAGCGAGTTACTCATTGTGACTGCATTGGTGCATCATGCACACATTTCGTGAGTGTATCAACAAGGGTTAGGTTAGTATGATGCATGAAGTTCAACGCTGGTGAGTTAATTGCAAGGGCTGTGTTCATGCAAGACTGACTAATTTTTGTCGTTTCATCTATTTGTTACATACAAGCAAAGTCTGGATTAAAAAAAAAAAAATCAAAATATGATGATATTTAACATGTGTTTTAAAGATGTTTCTATTAATGTTACATTTTAATAGTAAAGTGTGTCAATACACACAACCGAAATTACCGCTCAGCGTTGGATGTTTTCTGAAGTTATTTTATAAACAGTGTCTCTCCTCTCATCTTGTAGACAATAGAAAACATCGAGAACTTGACAAAGATGGAAAACCTGTATCTGGGAAAGAACAAGATCAACAAGATCCAAAACCTTGATACCTTCGTCAACCTCCGCTGTCTCAGCCTACAGGTAAACACCTGAAATCATGATATCTGACATGTACAAGCTCGTGTACTAATACATTGGATTATATAATATACATCTAATACATGATATTCTTTTTGATAAAAAAAAGGTCGATGGGATCAAGGATGGGCTTTTGTACCTCTGTATTTCTAAAGATTTAAATAACTTACAATGATACTGTATCTGAGATAAATTCCTGTATATATTAAAAAGCGAGTTTTACAAACTATGAATTTGAATTTTTATTTTCATTAAATAGAGTAACAGGATATTGAAGATCGAGGGTCTGGACGCTCTCGTCAACCTGGACGAACTCTACCTTAGTGCCAATGGAATCGAAAAAATAGAGGGGCTCGATAAATTGGTGAGAATTTTATTTCTTTTTGACCTATCTTCCTGTAATTAGATTTGTACAGTTAATCAGTGTTGTCGGAATGATGCTGACAAAAGCCATAAGAAAGGCATAGAATCGTAATGGCCAATGAAGGCACCGGTCATGCTTTTTTTCAAATACTCCCCAATTTAGTAGTCAAGTTAGAGCAATCTTTATGATATCTTCAGATTTACGATATTTGCAATCGATTTCGAAACTTATCTAAGAAAACATTCAAAATATACCATCATTAGTATGCTTGCCATTTAGGATGATATTTCCTATAATATGCCGATGTACATGTGGCCTGCGTGAGAGAAAATTGGCCTGTGTAAGATCCCGAGACACAGGCCACTTTAGCCACACTACATTAAATTAATATAATATATGTATAAGTTTACGTATACATAGTTTTATAGCTGTTATCTTATACTGACATGTCCTTTCAGCTGAAGTTGACCACGTTGGACCTAGCAGCAAACCGCATCACCAAAATCGAGAATGTCGGCCACTTGGAGGAGCTGCAAGAGTTCTGGGTGAGTTGAAAATAAACGAATTTAAAAAGAAATCCTCAAGCCACATTTATCTACATTATTTCCACAAAAGCCCATTTACTGTGATATTATACAGTAAAGAATTTTCTTTATTAGCTATTTGACTACCATAAATTCTCATGTTGGAGCGGCAGTTAATATTAATACACGAGTCTGATCGCCGGTGCAGCTTATGATATAGGATCGGCTCAAAGTCGATATGCGGCTTATACGCGAGTTTATAAAAGTATACTACAGTAATAAATTAGCACATTTCAGACACTCTGTTATGCTTATAGGATTTGTCAAAATTAGGGACTTGTCAAAACTAGGTTCATAAATACGCAAGAAATTACAGTATTAACTTATTTCTCTTTTCATTGTTAAAGTTTAACGACAACAAAGTGACGGCCTGGGAGGACCTGGATGCATTGACACCACTTAAGAAGCTGGAGACTGTGTACTTGGAGCACAACCCTATCTACAAGGACACCAACTACCGCCGCAAGATCACCCTCGCCTTACCATGGTTGAAACAAATAGACGCCACATATACACACTGAAACTGTGTACCGCTGTAGTGTTAACTCTGTTACTGTGAAGTATGGTATATGATAATGGTAGATTCCGCAGGGTTCTCCCCATACTGCTTTGACACCGGGGGCCGCCGGCGTCTTTTTTACTGCCGCCGGCGTCAAATTGCCTTAGAATCGCCGCCGGCGTCATTTTGGCTATCTACAGGTGTTTAAATTTTGAAAATCCATCAATTAGAAAAGAAGTTATAGCCATTTTAACCTTTTTTATTGAAAAAAGATCGTTATATCCATCAATTAAAACAAAGTTATACTGATGATCGAACTTTCTATTGAAAAAAACCCACATATATCCATGACTTATGAATAGAAATTATTCCCATTTTGGCCCTTTTTAGTGGAAAACATTACATGGCGCGCTTTCTATATGTCGGTGCGCCAGAGGTTACGGTGTGATTTTTTAGTCTGTGGAGAACCCTGGATTCCTGTGTACAGTTCATGATGAAATTGTCAATGTAAAGTAGATCGGTGGTGGTTTTACTTCAGTTTTGTATATATGTGGTTTGGAGGATTCACCTCTCGTAATATACACAATGTTTTGTATCTACATTCACATTGAGGATAGAATTAATAATTTTCTACGAGCCTAGTGTGCACACAAACACGTGAGAACTTTCCTCATAAAGACATTCTTAAAGAGATTAGGGATCTGATTCTTCTAAAAAGAAACTGTAACAGAGCCATTTTCAAACCATGTTGAAAACTGTTCATGCATTGTCATTTGACGATTTCCTCTGTTTTCATTGTCGCAATTTACAAAAATGGTGTCATATTTGATTTGATGTAATGTGAAATGGTTTTCAATTACTGATGAATAGTTATCACACACATATCTAAGCAATGACTGGAAGTGTTTCGTCTGTGATGTAAATAATATTCAATTATATATCTTTATTAATGCACGTATCATTCATGGTAGGAGTCAAGCGTCACCAAGCTCTGAATCAAAGATTCGAGATTGTCATCAGATCTTCATTACGCAACCCACCAACTCAAAGGACTTTCAAAAATCTACAGAAAATGGAGGGGGGGGGGGGCGGGATTAAGCTTCTCAGGGAGATATCTGACCTTTGAGTGACCATTACATTTCCCTATATACCGGTAGTTCATCTTTTCATTATTTCTGGATAAAAAAATGGTTTACCCGTACTCAAAATAATAAAGATATTCAGGGGGAAAGTTTAACATGAATCTGGCTATGCACCGTTAATTCCCACAGGTTATACACGAACTAGAACCAAGATGAGTGTTAAACATAATCAAACCACAGGTTTAGGTTATACAATATTCTCAAGCCCAATCGTGGGCGATACAAAATCATGAAAAATTTCCGGGTACTACCGCTGCCCAATGTAAGTTGTGACGCGCTACACTCCTGTAGATCTCTGCACATGTCAACAGTACCACATGTGATATTGTATCAGTAGGCAAAACAAACCTATACTCAAAGTGAGTAATGTGAACAATATGATTATCAGAGAGAGAAAAAAACATTGGCAGAATTGTTCTAGAATAAAGAGTAAGTTTGTATAAAAAAACACGACTGACTCCATTAGTTTTTGATTTCATTCTTGACTCAGGGAGCCGAAGCTCCCATGAGTCTCTTACGTCGCCTTTGCAGGACACTTCCCCCCCACCCCTCCCCCCCCCCCCAAAAAAAAAAACATTCGTTAATTTTCAGGTTTAAAAAATGGGGACTATTGTTTACAATTCTCAAAATTGAAGTGTTTTCCTATACACTCCTTAAAAAATATCACTGTTGGCCTTGCCTTACCCCCTTAAAAATGATTCCAAAGTAGACCTTAAAAAAAGTCCCCTTTTTTTATAATCGGTGTAGACGAACATGAATGTACTAGCGTGGACATTTCTTCTACTTGGAAATCCTACGTTAATCTTGCGGGAACTCACATTTTGGGACGTGTGACAAATGAGAGAGTACGCTGGTATAGGGCTGTGTGTGTGTGTGTGTGTGGGGGGGGGGTGATGGGGGCACACTGCGGCGCTCCACATACGGTAAAACCTCGCATATAAGCGGCACCCCGACTTTGGGCCGATCCTATAAGCCGCACCAGCGATCTGATTCTGGTGATTTTTATACTGTACTATAGGAGCAAAAACTCGCCTATAAGCCGCACCCTGACTCTGTGCCCATCCTATAAGCCGCACTGGCGATCTGATTCGTGTACAAGCCGCGGCTTATATGGTACCTATTTATAGATGGTAGTTGTATACGTAACACAACGACCCTCCACCCATTACGTAAGCGGAGCAGTGTGGTGATGGGGGGATGGGTGTTAAGATGCGCAAGAGTGAGTACTTTCAAAATGCCCTACTATGAAAAATCTCGATCCGTTCATTGCATTCTTCTATACTTTTTTTTTCTTTGGGGGGGGGGGGGGGGGGTACTTCCCATGTCACTTCCTGTCAAGAAAATTGAGAATGTAAGATTTCTAAGGAAATTAATATGATTTAATCTGGGAACCCCTCTAAACTGAATACCATGCCAAGTAAGATATATAAAAGACAACACAACTTTGGTTTCATGATTGTTTATTTAACCGAAATGCAAAAGTAAAAATATCTCGATCTAAAAAAAATGTATAGACACTTTAAGTAGACAGTTTTGATATAAGCCATTTTCTACATGATCTAACTTTATTACATTATCCGTTTGACTACACCTACCATTTCTACATGACATGATTTCATTGTATTATTTACAGTGCAACTGTAAATGCATTTATAATAAACATTGCTAATAAACACTGTATGCTTTTGTACATATCACAGTTACTTGTTATAGATTATCCCTAGATGGGTCAGTTTCCCTATCCTAACCCTAAGCTACTGAGGTCGTTTTCTCAAATTTGGGTGTCAATCTAGTAATTATTTTGTTCGTTGTGCCATGGACAAATAACACTTTTATTTCAATTTGTAAGATTTAAAGTGACGAAACATGGATCGGTACTTGGCAAAAGCAAGCTAATATCCACAACGATGTTTGCGAAATAATTAATATTAATAGACGACGTAGATCTAATGTTAAACTCTCTTGCGATTTGCAAAATCGCCATACACATGTATTCAACTCACTCACACAATACAAAGGAAACACTAATACTGTTATTGGAAGAAAAAGTATGTACAACATCCATTTGTCACATTTACACCACAGAAAGATCTTACAACTGATACAACATAGCAGTTATCAAATAGCAGCATCCAACTGATATTGAGAATAGTCTCTCATAAACTTTAAAATAAAAATTACAGCGCTAAAGAATAAAAGACAGACTGAACCAATACAAGGTTCATATCTCATATGATTGCGTTAACATTTATGTAGATTGTATTATTTTATATTAGAGATCCTATGGTGATCATCCCTACAATGCGTTCCCGTATGTTGTATCCTTTTATGCGACGATGAGATGTCGCTTCTTCTCCATCAGGCTGAAATGAGAAGAATCACACAGGTTATTACAAAGTTGTAGTTCTAACGAGAACAAGCTTTCTTTTTCACAGAATAGAAAGTTCCGCAACAAAGCTCATAAATATGTGATACCCTAATAATTCTACCCATTCTTCTTTCAAGAAATAGCCATTAAACTATCTCAGAATTCCGCAATTCTGATTTTATCTATTTTATCAAAGATATCAATGCAAAGTAGCTGTCAACTTTATGTCTACTTCACAACTATATTATTTACACTTTGTAAAACCTTGTGAGAAGAAATGCTTTTCCCAAGCCTTAGTGGTCTTTAAAAAAAAATCGGAGTTTCAGGTTTGAACATGCATGATATTACGCAAGTATTCTTTCTTTGCTCAGTGAAAACATCGACAGGAAAGACCAACAACAAATATTTCTAACTGCTCTGATTCCAAACATATTTGGCTTATTAAAGGTTTATATACCGTACAATGTAAGGATTATATACACATACTGTAAAGCGCATGCTTGCTCTGTGCTTTTAAATGTGGAAGTGTTACTAATTGTACAGAAATATGTGAAATAATGTGTTGTTTGGTGAATCACCATAAATTCTGACCAATAACTGTTACCTGTTTTTCTTTGTTTGTGTGTTATTCTCTGAATGATGTATAGATAGACAAGGGAGAGTAAGCTACAATGAGCTATCAAGTAATAAACTTGCATGAAAAAGTAAACTTGCTTCAATCAAAAAATTGGTATCATCTTTTAATAATGTATTTCCAATTTCAATGCAAAAGCAACATAATACCGTAAAACCTCGCATACAAGCCTTATATGCAAGCTATTCCAAAGTGGGATTATTAAAATCACCATAAAATGACCCCAGGAGCTACAAGCACTGTGACTGGCTGGGGGCAGGGGTGGGGGAGGAGAAAGCTGTCACTACTCATGGATTGAATGAAGCCCCACGGGCCATGGGAGGGGGTACGGGCCACGAGGAGGGCTCACCCCATGTGGGGCTTATAGACTAAGGCTAACATTTGGGGTGCGGCTTATACGCTAGTTTTTCCCAGGGACCATTCAGAAGGCCTCTGCGGCTTATTGGATCTCCCCAAACTCGGGATGCACCTTATACGTGAGTTAGGCAAGGTTTTACGGTAGTACATCATTTGTATTGCAAAGCAGAAACCTGTTTAGATGCATGAAAACTATTTCATATCCATTTATCCAAAGCAGACACCAATCGACATTCAAAAATGTATATGATCTCACACCGCAAAATAGCAATCTTTCAGAACTGTTTAATCCAAGCGAGAGATTCAGGCGACTTACTGATTTACCATACTCCGATTGCTCTGTATACATAAGGAAATTCTCAGTTATATTTCACATATTCACTCCTTCTAAATTTCAATGTGTACTTTTACTGCACTTTAATACAATAATTACAACCTTCATGTATTGAATAAAGTAGCCCTTTAAAGACTTAATTGAAGTATTGAATAATATTTGGCCCAGACTTGGAATTTTCTTTAAAATCCAGTTCTATGCCTGTGTTATAATGAATGGCCAGACATTTTTTGTTTACTCACTTGTTGACGCGTGGAGGTGTCGGTGTGTGAAGCAGATGTTTAGATGTGTACTCTGAGAACTCTGGCCACCGTCCTTTACGTGACTCCCGCATGGCGCACTCTGCACGGTTGTTCTCCTCGTATTCTGCAAAAGTCTTTTTGTAAACCGTGTCCAAGACACCCGTCCTGTTGAGGGGGACGGTGGAGTGGAACCATGTTGTCCGAGCTGTGATAGAAAGAATGGTTAAAGATGTAAGCTTTGCAGCAACATATATGGGAAGGTTTGTATTCAAAGTAATACATGTACACTCTAAAATTGTTTAGCATTAGTCATTGGTGTTTGTTAGATTGTTAAAAAGTAAAATTGATTAACTCCTGTCATAACCGAATAAAGGTAGAACATCTTTTATTTCTTCTTTATTCATATAAAAGAAGAAAGATTTGCCTTTTTTTAAATAATTGCTAGTGATACAACTATTTAATAAAAGAAAAAATAGTGTAGATAGATACTTTTTTCAATTTTGCAGAGTAGAATATATTTAAAAGTGCTGCTTCACAGTGCTAGTGCGCACTTTATCGATTGTGTAATGATTCTGAAGTAGGCCTACCGTATTCGACGTAATCAGCACCCTGGGCGTTTATACTGTTTTTTATGGTCGTTTGAGCTTAATTGTCTCCGAAATCGTGAAATTTGAGCCTTTGTGCTAGTCTAAAATGGGCCAAAAAGGGGGGGGGTCGCTTATTAAGGAGAGGCGCTTATTACGTTAAATACAGTATATCAAAGTGTAGTTGACTGGCCACGATATCAAAATTACAGAAATGCGATGGTAAGACAAGTTTGTTGCTTTGGAGTGTCCTGGTTTTTCAGGTAATGGTGCAGAAGGGACAAACTCACACTTTATTTCTGGTTTAACTATGGGAGACATAATTGTTATGTTAAGGAAAATTTTCAGTTCAAACATGAGCTTTAGAGATCAGTTGATATAGCCGGTGGCATTTGCCCCCATTTTAATACCTGATGTTGATGTGAAAATGATCATAGGTCATATTTGTATCTGAACTATTGCATTGGTTTAAAGAAATAGCCTTAAAATGTTTCAGCTGTATGAAAAGATTTTCACACCCCACCTAGCTAACCCCACCTCCCAATTTTCTGACTTCTGAAAAAACTAACCTGGGTATTTCTGTGCGAAGTATCCGTCTGATGGCCGGCCACAGTCCATGGTCACGGGGCCGGGGTAGTTTGTCGGGTTACGTCGGTACATGTCTATGGTTGTGTACCGGTCAATACTCTCTCCATAGAAGTGGCTGCGGGTCCGCTCTCCTGCACATATGGAGGAAAAACTACTGGTATTAGGTTTCCAATCAATTATGATTGTACAAATATACAATAAGATACCAACCATTTGAGGGTAAATCGCCAGGCCTGCATTCATGTTTTAGGATGATAAAGAGCATAATGCATTAAAGCACTATGCGGCCATTAAAGGGTTAATAGTGCAATATTGAGTTCAAGTTCAAAAGTTCTTTTAAAGATGTCCAGACAGAGATACAATAACTTATTCAATTTTCTACCTCTATAGTTGGTCTGGAATCCTTGTAATTCAAGATGAAAAGGAAAATGTTTTACCTGACTTGTTGGGCCCCCAGCGTACTGAGGAGCGGCCGCGGCAGGTGTCGTACGCCTCAGCAGGTGCATGTTGGAACTGGTAGTCGATCCATCCGTAGGGCTGGGAGCCGGACAGACCCCGCGTCAGGTGCTGGCTCGTCACCTGAAGTAACAGCAGTAATTTCTTACTATGTGATGAAGATTGGATATAGGATTTTGTATCGATTAATGTAGTCCTGCTTATCTGTGCAAGTACACAAAAAAACAGACTCTAGATCTCAGGGCATATAATGAGAGTGTTCATTTTTAACAAAAGTAGGGACGCGGCCCTTTATGCATGGTAAAAAGCAGAGCAACTTTCATGGCCCTGTGCAATTCATTTGTCTCCCCTGGTCAATGTTGGAAACTGTTTACCCCCCCCCCCCCTTTCCTGTTGTTGAAAAGGGTCCCTTCCTTATAGACTAGCGGTGTTACGGTACAAATAGCCGACAACATTTCTGGTTCTGACCCTATTTTTCTCCTTCAGACGGGCAAAATGTTGGGTTATTTTGAGTGTGCAGTAATAAATGACCCCTTTAATTAAAGCTTAACACATATCTGATTTTTTTATTTGCATCCCGCATAAAAAAGTGTGTTCCAATTTTGTGCTACTTTCCATGGAAACTGACTTACCCAAACTGGAGAAATTTTACATGTACAAGGCAACCTTTGACCTTGACCCCTCCGAGAACCACCCAGGGTTACCATGGCAACAACCAACTTTAAAAATCTTTTTTTACCAAGGCCTTTGGGAACAATTTGGGCCGCAGATTATGATTCTGTGACAAATTTAAGGCCTCCCACCACTGATTATATGCACAGTAGTACCGTTTTTCATTGGCACTATTTACGACTACAACATTCTGGGGGCGAATTTGTACTGTGACACCTAGCCTGAACTAGATTGGCCGTGTGGACTACACTTACCTTACAATAGCGGTCTAGGTACTGACGGCCGCCGGGTTTGGTCACCAGATTCAAACTGCGGTCTGGTCGGATAGTGTGAAAGAAGGGAGACGTGTTCTGTTCAAAATAAAAGTGCATATTGAGAAAAGAAATGAAAACTTTTTTGTAGGGACGTTTTTGGTGAATATATGGCAAGTTCAGGGGTGCAGGCGCACACAGGCCCCTATTTAATACATTTCCTTTTACATTTCCCCCAGGATGTATTAATTATAATCAGAATATCCTTATTTTATGGCTAGACGTACATAGCAGAACTAACATAGTTATATTCCAAATGATAGCACAGATTAACAGCTCAATCAATAGTCACAAGTTGCTGCAATACATGACTTTTTTATACTTGGATTACAATTTTAGATTTTTAAAATTTATTAAAGCAAAGGTATATTGGGCAATGCATTTGTACAACTAGTCCAAGCGTTTGTGAGTTTCCCAACCTAAAATACTGACCTTTTTTATGTTTCTGATCTGTTCCTCTGTCAGTTGGGTGTACTGATGGTTGGGTGTGCGTGGCCGCTGCGTCACATGATCCACCTCAGTCGCCATGGTAACGGCGATGTGACCACTGTCGGACTGTGTAAAAGGGAATGTTATAGACTATAGTATACATTGGGAAGTATACAAGACATTTATCACAATTTTCTTGTGGTTATATTGTATATACTAGAAATAGTAAAATAGAAGGTCACACACACAAACATGATTTTTAACAAGTTCTGATACATAAATCACCTGTGCATTACACTTCAGATCCTATGAATTCTCAAGATGAGGCATTAAAAATAGTTTCCGATCACCCGACCCTACCTAGCAAAACAGGACCGACCATAGCTCTATTTTAGCTTCAAATTTTTTATTTTTTTTTAACCTTTTCGGAAATTTCATCATTCGCCAAAGAAAGCCTTATGCCTTGTTGTTAAACAATGACCAGCTCCTTTTTTATTAATTGAACTGCTGTGGTGATTATTTTTGGAAAATATCTTAATAGTAAAATAATACAGAAAACGCTGACCCAATATTTTTTTTACGAGAATACATTTTTAAGACAAGGTGTTCAAAAACATGACTGACATGATAATCGTTGCTCAGTATACTCACTAATGTACCGGTACCCTGTTAGATTATTTTTTTTTTAATTAAAAGAATTAAACGGTGTTGGCCTACTGGGTTCATACCTAAAATAGATCTATCCTTCACCACATGTCTTATTATCAAAATGGTCTAATTAATGGACTTTCCGAACAGAAACAAGTGTGTTTGGAAGATTTTTGGTGAATGAATTTGTGTGAACCATACCCCAATCCTCAGCTATGACACCACAAGTGGCAAAGCTTAGCTCTGTAGACCCTGGACCTGTGCTGCGTTAAAGTTTGTAATCCACTTACAGCTGCCCACACGCAGTTTGTCCGACCTCTTGTATTGGCTATAGCATGCCAGTATAAACAGGTCAAACTGCGATTAAAGTTAAGCTAACCTGCAGTTTCATTACATAACCTTAGACAAACAGGTAATCTGGAGATCCTGCACTGATATGAAGTTCCAACAGACCCACCTGCTTTGTTTTTCTATGCCAGACTATGGTGAAACTACTTTAACCAGGCGCAGGGCAAATACGAGAATGTCATATAGAATATTTAAAAAGGGTGTGCAGAAAATGATCAGCCCTGACAACAGCGACCCCCTCATCACCTCATTTTTGTATGTACCGTATTCACGTTTATATGTAGACGCGTTATAGAAAAAGAAGAAAGATAAAAACGCGAGTAAATAAACTTAGAAAGGATGACATTTCATTTTGAAAACAGTAATAAAGAAGGAGTGAATTCATCTCCCTATACTATTTGCTATAATTGATAGAACAGGGGGGGGGGGGCGTGATATGCTAAGCCTTAGGCTAAGCAATACCTGTACTACCGGGTAGTCTGGGGGGTTATATGCTAGGGCCTACATTCAAATAGCATTTATATATGTCCAAACAATTTAGGGGGCGCGCCCTCTACTAGGCTCTACCCAACCCCCTTCACTGAATCCGCCCCTGCCACCCTGGTAATGGTCACTTTCATATCCTCACTTAATTTATTATTCAATATTATTACCCGGTATTGTTCTGTGACTGAATTAGTGCAACGGCAACGTCAAGGTGGAAAGAGATAGAAGCTTAAACGTATAAGGCAACCGTCTAGTGTTTGCCTATGTATATTGTTCTATATTGGTAAGGGGGTGTGAAGTGTTTAGCTTTGGAAATCAACTAAGTACCGTAGCCGGGGGTAGACAACAGACTTGAACACAGAGCCCGTCTGGCAAAATTCTCTCCGCCGGGGTTCCCGGCGGCGTCTCCCGGTACTTCAGGCCGTCTCTACCCGGACACCGCCCCGACCACTTCTACAGGTGAGTATTCTGAGGCATTTCTCTCAAAGCATGATTAACAACATAACGTGTGTAACGTGGGATGAACACTAGCCTCCAAGCGAAAACGAAAAGGTGTTTTTAACTTACCTTGACTGTGGGAACAAAATGTACTCAAGAAATCTGAAGAGCGGGAGACCAAGTTTGTATACAATATGGCGCCAACGTAACCAAGTTGTGTGCGGAGCTACTACCATTGTTAAATGTTTAATTAAAATATCAAAACTCTCAATGTGTACCAAAAAGTACATCGAAATTATTCATATTGACATGAGTTTTAATTCAAAGTCATCTTTATATTTTATAGAGATAAAATCTCTGAAGAACTAATTATAAATTTTGACCAATCAGAATGCGTTCTAGTCCAAGCCCGTAAGGTTTAATGCGCATGGCCGTCACTTTGCTCAGATTGCGAAAAGGAGAAGAAACTTTCTCCAAACCAGTGAGTATTTACTTGAATGTCATAACAAACACATATCGTACAGATTGACTATTTACCACAAGTTTCTTCCCTCTCGGTTGTAAACGAATCGCCACTCATACAAACGTTCATCACGGGGCTTTGTTGGTGCGCCCGGTTTCCGACCCCCAAATCGTCCAAGTTGCAAATCCAAGAATAGAATGTCATTTGCGAGCCATTCATTGAGATTGGACAGTTACATTCGTAGCTTTAAATTCATCTCTTGATGGTTTCGGTCAATTAATGAACTTGTAATATTGTATCAGAATTGAAGATGTCGGTTGGAAAGTGCGCCCGAAGCAGTTACTGCAGTAGCATTGAATTTATAGTGAGTCTGACAGTGACAGTTTGGGACAAACTTTGTCTAGTACTAGTAGTAGGCCCCTACACTAGGCTACAGTCCAGACTGAGACTCATCTCGTATCAATTAATATCAGGGCAGGAGACTGAGAAGTGAGAGTTAGTCAATTTGGAATCGACTGTACGAATAAAAGACCCTGCTCTTATCACTGGGGGTCCTGCTATGTGTCACGCCTAGTGTGAACAGAAGGTTTGTCTTATAAACCACTGGACTGACTGGTTTTACTAACATATGACCAACAAACAGGCACACTGACTGAGCCTGAGGACATCTGATTCTGAGTGAATATTATGGAAAGCTAAATGTCTAGAGATCTGATAAGGCCATGAGGTATGACTGACATGAGAGCTGAGGTCAGAGTATAGTCAGAGAAAAGTTCATTGTCAATGTGATTTTTCATCATTGTAAAAAATTGCCAGAATGTGATATTTTTGCCAATTTTGGGGGTTGAAATGTGTTCACCACAGCACCCAGACCGCATCTTTTTCAAGAGTTTTATAATAATGAATAATGAAAAGCCCCCCAGCCCCTGAATCTGCCCAGGGCCATGTTTCTGATCTGCCTGAACACATTACACACCCCTTTATAGCCTAGGGGTAAACAAAACATAGGCACGGAGTGTAAGACATGTAATACAACACAATCTGTACAGCATATGCCATATCCTATTTGAATATAAAATGACAGAACCAGATATAAAAAAAAGTGGTTGAACGAAAAATCTTTGGTATATAGAATTATCAAGAAGTGTGAGAAATAAAGATACTGACTGCGAAGTGCAAGACAGACCACAGGCTCAAAGCTATAGACATGTATGTACCTTTGTAAAAGACTTTCTATATCAATGTGAACCAACTACCAACAACCCAGCGCTGACGCAAATGTACTTCTCATTTGTCAATAAAGCTAATCTTGAATCTACAGGCGCTAGTCTGGCCTAGGAAATTCATACCATTGTATAAAATCATTGTAATTGCAACATTGCAAAAAGTTCTTTTATGGAACCTTTAGACTTTTCTTTTCTTGAGCAGCAATGAGTGCAGCCACTAACCAGACCAATGGGTTAGCCCACGTGGAGAAGGTGGCTATCCTCGATGCTGGGGCTCAGTACGGCAAGGTAAGCAGTTACACAGAAAGTGTTTCCATTATTCCAGACCCCTGCTTTAATGAAGACAGTTTCATCCTATAGCAGAGCTCTTGTCTATGCATTACTCACCTCTTAATTTGTTATCTTCAATTCATGTAGTATTTGATTCTAGATTATTGGTAATATATACTGATATGACTAGGTTATTGATGATATATTGATTGATATAGATGTCGATCTTTGATTATGCATAGTTTGATCTGATTGCGAGTTAATTTATGATAGGCCTACCAGTATATTGATTGTTATGATTGTGAGTTATTGGTGATGTAGTGATTGATATGATTATAGGTTTATATAAGATATATTGATTGATATAGTTGTTGCTTAATGATGATGTATTGACTGATATGATTTTAGGTCATTGACCGGCGGGTGCGGGAGCTGAGTATCGCCACAGAGATCTTGCCGCTGGACACACCGGCCGGCATGCTCAAAGACCAGGGCTACAAGTGAGTAGCCATTTTTAGTAAACTACCGATTAACAAGAAATTCCAGGTGCTATTGTGTGTGATGTCATTGGTTTTACTGGGTCAGCAATGAAGAGCTACTACAATGAGTACCGTTATATCCTAAGTTTTCTAGGGTGAATACTCAAAGAGTGATGTGATTATAATCTAGAATTCATCTCTCTTCTGCAGAATATGCAGAGAGAGAAGTCTCCAAGGATTTCGAGTCTTGTATTAAGGTCCAAATACCTACAATTGCCTCTAGAGAATCCTTATTCAGGGTTCTCAATTTGAACATTTGAGTTTTTGTGATACATGTACTTCACTTTCACCCCTGAATATGAAACAATTGACAGTTGAGAAACATTTATGGATATTACTCCATGGGTCTTTGAGGTTTTGCCGCAGACCAAGAGTGTAATCTTTCTAGAGAATCCTCCATGTATGACAACTTTTAATTGTGACACTGAAATTGTAAAGGTACTTAATATTTTCACTGTCTCTCCGTTTACCAGAGCAATCATCATCTCAGGCGGTCCTAGCTCGGTGTACGCTGCAGACGCCCCTCACTACGACCCGACCATCTTCAAGTGTGGACTCCCCGTCCTCGGCATCTGTTACGGCATGCAGGTAGGGAGCAGTTTACGTTGTTTAACCCCAATCCTGAGTACTGGCGCTGGCGAGATACCATGTCACTAGGTTTCATGTCACATGTCGATTACATGCAGCTGAAGCTATATAGGACCTTTAACCTTGCTTAAAATCATCAAAATGGGTCCGTTGCTATGCAAAAACTACTGTTGCTAGGCAACTATTTGTCATAGCAACAAGCCAATCACACCACTTGAATCATTGGGGTCTATTTAGGGGGGTAGGTTATGTCATTAGCAGTCTGGGCTTAATATTTATGCCTTGGAAGAGGATATTCTGGAAATTTGCCGGCCATCTTGGATTTTGCACGGTTAGCTACACACTGTTCGGGTAAATTGTAAATTCGGCAACAGCAAAATTCTTTATCGTGAGGTTTTTTAGGTCGGATTTGGCCATGTCGCTAAGAATCAACCCCCCAAAAATTTGCACCTTCTGTTTGTTACATAACCTGGTATACTATAAGGACTGATAATAGCTGTCACAACGGGTAACAGATAAGCGGAAAAAATAGGTTAACTGTATGTTTTGTGCTGCAGATGTTGAATAAGGAGCTGGGCGGCACGGTACATCAGACGGAGGTACGGGAGGACGGCCAGTTCACGGTACAGGTCGACACCAAGTCTGCCCTCTTCAAGTAAGTAACACCCCCACCCCACATTACCACACACACCCTCTGAAGTCTGTCACACTTTTTCCTGCCCATCATCAGAGAAGCGCAGGTGGTTCATGAACCTAATATCAAATATGAAAAAAAAAGTCAAAGATAAATTCAGGAATAGATTACTGTACTACTTTGCAGAATTTGCCCAAACTCATGGTCAGGGTTCTACAAAGATTTTGGATACTATAGTATACTAATACTAGTAATATTAAACGCAGTACCATTACTGTATGTGCCCCCTAGAGACCCGCTATGAACCCCAGTGATAAGGAGAGAAGGATTTTGATTAAATGATTTATTTGGTTTTATGTTATACCGTAAAACACATGAATTGTTGTAAAATGTGGAGAAGACATACATTTGAGTAATAATAAAATTGATGAATGGAATAAATAGATTTTGTTGAATGTATGACATTATACCACATGATATGATAAGAGACATTTTATGACACAGATAAAGTATGGTGAACATAATATATATATTAGACATCACATTAAAAGTTGATACCGTAATAATAACATTTTTAGAGTGCGTAATGAGCACTAATGAATAATATTGATAATATTGAATGGATATTGAATTATACGAGATGATATTGGGAATATTGGAGATATGAGAATTAGGTGTGGGTGGGTGGGAAAAGAGATGTTTACTAGTAGAGAGCGGGAAGCGGACTGAATACCGGGTAGGTTGAGATTGAGGTGGTAAGGAAAGACGCCACAGGTGGCGCTGGGGTAGTGTTTTTGCTGGTGGTTCCGGCGGGTAACGTCGGGGGCACCAGCAATGACCAGCAATCTTCGCGCCAAGATCACCACACCATTACTGTATGTGCCCCCTAGAGACCCGCTATGAACCCCAGTGATAAGGAGAGAAGGATTTTGATTAAATGATTTATTTGGTTTTATGTTATACCGTAAAACACATGAATTGTTGTAAAATGTGGAGAAGACATACATTTGAGTAATAATAAAATTGATGAATGGAATAAATAGATTTTGTTGAATGTATGACATTATACCACATGATATGATAAGAGACATTTTATGACACAGATAAAGTATGGTGAACATAATATATATATTAGACATCACATTAAAAGTTGATACCAAGACCCAGCATTTGTATATTTAGTAGTTCATTTTTGGATAGCTGTGATTAGAGCGTTTGTCACTCTTTCAGTGTCAGTTTTGGTAATATATGTAGCATGGGCTTGTGAGGACCATCCCCCGTAACGTTTTATCTCAAACTCGGAGCATCCCTGACCGAATGCTGCAGTTGATGACGTTTTTCTGATCGAGTGTAGAGAGTACATTTTCTTGGGAATTGACAGTTTTTCCAGGATCTTGTCCCACTCCTTTTTCACTGCTGACAGGGGGAGAGGTGTGGTTGTGCCGGGGTAAGTGAACATGGCCTGCTGATTGTCTATAGTTGGAGACACAGTTACGACTGCTTTCATGGCCCTGACTGGGCACAGGAGAGGGTTTGAGGCCGGATGCAGGGTGACGTGACGGGATTGACCTACTTTCTGTAGGTTCTTTGCATGCTTTATTGTCAGTTTTATGTTGGAACCCACTTTCACATCGGCTCTGGTGAGGTGGTGAAGGGGCCTGAAACTGCGCACGGTGTGAGGGGCTACTTCTGACTGCCGCAGGCCGGCGAAGTAAATAGTCAGAAGTGCCGCTCTGATGGTGGTGCCCAGCGGAGAGTCGGGCAGCATGGAGATCACAGATTTGAACAGAGGTAGTGGGATGGACGGTTTTGCACGGGATTTGTACGTTTTGTCCCTGTAGATGGCGTCCAGGGCCCGACGGACTCTCATATGATTGATGCCTGTCGTCTCTCCCCCGGATAAGAGGAGGAATTGTCTCACATGTGAAATCTTGTTCGCCATGGTACCCGGAGCCAATTTCTGCAACATGACGTGTTCTATGTAGATACATATGTCGGTCACTGTGGGACTTAGGGTGTTCACCCCATAGTTCAGGGAGAATGTGACGTACTCCCTCACTGTAGACTGGTGGTTCTTTTGTTGTCCCAGCGACCTTGCAGAGCTCTGCCTCCTCTCTGCCAGGGCTGCCAGGGCGTTCCTTCTGCCGTCTGTATTGGAAGAGGTGAGATATTTGGTGTAAGAAATATGTGCAAGGTTCAATTTCAGACAGACCATGGGAAACAATCAACATGTCGGCGGCTTTTCGGTGCGCCTGAGAGAAATGAGACCTGCTGAGGGCGTCCGCTATGACATTATGTTCAGACTTTATATATTCAAAAGACAAGTTTATCTGAAGCATGGCCTGCAGGGCCCACACAGCTCTAGAGGCCTCGTTCAGGACCTGGTTCTTGGCCCTGCCCCACTTGAGGGCCATGACTGCCCCCACATTGTCACAGTGTACAAGGATGTGTGAGCCACGTTTCTCTTTCACCAGGAGGGAGTGGAGGGCCACCACGACGTTGGCCTACTCAAGTTCTGTAATAAGAAATTCATGTCCCGGGGGGGGTTTTAGTTCTTGTCTATAGGCGTGGGTGGAGCTGGCCCCCCCAATGCCCGTGAGGGAGGCGTCCACTGTAATTTCACCTGTAACCTGTGGAGGTGGAATTATTCCTACGCCGTTCCAATTGTCACAGAGGTCAGAGAACACCTGAATATCATCCTTCATGGCAGGTGTGATGGGTGACCAGTCCCCTTTGATGTCGCGCAGGGCCTGCAAAAGCCCATGGAGAAAGGGCCGAGCGGGGGCAATGCATTTACACACATGTAACAGTCTACCAAGTAATGATTGTAGGGCCTTTTTGTGGATGGTCTTTTCAGACAGAGTGTCTGCCAGTGCCTTTTTGATGTCTTGGAGTTTATCAGAGGGGATGGACATGGTCATGTTATCAGCGTTTACCACAATTCCCAGCCACTTTACAACTCTGGAGGGAGGCTGTGCCTTTTCTTGAGCCTCAGGGAGGCCGAGCTCAGAGAAAAGTTGCTTCACCCTATCATACTGAAATTGAGCTGTTTTAATGTCCTTTGCCACGACCACAAGGTCGTCCAGATACATAATCGCATTTACCCCTTCTTCTCGTAGGATGCCCACTATGGCTTGTGCTATGCGCTGCATGTGGGCGGAGGAGCACCGGGCCCCGAAGGGCATGGCAATTTCTATGAAATCTTGGGAGTTCCATTTCATGCCCAATAAAGGCCAATCAAGGGGACAAGCTCTAAAGTTCTTATATGCCCTTGACAAATCAACCGTGAACATATGGGCCCTGGGCCCAGCGTGAATGAGATAGTTTATGAGATGATCGACCGTGGGGAGGCCATGCTCCCTGACCTCGCCCATGGCCGTATTTTTGAATATGAAAGCGTTCACAGATGTTTCTTCAGGGTATGTGAGGTCAGTGATGATTCGACGTTTATTTGGGTCGCTTTTGGGGCGTGACATAATAGGAGCGGTATGGGCCCATTCCACAAAAGGGGGGGTGGTGAACGGGCCCAGAATGGCCCCGAGGTCCATCTCTTTCTTAATGAACAGTTCAATATCATCGGGGTAGTCCCTGCCACTGGGGTGGTTCTTGACGGGCCCATTGTCTGAGGTGGGCCCCATGTATCCTAATGGAAAGCCAAAATACAAGTATTCTAACAATCGTTCATTATCAGGGTTGCCACCAAGGTATTTGGACCAGGCAGCGAGGTTGAGGTGACTGGGGACAACAAGGCGGGCGGCCAGGCAGTTGGGGAGGCCGGTGGCCTTGACCTTGGTGTAGATGTCAGCGAGCAGGGCTCCCTGTGGGCCCAGCTGGGCCCATGCCGGGGATGTGGTAGGCCAGTGATCGATTCTGTGGGATCTGAAAGCCATAGGAGATATGTCAGTGTCGTCTAGAAAGAAATTATAGCGGCACATGTGACGTATCTTTTCAAAGTCCGGGTACCCCTGTTCTGAAACATCAGGAAGAACAGAGTTAGGGGTGTAGAAATTGTCATAAACATGAGTAGATGGGGCACAGTAGGGCTGTGTGGCGCCCTGCACCGCCGCGGTAGCGTAGCGGTTGTCGTCCTGTGAGAGCACGTGGCAATGTTTACCAACAGCATGGAGCACGTGGCTTTGTTTACCTCCGAGCACGTGGGTTTGTGTATCCGCGGTTGTGGGCGTGGCGTGGGACACGTGGCTTTGTTTACCTTCGTGCGGGCGCACGTGTGTGGCGAGCGGGGCACAATTGTTATTTACAGAGCGTGCCACATTGTCACAACTACTTATACTATTCGGCACTGTACATGCAAGAGGATTATAGTCATATACCTTTTTACAATGATCCTCCTGGGGAGAGAGCGAGCCCCCTCTGCCGTGGGGGTGGGGGTCACTCACTACTGGTTTTTTGGAGGGTAGAAGGGTGGGGCCTGAGGCCTTAACTGCTGCCCAGCTTGAAGCATGCTTTGGTTAGCACTCGAGGGATACCATGTCTGTTGGTGGCCCTGGTGTTGTTGTTGCTGTGGGGGCTGTTGTTGCTGTTGGTGTTGTTGTTGTTGTGGTGCGGGGTATTTATTCCTACACGACGGGAGGGCGTGGTGAGAGTACCTCTTCCATCCCCCCGCTGCGCTGTAACAATGGGAGCAGTAATGCAGCAGTTTGAACTTCCCCGCATTGTGATGAGCTTGTTGGGGGCACCCCTTGTTAGAGTTAAAGTCGTTGCATGTGGTCTCCACCTTCTGTTCAGACAGGGATTGGGGCCCACCATTGCTACTGTTGGAGTGTGACGTATGTGGCTTCCCCCTAATGGCCGCCCACAGGCGGTCATTTTGTACCCGGCCGTCATATTGGTCCCAGCCGTAGTTGTCAGACTCCATACCGTCAAACATGGACTGGGACCAAACACGGGCAGTAATGGGGTCTACCATGGCGTCTTCTAGTACATGCTCCAGGTGCTGTAGGTACTCTGGCCACAAGGGTTCGAGTCCTGCGCGGGGATCACGTATCATCCTGACGTAGCACGTCAGGTATTCGACAATGTCAAGGGAGTTACGCAAGTCTAACTTTTTCTTAGTGGTGTTGACCCCGGTCCTCCTGATGTACATATATGGTTTAATGAGGGGGTCAGTAATCATGGGGTCCGCAAGAAAGTCTGTCTTACCCGAAGTGCGCTCAATGTGGAAGTTCTCGGCCCTCATCCTCTGCTGTATCAGCTCCTCCTGTGTGAGGGATGGGATGCGGCCGGGCATACACTGAAGGCGCGGGGCAGCAGATGTGTGTCTTGTGCGTGGCAGGGGAATGTCCTCACGGTGTGTGTGGACAGTGACCCGGCTCGGCTTGTCCAGCTGTGATGTGTCATGGCGGCCGCCCTGTCGGTCGTCATGCTGTGGCCGGCGGTGCTCGGTGCGGTGTCGGCTGGGCGTCTTTGAGGCTGGTTCCTCGATGGATACTCGTCTAGTGTCGATCTCGGGGTGAAGCTCGGGCATGGGAGGCGTTACATCTGCCCGGTGGATGTCCGCCCGAGTGGTGGACATTGCACCCGGCCGTCGTGCCGGGGTGTCATGGCGCCGGCTGTGGTGGCGGGAGCCGCCATCTTGTCCGCCATGTTGGTAGCGTGGTGCATTGTGGGATGTGTTATCAAAATCACGACCGCCAGCAATGGATTCCACGAACCTGTCGAATTTTAAAGACATCTCACCAATTGTGCCCTCCAGTGCCGTTATACGGTCGTTGTCACTGCCATTGTTGAGTCTGGAGTAATGTCTGGTTGACCTGTGACTGGCGGCAATGTCAAACTGGCCGTCGTCAGACATGTTGTGTAAGTCGGTTGGACCGGATTGTGAGTCTGTGGAGGCCGGAGATTGGTCCCGGGAGTCCCGCTGTACGTGGCCCATATAATGAGCCATGCTGTAGAGTGCACAAATAAAATTCACAAGTAAAAGAAAACTCCTGTAGAGGTGCCGGTAGGCGGAGGAGCTGGCATGTAGTCCGCTGGATACATCCAAAAAAGAGATGTTTACTAGTAGAGAGCGGGAAGCGGACTGAATACCGGGTAGGTTGAGATTGAGGTGGTAAGGAAAGACGCCACAGGTGGCGCTGGGGTAGTGTTTTTGCTGGTGGTTCCGGCGGGTAACGTCGGGGGCACCAGCAATGACCAGCAATCTTCGCGCCAAGATCACCACACAATTAAAGTAGAAATGCTCAGACCCGGGTTACGGGTTAAAGGAAGGCTAGGTGTGAGCTTTACACTTCAAAGAAAGAGCATAGATATGGAAAGAATAATGAATCAAAGTATACAACGCTATAAATAATGTGATTCTCTATGTTAAACAGGGGACTGAAGAAGGACCAGATGGTCTTACTCACGCATGGAGACAGCGTGGACAAAGTCGGCAAAGATCTGAAGGCAATCGCTCACTCCGGTAAACTCATTGCAGGTAAGGGCCGCATTCTTTGTTATAACATAACGGTACTTGTTTTTCCACATCTGAAAAATGACACCGGCAATGCCGGGTTAAAATTATTGCTTGAGGCTATGAGATATTTCAGAAAAAAAGTGCATATCATTTTGTCAAACAGTTATTAGCCTTTAAAACTTGCGATGTTTTCAAAAATATTGTCCTTGTCTCATAGACATCTGTACAACCTGTTTGTGGGAGTCTTCCATGAAATTTTCCCAAATGCTCATACCTTAAATTCCAGTTCTGAGTTAAAAAATATTAATTCAAGTATGGTGAAAAACTATGCCGGTCATAATGCATTGTCATTTGTAATTTTTAATACCAAAAAAAAACTTTTACAAAATCTACAATCTTGAAAAAAATAAATTATAAAAAAACACGACAAAAATGACAAAAAAAATAAAAAATAGGCCTATATCAAAGATTAAAATGATTCTGGTTAGTATCACAAGCCCTTTACTGTAGCTGCATGTATTTGTTGCAGCCATATCTAACGAGAAGCAGAAGCTATACGGCGTGCAGTTCCACCCCGAGGTGGACCTCTCGGAGAACGGCAAACAGATGCTGCGTAACTTCCTCTACGAGGTGGCCAAGTGTAAAGGCACCTACACCATGAAGTCACGTGAGGCCGCCTGCATCAAACACATCAGGGAGGTGGCCGGAGACCACAAAGTACTCGTGAGTAGACCTGTGTGATGATGATTGTCTCAAAAATCATGTTACCCAATAATCCCAATTAGCAATACAAATGTATGAAACTAAACCTCTAAACTCTCGCCATCTGTGAGTCGATACTCCCAAAATTCAAACAGGAATATCATATATCACGGGAAATGGCTGATATTTTGAGTTAACATACATACTTTTGCTTGATGGCATTAGCACTGTGCACATAATACATAATAATGTGCCACTTTTCTTTCCCTTTCTTTCATGGGTTTTGTATAAGTATTAAATAACGATATTAATTTCCTACCTAAAATTCCTGTTTTTTGTTGACTCCCAGGGGGTAACAGTGTGTGAACTAGACCATATAAGCGGCCCCTCTCAATATTCTGGCTGGAGCGAGGGACCATTACAGCCCGGGGAAACTTCACGCTCTTAGCCTACCCAGGATGCTCGCGCGCCATACGTTCCTTACATGACGTCATAATGGCGCCAGAATTTGGGGCCAATCAGGGCCTGTACCGACGTTGGTCTGTAATGGTCCCTTGCTACACGCCAACTAGCTAGCTGAGGGACCGATTCTATAGTCTAGTGAGTGAACTCCCCCTACCTTTGTACACTACAGATGTTGGTGAGTGGGGGTGTGGACTCTACGGTGTGCGCGGCGCTCCTACACAAGGCGCTAAAGGAGCACCAGGTGGTGGCCCTCCACGTGGACAACGGCTTCATGAGGAAGGACGAGAGTGCCAAGGTGTTTGAAAGCCTTCAGAACATTGGACTCAAACTCAGAGGTGGGTTATTTTAAATAACCCTTTAAGGACGACATTGTGTCTCAATGCGCTGTGCCTCATGGGTTAGCCTGACCTCACGCGGTTGACATCACTCTTAAACGGTTGGCATGAGGCACCAACGTGAGTTACTCATCGGTGCTGCGTTGGAGCATGATAAAAAAATGTTCCTTTAACTGAAGCAACATGCTGTCAATAAATGGATTAATAATTGCACAACCAGGGCTGGTTGGCAATGTTTGTAGGAGCATTTTAATATTTGTAATTTGTGACACAAATGAGCCCTTCCCGAGTGGAATTTTTAGGTGTAAGGGCTGTATTTCCCCCTTAACTTTCTTCTAAGTCTATGCTTCCTTTCATAGATTTGACTACATGTTGATGTTTCTGTTCCAGCTGTCAACTCGGCCCATACATTCTACAATGGTACCACTGTCATACCGATCGACCGCACGGACCCTTCCTCCCGCAAACGGAAGACTCGGCCGCTAAACCAGACAGTAAACCCGGAGGAGAAACGCATGATCATCGGGGATACCTTCATGAATGTAAGTAGAGGTTATGATTTTTAAATATTTTGTTCTGACTCATAAAAGATCTCAAAGTCGGGGGTGGAGTTATAGGCAGGTTTCTGTGAAATTCCAATATAGCTTTGTATATTAAAGTCAAATTATATTCTCTAACTGCAATAAATTCCCGCGTATAACCTGCATCTTATGTATAACCCGCACCTAAACTTCGAGAATATTGGCTCCGGGGATCGGTGTCTACCACAAGCTTGACAAATATTTTACTCAAAAGAAGAGTCGACTGAAGCCAGGGTATATTTTAAATTCATGGGTTGAATCTTCAATTTAGGGTGTTGTAATGGATCTATTGTTTCTGATAGAAGAGTATATAGACGTGTGGTGTTGAGATAGTGTTTGATGATATATGTGTTCTGTTACAGGTAGCCAATGAATTAATCGAGGAGCTGAATCTCCGCCCAGAAGACGTCTATCTCGGACAGGGTGAGTTTCTACCAAATTAGATTTATTTGCCCATCATATGCAACAAGTTACATGCAAAGTGACTCAGCTAGCTTCATCTTAATATACAATTCAGACAATATAACATTTTGAGTCATAGTTTAATGTTAGTGCCCATAATCATGCTGTTCCAACTGTGTTTAGATGATATATATGATATTAATACAGTTTGTAAGTGAAAAGGAAGACCAGTATACTTGGTTCTCACAGACCAGCCACAACATGTTCATCCCAGAAAAACCCGGGGGGTTGACGCATGAATATTAGAATGAATGATAAGTTTTAAAGCATGTAATGCCACTATTTTTAAATATGCCATTGTATGTACAATATGATATCAATCTCATATAAATCCTGAGGGGAATGTCCAATGAATATATATATATATATATATATATATATATATATATATATATATATATATATATATATATATATATATATATATATATATATATATAGGAATGAATATAGACAGAGTCAGATATATATAGATTTGGCCTTAATTAATTGTGGCTGGGCCTATTTAATTATATACGTCATAATGACTAGTCACCGACAATTAACTGGAAAAAAAATTAGAGGCAACCATAACCAACATGGTGTGTGGTTGCTGGAGGGAGAGTCACTGGTTGGTTGCCACAACACAACCAACGCAACAGCAGTAGTTCCAGTGGTGTAGGATAGGTGGGAGAGTGGTAGGTGCAATGGAGCATGTCCAGGGAGTCTTTATACTACCATACAGCACACAGTATACTACAAAATAAAATGTAACATGTCATGATTGATTACCCGATGCAGGCACCCTCAGACCGGACCTGATAGAGAGCGCGTCAGAGTTGGCAAGTAATAAGGCAGATGCCATCAAGACCCACCACAATGACACAGACCTCGTCCGCGAACTCAGGAAACAGGTACAGGCGCATGTTTAATACACCATGAGTCAGATTTGTGATCTAAATAAAGTGTATTCCAACGATTTTCCACATTGCCTATAGACTTTAGCAGGGTGCTTCAAACAGTGAGCACCAAAATAGTTATGCATCTAAGTAAAACACAGATATTAATACTAGGAATAACTTAACCGTGTTACTTTAAATACATTTGTGCCCCTACATGGGTAAAAATCGACACGTGCGACACGGGAGTTTTAAAATCCGACACATGCGACACGGGGGTTTTAAAAATCGACGGACACAGAAAACCTTTAAAAAAGAGTGTAGAATGTATGGGATAAAAATCGACACGGTGACACGGCCCCCTTTACTAAAAATCGACACGTGACACGGGCATATATTTGGGTACCCATGTAGAGGCACACAATTGTAATGAGAAATATTTCAGAATTTATTTGAGCAGAAATTTTGTAGGAAGTTCTATATGCCAGCTATGAACATTGTTTCATACCTGCCTTACCGGATTAAAAATGTATTTGATTTCCATTTCCAGGGTCGGGTCGTTGAACCGTTAAAAGACTTCCACAAAGACGAGGTGCGACAAATAGGCGCAGACCTTGGTCTGCCTGTAGAACTAGTACAACGACACCCTTTCCCAGGTAAGTTGTGGCACTGCGGACAATACATTGAATTTCTAACATTTCCATTGCGGCCATAAACCTTCTCTATAGTAAAGTGTTTTGTCAATCAACTTCAATCATTGAAATCATGGCTGGTATGCTGTATGTCTGGCAAAGGCGAAAACACGGGTGTGTATGAGTCCAGAGATGCCTACTTTTGCAAGAACTCCTACTTTTTTTGCTGGAATTTCTGTATTGAATTAAGCTAATTTCCTACAGAAAACTGTCCAAAATCTTAGGATTTTGTACTTTTTGTCGTCAAGGGAGTGGCATCTCTGGTATGAAGAGAATGATAGAAAAGGTTGCAGTGCATCAACAGTAACTCCGTGTCATGTTCAGTTGATGAGATGGTCTTATTGTCTTTGGCAGGTCCCGGTCTTGCCATCCGCGTGCTGTGTGCTGAGGAGCCCTTCATGGAACGCGACTTTGCTGAAACGTGCAGTATTCTCAAAATTATCACCGACTTTGCCAATGCAATTAAAAAGGTGATTACCCAATGATGGAGCCTAATAGTAGACCTTTTATGTAGCATCAAATAGGAACTAACAATCCCAAACTCATTTTTACACTGCTTGCATATTCTGGAGATTACGAATAAATATCATGTACAGTTACCTTTCTTTCAATATGAGTGATGATAATCAGATTAAGAATAAGTCCACTTTTAGTATTAAAATCTGTTATACCCTGGTATTTAATTTTAGTTTAAATTTGACTTGCTGTGCCAGTGACTCATTTTGTAAATTGTAGAGTTCTCATGGAATAAGTCATTAAAAAAATAATCAACTCTTTGTTTCCCCCATGCTAGCCGCATGCGTTGTTGAGTCGGGTGCGGGCGTGTGTCTCGGAGCAGGAACAACAGTTATTGACGACGATCGGGACAACAAACGAGCTGACCCCGACGCTCCTACCGATCCGCACGGTGGGCGTGCAGGGAGACTGCCGCTCTTACAGCTACGTGGCCGCCTTGTCCTCAGACAAACCACCCAACTGGAACAACCTCAATGAACTCGCCAAAATCATACCTCGGATATGTCACAATATCAACAGGTGGGTGGGTGATGTTGGGCCCTACTTTTATATCAATGATAGGTGTTGGTAAATAGTGCAAGCCACCTGGAAGAAGCCATGACCTTTTTTAATGTTGACCATTTATTTTGGTGCCAGGAGAGTCCTTTCTAAAACCCACTAGGCTACTGGTAATAAATAATGTTTGTTGAAGTTAATAGCTTCTGGCCTTTTATGTTTATAAGCGATTCCCAATACATAGTATTATTGAATATTTTTTGATATCCCAATGATAAAAATTCGACTTTTCATGTGACTCACAGCTATGGCCTCTACATTGAATTGACCTGTAATCCAAAAACGTAATTTTACTGGTAGGCGTTCCCTCTTTTAAAAGGCATTTTTTTCCTTGATAGGGTTGTGTATGCGTTTGGAGGAGCTATCAAAGAGCCTATGCAGGATGTGACCCCGACGTACCTGACTCCCGGCGTGCTCGCCACCCTCAGACAAGTGGACTATGTGGCAAACCGGGTACTTCACGACTCAGGTGGGTCTTGTAGCATTGTCGTCATCAGACACACATAATAGACACCCAGAACATAAGCTAATCTTTTAATGATAACCCCAATGAGAAGGAAGCTAATTTGAATAATTAAGTATGTCATATGATGGAGAAATTTTGCAGTGGGTTCTAAGAAGTAGTCAGGTGGTACCAGTAATAGCACTAGAATTTTGTGTTAATTGACTCTGTTTGGATCAATCAACTTTTGCCTGAAATCAATCAATATCTAGCCATGTGCTAATTCATAACTGAAATGGAAGATTGAATACTGAAATCTATTCATTGCTGTTGCAGGGAGTTCTAACAAGTTGAGTCAGATGCCGGTGGTGATGATCCCTTTACACTTTGACCGTGACCCGGCCCAGCACGTGCCGTCTTGCCAACGGTCAGCCGTCATCAGAACCTTCATCACATCAGACTTCATGACAGGAGTGGCAGCAATCCCTGACGTCCATATACCTGCACAGGTAAAATGTTACTTTATTAATTTCATTTATAATTATTTCATTGTCCTGGTTAAGTCTTGAGAAGGATGAAACGTTGGTCACTTTAAAATTCATTTTACAGTTTTATTTTTCGTTTTCAAGCCTAAAAACAACCCGAACAGGGTTAGTTGGGAATATTTACCAACCTTTTACTTTTTATTTATTGACCACGCAATGACAGTTTCAGTACCTAACTCTTTACGTGTAGCATAATGCTTTAATACTTGATACCCTTTTTTGTTATGATGCATGAATCCGGCCCTAGCGAGTAATTCGACAGTGCTGCATTTATGTATCATGTCGACACTTCAGGAGTATATTACTAACCCTGTAGAGTTGGCATAATTCATAAATTGATTTAGTAATTGCTAAGCCTAAGTACTCATTTTATTTGCTTCAAAATACCTTGATTAGTATCGCATTAGTATCTTTCCCCTTTTACTTGTGTAGGTAATATACAACATGGTGGAAGAGATGCTGAAGGTACAAGGCATCTCGCGTATCCTCTACGACCTAACGTCCAAGCCGCCCGGCACCACCGAGTGGGAATAGGATATAAAGACATAGTAGACTGCAGTTAGATATATGTATTATAATGGACAAGGCCACTCTCTCACCACGCTGGTACCTGCTCTCCAATTGACGATCGGCAAATTGTCCCTATCACACCAGGCCTTCCGGTCGACAGCTGGATTATTATTATTATTACCATCAGACATGCGCGTTATACGCCAGCTCGGCAGAAAGTAGTTCCAGGAGTATTCCCAGTTGAGTTTGAGTGGCGGTTCGCCGCTTAGTGATCCAGTTGGCGCCAGTTTTGTTTCTCACATAAACGTGATTCCCGGTGTCATCAGACAAGCCGTCACAGGAAGGAAGGCATCATATGCTGAACTAATGGATGTATAGACTGTAAGGAACACTACCACCCCCTAGTGGTGGATTCAGTATGGACTGGCACTGTGCTGCCCTCTGTTGTGGAAAGGTGATATTATTAAAGTGTGTTCAATGAGTAGCAACTGGGACTCTCAGTACAGTACAGGAGACATGTGGACTTTGGCCATTTTCGTTCATGTCGTTTATATCTGTATAGTTTGATATTAGTCTATGGACGACATGGGCAATACAGAGTAAATTGATGGTAGGTTCAAGATATACTGAGGGCAATATAGCCATAATATGAACAATAAGCTGTTAGTTGGTATACACTAAAGCCACATCAAGTTTTTAGAAGAGAAAAACAAAATTAAATCACCCTTATGGGCTAGTTCTGTGTGCAATATGAGCAAAATGCACAGAAGGAGATTGAAGATGAAATACAGGAGCGTTGCAATTACTTATCGGCTCGTGTTAGTTCTTATCATTGCACCCATCCTCCAAAATTGAGACTAGTCTGCTGAAGTATATATAGAAGTGTTCAATAGAAGTGTCCAAAATTCCACTTGGTGAAATATAAAAGTTTAAACATGTTGATGCTAAGCAGTTACAAAACTGTTCTCTCTTAGGTGCAACATTGATACCGTGTGACCGAACCTTAACTGTCTTCAATTGTGTTAGCTAACTGGGGAGAATCCTTTTATCATAGAGATAATCTGTGTCCAAAATTGGCTTAAGCGTGTCAGGACTAGAGTTGTTTGGTCGCACATTGGCCTCGGGTCGATTTATAATATTTACTGCGTTGACGGTTTGTATGACCTACTGTACCATTACATGTATATAATAATTCAGACGACTGTGGGTCTTAGGAGTCAAAGTATGAAAATAAGTATGTGATATATAGGAATGTTCTCATGAATGACGTGAAACCGGTTTACCATGGAGTCGCATACGAGTAGAATCTATTATAAATGTTTTAAATGTGTAATAAATGCCCTTGCCACATGTAGGAATATATTATATACAAGTGCTAAGGAAGACATTAAACACATGCAAACATGTAGGATGATAATTATCCATGTAAGCCGATTAAGGGTCACATAGTGCTTCTAATGCATTGTGTACTCTGGTCGTCATGATGCATTAATGCAGCCCTGTCTCTCGGGGCTGCATTTATGCATCATAACCACAAAGGACATTAAAGCACAACGCGGCCCTTAAAGGGTTTGTTCTCTTTTACATCCACCAGAGGGTACCACAAGGATGTGTAAGTTTGATACATGCCGAGAAATCCCCGCCGAGCGAGTCCTGAATCGCGCATAATAGATCTCTATGGAGGCTGACATACTGATGACACAGCGGTAGGCCGTCACAGGCACAGTGTCATGTACACACCGGTAGGACGAGCTATCATAGCGATATCTAAATTCAGGCGTCTTTATCACCAATAGGGAGTTTAATCAGCTATCGCGTAGACGTGCCGCTAACCTGGAAACAGTACATGAGACGTCATTGGATTATGTGTTATGGACTACTATGTACTTCATTTACGTAGAAAGGGCACGTGAATCGTGTACGTACATAGCGTCTTATTGGGGATCGACACCTGTGGCAGCTTTGGTAAAACTCCAGCATAAATCATTCAGTGTGTGTTGTTAGTGAGGAAGCTCTGTTCGGTTCAGTAGTTTTCATGTTAAAGATTTAAGGTACAGTATACCCTGAATACTTCGTGTGCTCACGACTTTGAATCTCTTCGGACTATTATAATTCCTTTCCTCTTCTTAGAACTCTTTACAAATTAGGATGTTTCATTATTTGAAAAGAAATTCTGCAACCGAGGGTTGTCTGTTATGTTTTTGAATTTGTTTCTATTTTTGGTACTCAAAAAAACATCCTACAAGTATATAGAAACAAGGCTGATGTAGTGCTTGGTTGAATACAGCGAAACTAGGGTCATTGTATGTCATAGGCCAGTAATTATTTTTGGCGGTGCATTAATTGTACAGTTTGTAAGTAAGAAACTAACCTGTATAGAAAGAAGCGCTGCGATTTGCCAACTCGTGCCGCAAAGTGTAAAGAATAGTGTTAGAGTATGTGTAAGTATGAATCCATGAGTGTGTGTTTGTGTATGTGTGTTAGCCCCTTTACAAATTATCAATATATTGCAGATCAATATATTGTCATTTTGATAGCGAGTCAGAGTCTTCATTATTTAAAAGTGGGTTGTTGTTTATTCTGATGGGGGGAGGGGGCTTTGATCCCTTGGGGGAGGGAAAAAATTGCAGTGAAAAAATCCAAGCGTTACTCGGTGTGAGGAGGAAAGGATATTCCATAATGTTCTGATAACCTTTCTTAAACTTGATCATTGTCCCTACAAAAAGGTAGGGGGAGTGTAATGGGAGGACAGAGAGTGGGAATCCATAGGAAGAGTTATAGATGTACATGTTTTTGATGTTTCTTTATTTATAGGATATCGCCATGAGGCTTTATTTGTTCGTCGACATAAAGAGCAGGCGGTTTTCACTGGAATGCAAAATATACTTTATAAAGAATAACTGGAGGGTTTAAACTCAGTTTGTCTTGCATGTGCCTTTTTTATAGGGTGAAAGTAAAACACGAAAAGTGAAATCTATGGTCTAGTGCCAAATCATTATCCTATAGTACCTGTAAGACTGTAATGTACATAGTTCAGTGCCTGTTTCAAAGCCTGACGGTCGGTTAAGGACTCATTTGGTAGCGAGCACCGGAGTGTTACGCTAACTGTGACGGTCAATCACCCAGACGCTGCATAGGTACTAACCTCTTTAAGGCTCGCATAGCGTTAATGCGCTCAGTCTACTCACGAGCCTTCATGCATCCTAACGACTCTTCGGGAGTGTATCAAACCCTGTAGGACCAGCATGATGCATGAATGCAGTCCTAGCGAGGGCCTCACCAGGGCTGCAATCATGCACCATGATGAAAAATGGCATGATGCATCCTGTTTCTAACTACCGCGGAGCACCTACTGTTGTTCTCAGTAATGGACAATTCCAGCTTGTGTACATGTATTTCCCATAACTGCAAACTGAATGTTTCCTTCAATATTTCACCCTTATAATTTTAACAGAACTGGCGGAAAATTTAGAAGAAGAAAAGGGATTTTTTTTGGGGGGGAGGGGGGGAGGGGGGGGGGTTCAAGTTGATATGGCATCAAAAAGCTGCAGTGCGTGTTACAAGATATATTTTCTTGACTTGGAATGGTTTCCAGTCTTAATTAGCATTCCTTGAGTGGACCGTTGACCGTCAATACAGATTGGATGCGATGAAACGTCATCATTTTTGGGGCAATGGTCTAGGAAAAAAACTTCTTCCATGTGATCTGAAGCAGGAACCTTAATTTGGGTTATGTCAGTCGAATTGGTTGTACATTGTGTATAAAAAGCAAAGTAACTGCGTGAACACAACCCTAGGCCGTACCAATCACATCCCATGGCCACCATGGTACATGCAAGTCATGCTTCAAGTGTAAGCTTGTACACCCCAGAAGTGCATTTTCTACTGAACTCATGTATACATGTCACTGATTGTATAAGTTATGAAGTGTAAAGATGCCGCTTGTTGAACTCCAAAAGCCTTCATACAGAGAAGTGAAATGGCAAAGTTTTTAGAGAATAAAGTAACAAAAATGTCACAATTCAAAACTACAAGTTTGTGTATGTTTGTAATATCTACCTTGGATTCTATCAATGATAATTGACTCAGGGTCTTCCCTGAGTCTAGTGAGACGATTCTGGACACCTCTTTTCCTTGAAAAAATGAAATTGCTCCCATTTGGTCAATATTTCACTCTTTGCATCTTGCATGGTGTCATTAGATCACTTTCCACAATATCTATCTAATGGTGTATTTGTTTTTTACAAATTCCAACTGTAACCCCCTAAAAAACGAAAAATAATATTAGGCAGTAATTGCTGGTAATTTGCTTCAGCATAGAGCTCTATGGGAGCGTGTAGATAACCGATAACCCCAAATTTGGATAGTTCGTGACAACCAATGCTATCTCTATGGGAGGGGTAGGTGAGACGCTTTTTTTCAGACATCTATCAAACACTTAAGTACTAGAGGTAATTTACAGGGGAGGTTACTTGATATTATTTGTGTAACAGATCAGTGTTGTGATAACCCTGATTCACTTTGCACTGACAATGCACGTATCGCAACAAAGACTATATGGAAATGTGAGTACCCCCCCCCCCTCTCCTAGATATGTCGGCAGTGGTAATTGACTGGGGGGAGTTAATCATCTGTTACACACGCCGCCCCGCGGCCGGCCGACACGGCGAAACAGAACCGAAGATGGTGTCGCTGCTGACGCTCCGATCGACTCGCTTTTCGGCCAAGACATAAAACGGCGGTTACACGCCACCAGGCGCTGATGCCAACAGCCACTTGCTTGCCCAGACGCACTTGCTCGCCAACACACACCGGCTCGCCCACACCCACCGTCTCACCCACACCCACCAGCTCGCCCACACACACCTGCTCAGCTGAAATATGATCACATACTAGTGTGACACATGATTTGAGGGTAGTTTTGACCCAGGAATACATTCCTGCTCTCAGAATTGACAAATAATTCATTGTTCCTGAAATAATATTTACAGATTCAGTTGTTTAGTCCATCATTTCAGTCACTTTATCTCTACCGGAGTAATTATTTACAATATGGACATGGGAGCTTTTTATTCAGTGTGTGTCGGACATAGACGTGAGAGGACAAAAGACATAGATAGCCAATATCGGGGGACATGAAAATTAGAATTTGGGCTCAAGTACCCCCCCCAAAAAAAGTCAATGTACACATTTTTTTCGAGTATACCCCTTTTTTTGCGCGGCTTGCCTCACTCGGTGTGACTTTCTTAGGGCACCTGCGTCATGCGACCTATAGGTTGTGTGGTGCAGGCCTATAGGTAGTTGTCAGTTCCTGACTTGTGACGCACAATTTGGGTATGCTATCCGAAACAGTCCAGCCAGGATATAATAGGGGGAGCAATGGATGGATATGGATAGTGGAATAGGGTAAACCAAAGGTGCTGAATCCATTTCTGTTATGTGTAGGATGATATCTAGGTCAGAAAAAGGTCAAAATCAAGGTCAAAGGTCACATCTTTAAGAATCCCATTAATACAAGAGTGCACCCTTTCTCTTTCTTACTATGATAAATGATACATTTCCCTTCACACCTCTACCTGACCCTGAGTCTAGTGTGATCTCAATCACACGTTCAATCTTATTGCCTCTTGGCTACCAGTGCCTACCAGGAGTATATCTAATACATAAGTACATGAAGATTACAGTAGAGGGCAGCCATGTGCCATAGAGAGACCATGTGGAAAGCACATTGCTCCATGACGAAATCAACTTGTCGAGACTCACGGCGGTGAGACATTAGAAAAGGCTGTTTTTACCATTCAACTCATTGCAATATATCAGTTTATTTAATATGTATATGAAGACTTAAAATGCGGCATAAAGTCAGCATGATACCAAAGATCTAGCAACCATTATCGCGCCTGACAGGTAGGAATATATATATATATATATATATATATATATATATATATATATATATATATATATATATATATATATATATATATATATATATATTGATGGGTCCGATTCAATGTCCAGTTCAATGTCTCCCCTTCTTTCCCAAATTTCAGATACATCGTCAAAACATTTTTAGCAGAATCAGGAGAAATATCTAATCAATTTAATCTTTTGACATTTACAGCTATGCAAAACACAACACTCCCTTACTGATAGGCCCTACTGGGCTTGTCAAAGCCGACATTTGACTCCTATTTGCTGACATACCTTATCAATATCGGATAAGGAATCCTGGTTACATTCTTCTCCCGTCTCCCGTCTACCGCCTTTTCTGTATGAACGGTCAAAGCCTTCAGATATTACAACAAAACGAGCTTCAACGTAATCTAATAATTACTTCAAAAACACAGTTTTTATTTCACCAAAAACTAGGCTCCTCCACTTTGACTTGACATGTCAGAATAAACACATCTTATTCCTATAAATTTCTATTGCTTATGAGGCATTCTGTCTGATGGAGCTGGATATTCCCAAAGCACTGAGTAGTATCTGCAACAACAGTGTACGGGTAAATAAAAGTGACCTTTGATTGTTCTGTAACACAAACTAGTTTCAAATGATCCCATTGTATTTGATTTTATCAATGCTGATGCAGCTTCATACAATGTATAAATATCAAATGATATGTATACACTCAAAAAGTAAACTTGTCTCCAGACCCTTCAAAGTGACGGTCATAAAATAAACGAATCAAAAACTTGTCTAAGTGACAAGGAAGCGGGTCTTCTAGCTGGAGATAGAAGACCAACTTTGCATGTACCAGCCCAAAACCCGCCATTTGCCAGCTCCAGATTCTATTTGTGGGATGGTAACCTGATAGGTTAGACAACGTTTGACTCGTTTATTTTATGATAGTCACTTTGACGAGTCTGGAGACAAGTTTGTTTTTTCAGTGTACAGGGCTGTCCGTGGGGGCCTATGTCACTCTAGGGATAGACTCGACTATACTGGTGGCAGAATCCGACATTTTAGCATACTTTAATAGCTTCATTATGAATGCACCAAAGTCCTTTGAGACTTTGCCTCACAGAACCAATGAAAGAAGGAAGACACAGGCAAGATGCCTCCCAACATTTTGTTCTCAAAGCAAGGTAATTCTAGTTTCGGCTACATACCCACCGGCACTAGCGTTGTGGCTGTAGGATTCTGGTGCAGGAAAAGCTCTGTTTTTTCAAGGACTTTTCCCCTCGTATTCCCCTGAGCTTGATATACTATTTTGTTGGCTGATATTACACAGGGAGCATGCTCCACATACTGTGCTAACCAGGCTGGCGACTCTAAAAATTCAATTTTACATCGTTTATCCTTCTTAGAATGCCTCTCAGAATAACATTGCTTTTAATGTGTTTCCCCCCCAAAATGATACTTTAAACATAATTTTGGCTGTATGAGCAATAACGCCCTATGCATTTGAACCTTTCTATCCAGAAAAAAACCAAAACTCACCAAACTCAAAAGGCCCACGTCGTGTCAACTAAATGAATCTGAATGCATTATAGCTGGAAGTTTTATAAATTACATTTATAAACTTTATCATAAAGGCAATGTTTAAACATCAAACCTCACACTCAGATAAGGGCATTTTAGTCATGCCGCGTCAACAGCTTAATTGAGCGTTTTATGTCTAACATACAACAGTTTCAGCGGGAGCGACACAACTAACATTAGTTGCTTATTTTACACAGAGGACCATAGACCTGTTTCAGCATAGTCCCACACTTATATGTGTTCTCAAGCTAGAGTCTGCAAACATTAGGGGGGCACTTGGGGAAGCCCTGCCACTACTGCCACTGTCTAAATAAACCCTGTGATGTTAATGCTGTTTACTTTTATGTAATAGATACATAGAATAGCCTGCTTACATCATGACTAATAATGAAATGGAAGCAAGGATTAGTAATAATAAATGCAATGAAAAAATGACCCCAGCCATCCACATTCAAACATTTGTTTCTGATGTTACCATAATGCCTCCTAGGCCAAAACAAAAGAAGGTTTGTTTCAGGTAACAAGACAATGAAAGTCGGATTTTTTTAAATATTACCTTTTTTTAAATTACTAGCCGACCTCTATGAAGACCCTAAAATTGACCCAAAAGGGTAAAAATACGAACATTCCTTCAAAATTGCATGAAAAAACATAAGGTCGGCCCTGTTTTGATAATGTCAGTCGGGTGACCTGAAACAAACCTTTTTTTCTTTTTTGGCCCTAAATGAGAGACATGTATTGGGGGAGGAAAATGCTGACTCAGCAAAAATGGCATTCCATAACATGGATATCCTGAACATTAGACTGACTGTCCAAGCAGTCCTCTATAGGAGATACATAAATCATCATTAGACCATGTGCCAGCCACTTTATAGCCATTGCTGCCCATGCTCACTGCGCTGTTGGGTAAGCTGACAAAGGCTGTCCTCATAAACAGACCAGGCGGTGAAGAGGATAGTTGATTTATGGGTGTGTTCAACGGATACTGACTGACTAGTGACCAATCTGCGGCCAGAAAATAAGATTCAGCACTTGTTCATGACATCTGGTATAGCCTGCTATTGGTGACACATGAGTATTCTTTACATTATGGACCAGTATGGAACAACCTGCCTTCAGATCCACTTTCAGGGGGTTCAGTAAATTCCTCATTATGACGGTGCGTTTTAGTGGATGAAAGACACACTAAATGATTTGTATCTGATCTGAAGTAATAATAGTTTTAATTATGTTGACGTTGACTACATTCTGTCATCAAATCCCTTTGCATATTGCCGTATTTTCTTTTCATTCTTTCTGTCTTTATGGCAGGTCGGAGTATTTGCTTTGAAGGAGTTTGTTGTGTTCTGGACATCTGCATGCTGCTGCCTTCACCGTTTACATAAATACACTACATGAACACACAATAACTGTACAGCCAGACCTATTATCCAATAAATAAGATCTCCTGTATTCCATCAGCATCATGTGATATGTGCAGGACCCTGATTGGAAATATTGGTTTATGAAAATACCTCTCAGAGGTCACATGAACTCATCATACATATTATGGTTGTGTTCCATCCAAGGAAAGAAAGCAAGGAAAGTACTAGCTTTCGAGAACCCTATACTTATTTAGATTTTCCCGAACCTTTTCCATGTACATGCGTTTATTGTATTTCAGAAGGTGATACAAAAGATCTATGCAATGTTGTTGAAAACCAAATTTGGAATTCTGGTTGTGTTGTTTATTAATTGAAATCACCAAAATATGTTTATTATCCTTTTATATACAGGAATCTTAATTTATACCCTCACACAGAACTACATCTATGAATACATCTACAGGTTGATACCCCTTGTTTTTTTGCCCTTTTGGTAAATTCGGGAATTAGGTGCCTGGAGGACACGTCATTTTGATCAATTGCCGTTCATTTTGTCAATTTTAACTGAGTTATTTAATTAATTAGTCCTTGGGGAAATTGGAAGAGATCAATCTCTGAGTAACATTTGATTACAGGGTATAATGAAGATAAATTTGGTGGGAATTTGTTGAGGATCCAGAGATAGGGGCGTTGAAAGCCAGCTGTGGTGAAGCACTGACTACAGGCTGTATTTATAACAGGGGTCGGGATAATAGAATGTCATGGCATCTGTGGCAGTAGTGTCCTTCTCGCTATGTATTGCCCTTGTCATCCGCTGACATGTAATTATGACATACTGCTGAAGTCATGGTAGTGATGCATTGGTGATACACAGAAACCTCTATGGATAGGAACCCCCCCCCCTCCCCCTGCTCAACCTACTTCTAGGAAATGGGTGAACGTGATGGCAATTAGTCACTCAACCAAGGTAAAAATTGTGATGTTGAGTATGTGTGCCAATGAGCAGGGCCATTACTACTGTCACCATGACAAGTGGGATGGGAAAGCAAAATGTGGCAGGTGTATTTATAATGAATGGATCCCACCTTCAGGACCCATTCAGACCTGTATTAATCATGAATCCCACCTTCACGACCTAAGTTAATTAATAGGAGAACAGTGCATGCTAAATTTTCAACCTGAAACCTGTTTATCAAAAATACATAAAATTTGATCTTATCATTTGGCCTTATGCAGGGCCGTGGCATGTCCTAAAACCATAATATAAGCCCTAGTATGACCAGTGATATTACCACCTATCACCTTATTTCAAGTAGGCGTTTTATCAAATGACTAACCAAGACTGTAAATGTTATGTAGTCTTAGAGAATCATGATAATTAATTAACAACAATTTCAATACACGGGGGGAAAATGATAAGGCCGTGACTATTGACAGTTCCAACTGTCAATAACAGAATAAAATCCCCTTATTGACAGTTCGAACTGTCAATACCAGGATATAATTATTTCCCTTATTGACAGTTTGAACTGTCAATAAGGGAATTTTATTCTGTTATTACCAGTTCCAAAAAGGAACTGTCAATAAGAGAAACTTAAATGTGAGCTGTCAATAAGAGAATTATATCCTGGTATTGACAGTTCAAACTGTCAATAAGGGAATCTTATTTGGTAATTGACAGTTCAAACTGTCAATGAGAAGATCGATATCTACTATTGACAGTTTGCACTGTCAATAGCCGGCCCACCTTGATCTAGCTATTGACAGTTCCAACTGTCAATAGGGGAACACTTTCCTCTTATTGACTGTTCACACTGTCAATAGTGGGATATTTCTCTCTCATTGACAGTTCAAACTGTCAATAGTGATCAATTATATAGTGTTATTGACAATTCTTCCCTGAACTGTCAATAGTGGGTATTTCCTCTCTTATCGACAGTTCCAAACATTAATGCCATAACCCTGATTTTTTGGTGTAAACATAGGAAAAGCCGATTTTGATGGAGAAGTCAATTTTGATGGAGAAGTCAATTTTGATGGAGAAGTCACTTTTGATGGAGAAGTCGATTTTGATGGAAAGGTCGATTTTGATGGAGAAGCTTTGTATGCAAAACCGATTTTGGGTTAAAACCGATTTTTGGGTGTAAAACCGATTTTGGGTGTGAAACCGATTTCAGATGAAAAACCGATTTTCGCTGCATAACCAATTGTGAGAGCAAAACCGATTTGGAGGGCAAAACCGATTTGGGTGACAAAATCACGTTTGGCAACAAAAAAAAACACTATTGGTAAAAAATACTTTTACAGAAAAAACTGCTTTGCCGAAAAAACACCTTTTGACTCCAATGTCAGTGCGAACTGTCAATAAGACAGAAATATTCCACTATTGACAGTTCGCATGAGGAACTGTCAATAACAGGAATAATTTCTAATGTTGATAGTGTGAACTGTCAATAGCGTTTTTGATTCTGGCCTCAAGTGACTCTCAGGATTGACATGATAGGAAGGGCCGTATTCAGTTCCCCCACGTTGAATACAATGTGGCCATATTTAATGGGCTAAGAAAAAGCTCTCTTCCCTTCAATAAGTGGCTTCAAATTAAGAAATTAATGTAAATGCCAACTACCTTGATACCTCTCTGACGTATTTCACTCATGGGGGCTGAGGTGTATCCCACTCAACCTACGGCTTTGTGGGATATGGCCCCAGCCCCCATGAGTGAAATACGGCAGAGAATGTATCAATGGGCATTGGCATTTATCTATTTCTACACTGAATCACAGTTTAATCTCACAGAACGTATTTCAACACAAATTGTGTCAGGCATAAACTGTGCCTAGCTCTTTGAAGGGAACAAAAAAATGAAAACCCAGCCAGAACAATCAACAAGGAACTCTCTTGATAGGATTTTCTTGGTACAAATCTTTGACACTTCCAAATTGGGTGGAATGGCATCTTTGTTCTCAACATCCCTACACAGACGTCGTACACTGCTTTAATCCTAGCTGCTCCCCTAAAAAGGGGGCTCCTGCGTGGACAGTGATTGGACATGTTAATTGTGTGCAGTAAAATATTGACTGTAGGAATGACTAAACTCAAGGCAGGGTTACCTTTGGCTCAGGGAAATAGGAAAATGTCATATTCTTCTTATGATTTGCAATGGAATTGGCAAAACAGCGCCACAATCAGAACTAATCACACATTGAACGTTTCAAAGACGGCTGCCATATCAAACAGCCATCGTCAATTGAGGCACACAACGGTAAATCAGCTGTATGTTCCTGAAGGCTTGTTGAGCAAAGGTGGTGTAAACAATTTTCTTGTGGCATACTATGTATCATTTCTTGTATAGTTAAAGTTAGTACATCCGATGTGTGGGACAAAGAAATAGATTTCTCTAAAAATGAGTCAGAATGTTCATAAATAATATATTTAACTCCCTGTCTGCTCCTTTACACTCTAATCCCTCACATTTTGTTCTAATTAGATATTATTGCCCAATATGTGGTCAGTTTGGAGTAAAAGCGTGCACGCTTTTATTCCCCCCCATCAAAATACACTGGAAAAGCCCATTGTTGGGGGACATTGGATCTCATTGTGACCTATTAACACCCATTGGTGACTTTGAATTGACCTCTTTTGTCTAAATATTATACTCTAGATTATTGGAAATACATTTAAGATTTAGAATTTGAAGAAAATCGGATATACCCACTTTAAACTGGTGAAATACAGGTCTTCATTCTACTTGTGGAATTTCTGGTTATTTGCAGCAATAAAACTAGGGAAATACACGTCACCATTGAACATGTCACTAGGAACATTCACTATTCTCGAAAATCTCCCGTGGCTATCTTGTATGTGGAGCTGGTTCGGTTCTTGGGAATTACAAACGTTTCCAACTTGTGTCATTCTAGAGTTCTGTTGGGAGGGATGTCTCTATTATTGCCTGTGGGACATCAGTGTATGTATATATATTATATAGAACTTAATCTGTTAAGCATAAAATGGTGGCGTTGACACCTGTGATCGAACATGAGAACTTGTACCAGATTATAAGAATGCTGTCTGATGTTGACCAATATTATTCAAAATTTAAATTGAGATTAAAAGTGTCTAAGTTTATTCTTAACATTAATTCTACCCTCGACAAACTCATGATATCATTTTGTTTTACCGGTCCTGTACGTTTATCAGCCTTCAGAAGCTGAGTATGGCTGATGGATTAGAAATGGTCAGATTACAGGGCCTGGACAGTCAAGCGACTTTACCTAGTAAATTTCATTTTCAAGTTTCACCTGCGTTCTCCCTTATTATTATCGTCATTGTTAGGGATATTGGGATACTTGCAATGGAAAATTCACCTTAGTGGCCCATTTGAAATGCCAATCGATTTGCAAAAGAAGAGCGAGGACAATTATAGTTGCAAACTTTAGAAACAAAACACCATTGACTCAATTAGGAAGGTCATAAGATGCTGATGTCTCGTCATTAACGAATAAAGTGCCTGATCCACTAGGAAATGCTGTCATGGTAGTTGGGAATTGTCTTAATATAAATGTCCGTGAACATGGGAGAGGAGCTGAGAAGAGCAAAACCAGAATGTGCATGTCCTAGTCCAAATCTTTAATCTGAGCATAATATTTCAACACAAATTGTTCATAGAACAAACAGAATGATTGGCTACATAATTATGAACAGACAAAACAATCGACAGGAACCTATCTGGATAGAATTTGTTTGATACAAATATTTGACACTACCAAATTAGGGGTGAAATAGCTTCTTTTTGTTCTCAACATCCCCCACACACAATATGTACACATTTTATCCAAGCTGGGCTCCTAAAATGGAAATCTCTGAATGGACAGTGATTGGTCATGTTAAATGTGTGCAGGAAGATATTAACTTTGAGAAGGCAAGCTTTGCCTAACCTTTGGATCAGGGAAATTGAAAAAATGTTTAATTATTCTTAGGACATTCCATGGAATTGACAAAACGACTCACAATCAGAAGTAATCACACATTGGAAATTTCAAAGATGATTGCCATATTTAACATACATCTTAAAATGAGGCACATTGTGATGACTCAACAAATGCAGTTTATATCTTGAGAAGCTTCATGTGTGCTGTAAAGGTGCTGTAAACGTATACAAGTCTCTGAAAATTGCACATGGGGCCTCAGCGTACATCTAGTTAAATGTGGTGCTGTTGATTCACTGAAATTAGCAGACAAACAAATATTTGTTAAGCTTTATCACAATGTTTAGAGAATGCCGTGTGAAACTGACCAAAGTTGCTGCAACATTGAATTGAGATGAAACATATCTCAGTTTAATCTTAACATCATTTCCCCCCACAAAGACATAGATTTTTTTACTGGTCTACAGGCTACTGTGTTTGCAGCACTATTCTACCCAGGGTAGGGTTACTACCCTGCCTAAAGTACAAGATACTGTGACAAAGCTGTTTAAATGTTTAAATGATGAAAAAAACAACACCTCACCAGTCTACATTAAAGTATTAGGGGACATTATAGTATCACACCATAGATGAAGCTCATGTTCTATCTACTTATAACTTGGGAACAGTCTACTTCAAGGAATGACATTAAATAGTTTCCCTACATAGAACACAGAGAGGCACTGAATAGAGCTCAGGTGATATACTATGTATTGTGTAAACTGTTTGAGGAAAAACACAAAAAGAAGAATCTGATTGAAGTGTCAATATTTGTTTGGTCGACATGGTAGAACAAGTCTACATGAGCTCTTGGTCAATTAAATTATTTGATGAATAAAACAAACAAAACGGACCACATAGACATAGTAGGAGGAGCTATGTGTCTTATTGTAAAAGTAATAACACATGGTAATTGTCCCCTATTGCCTTTCAGCATTAATTACGAATGAACAACACATTATGTGGCATAGGGACTACTGAGCACCTGGTCTCTTAGATGGCGGTGTTGGTGTCTACAAGACAGTATGGAAGATGTTTTATCGTAATGTAAATCTGATTATCAGATTTCTGATGAGCTTGATTTTGATGCTGTAGGCATAGGATATATTTATTCAGCTTTAGGCACAACATATAATGAAGGGAAAGTAATTGTGTGATACCAGTTTACAAGAGGGGTTTCCAATCCAAACATAATATGCCATCCTTTCCATCCTTTCATGGAATAAACTATATTGATGATATGAATTAGCATTAACTAACCACAACAGGATTTAAATTCTCTTTCAGCGTCAGTGTGGACATCTTTACAATAGCATGATTTCTACATGCAGAGTTACGTTACATTTTTCATTTAATTAGACATTGATATCATTTATCACAATAACATCATCATGTAATGCACAGTAGGCACATATCCAAGTCTTACATGAGGCTTTTATCCTAATGCACCAAACCTTCAGTGACAACGAGAAAAGCAGGAAATGTTCAGGGCTTCATCGTCATCTATTTATTGATTCAGAATCCCAATTATTATTGTATCAAAAGCTCTCCTAATACGGATAAGAAAATGACACAGTTGACACCTTTACTTTTCTCTGTGTTCGTGTCATAGTCTAGAAGCTCCACTCCAGATACTTTAGAGTGATATAGGAATATCCAAGGCTATGGAACAAAATACCACATAGGCAATGCTTGGGAATAGTGGTGATGAGTAAGGTTTCAGCTGGGGGAGTTTGGTCGGGTTTCTCATACATTCTTCCAGATGATGTAGGCAAACAGAGAGAAGGGTGTGAAGTAAGGGAGCCGCAGCTTCAGGCTGTATGCACAGTGAGATGTCAGCATGTCAAAGCAGCTGTACACTGCGGTGTAAGCCCTTTATCAAGGTGGCACTTGTCTACCTATAGGTCACGTGGGGAAGCAAATGGCGGATTACAGCGAGCCATATTCAGGTCTGCATTGTAGGGAGTTCTGGCTGCTGACTGTCGGTTATTATCTAGAATAAAACAAGAGTGGCTAAAATTGAGAAAATATTCACAGGTACTCCCAAATACTATTGTAATATAGTACATGTGTTTTAATGATACGTAAAGGGTTGGGCATAATATAAGGCATGCAAAAGCCAAATAGCGATATCAGACCAAAAAGAGGGCAGAATTACACTAGAGGTACCTGTATAGAAAAGTGCCTTAGTCAGGGCCTATCTAATATTCTGAAACATAATGTCTGAGGGATGGTTCAGGCTGGCTTTGGCTAAGAATGTGGTCAACAAACATTGTGAATGACTTATTTGATACATTATGCTGTACAGAATCACAGGGGAATATTGTGTAGTTCCTCGTCACCTTTAGAGTCTGCTATATAGCCCCATCCTTACTAGCAAGCTGTAATCCTCTCAGTCACTCACTGGTACTGTCACATAGAGCTGCTCTTGGGCTCAGAGCACACTGGAGCATTAGCCAACATAATGACAGGCCTCTTACAGGAACTGCATTCAGTGAACATAAAAGAATTTAGATCCATACGATTCATTGCGTATTGCAAAAGGGAGATTCAGTGGGGCTTTGAATGTTAGCAATGGCCTGATTATTCCAGATTAGCAAGCTTCTTTTATTGTTTCAATTAAAATCAGCAGGGAAAAATAAAAGTAACCTTTTAATCATACACATATTTTCGAATTACTCTGCTCCTTGAGGCCAGAGTGCATATTTTATATGATTTTGAAGAAATATTTAGCTCATTATATCCTATTCTACCCCACATGTGCCACCATAGTGTATCTGGTATTGTTAGAAAGGTTATAATGCATTTGCGCATTATTTGGTCTTAGAATTATCCCTAAATGAGGACTAGGGCCAATGTGATCTGCCAAACACAATAGCATTATTGGAATTCTGGGCAAATAGGGTTAAAAACATACTTATTCCCGGTATGCACAACATATTAAAGATAATAGACATACAGTTGTATTTGGTGTCACGTATCATTTAAAAACAATCTATAATACATGAAACAGGAAATCAAATTAACTAGTCTGCCAACATTATCTGATTATAATCCAGCCAATAAAAATAGTTTATACTTTTACCTCCATTACTAATGAACCACCATCATTAACAAACGGAAATATACTCCCTTACTCCATTACATAACCAAATACTTTGTTAAAGTAAGATGGTATATTGCGTTACATGAACACAATTCATTACATCTAATTATTTGCATCTCCTTTGGATGGATTTGGGAGGGGGGTCATTGAAGAAACTATGATTGGAAATCTTCTGTTTCAAATAAATAAAAATCACAAAGGTCTATGCTTTCCCCTCATCCCCATCAAACGGTTGAAAAGAAGCATGATTTTCTCTGATGTCAACAAGCAGACAATTATCACATGAAGGAGCACCTCATAGCTTTCAGTCAACTCTTGTATATAAATCTCCCATCTTGGATGATGGTTATTGGAATATAACATCAATATCAACACATCCATTTTAATCCTTTTTGTTTAGTGAAACATTTTTTTAGCATAATCGACTGTATTGCCAAAATCTGCCCAATCTGCCCTTCCTACACATAGTACATTTACCACAGCCTTTTCTTGACGTAGTTATAAGGTTTCTCATGCTTCAGTCTATGCAGACATTAGTATGACAAGGAAGCCCTACCACCACTGCCACTATATATGGGCCCTATATGTTTATGCTGTTCATGAAGTTGACAAAAATCTCTCATGAAATACTGGTCATCTGAACAGGAGAGGTGATACTTCAATGGCACTGACAGTGACGCGCATCGGGGCAATGACTTACTATGACATTCTTCCTATAGACTAGATACAATGCTTTGGTCAAATTAACTAAAGGTTACAGAGGGGAAAAGAGATTCATTGCAGTTGTAAAGAAAAAGTAATCCAATCAAGCGGTCCATTTTCTGTGGTCGTCATGTTATCTCCCATCAAAAGGATTGATATTGAAAAAAATTAATAGGATATTCATAAACCACCATTATTACCATGTATTGGTTACTTTATATTCACGAACGTGAGGTACTTCCCATATTATATCACCACACTATTGGGTAAACTCACAAAAGCTGTCCTTATGACCAAACCCAGCAGGGCAAAGGACCACTCTAAATAGTCGAATGTGAGAGTTGTCATTGCCACCTACCACCGGTGACACTGACAGTGCAGTGTTGCCGAAATGACATCGGCACATCGGCTTTTGCCGATGTAGAATTGTGATGGCCGATGTGAGGCCATCAGACATCAGCCACAATGGCCGGCCATGATCACAGCTTTACAACAATGAAAGAATTTTTCAAATATTCCAATTAGAAGCTGAGTTAGGTCCCTCCAACTTAGAGGCATTTTTTTCAGTGAATTTAAGCATTTTCAAGTCAATTTGGTAAGCTGTAATTAAAGAAGCATTAAAATTTGTATTCATTTATATGCAAAGAGGGTCAATGTGGCCTGTGTAGAAGGAAAATGGCCTGTGTAGCATCTCGCGACACAGGCCACATTGGCCTGTGTGCATAAAAAGTTTTTGGTAACACTGCACTGACCAGTATATAACACTGTGCTAAATGCTTGGTTAGGGGGAAGTGAAATACTTAACACCGACTGTTCTGTATTTGGCAGAGGATAATAGGATCCATTGGTTGGTCAATGGATTCCTGTTGATCAGTGAAAGCCAAATAATGGCCAGGGCAGAATAAGATAATGTGACAAGCCTGTATCTGGGAAACTGCAAGATATTCCCCACTCATTGGATCTACTTGACTGATAAGGGTGACAAGTGAGTAGTCTTTACACTATGGAACAACCAGTTTGCAGATATCAGGGCAAGCCACACGATGGAAGAGTGCCAAACATTGAACAACACAGACATAGTAAAAACACATAGCTCCACAGCCAGGTCCCCATGATGAGCTCTTTCCTGCCCATGAATAAAAAAAAAATAAATTGGCTTTTGTTGGAAAACCCAACTGATATTAGGGGTAACACAAGCTGGAAGACAAGGTGTCTGCCCTTACAAGGTAACCAGTTACAGGGATATATGGAGGCCCCCAGTCTGTATACTATATATGATTAGGAAGCAGTGACTGCTACTATGGAAATCTACATTCTATTCAGCGGGGATGCCTAAGAGGAAGGGATCTCATTACATGAGGGTTTTACATATATCATTTACACAATAGTAGTTGTAGCCATGTCATTGCTTAACACTCACAATACAATCTACACATTTAGTTGCCTTTTGTTAAAACAATTTACGGTGGCAATCGATTTATAATGACCTTTAAAATACCTTCAACATAGCTAATGGACCTACATCCACTAATGATATAATACTTTCAATGATAGTAGTCAAGCAAACCCCCATGTCATATGAAAGCCTTTAAATCCTATTGTGTCGCAGCATATTCAATAATATCCTTCCAGCTGCATTGTCATCCACGCCCTTTGATCTTCAGCCAGAACTAGATCTGTAGATGTGAGGAGCGGAGGGGCTGACAGATTTCCAGAACAGCTGTGTTGCAGTAAGGGACTATATCATTTGATTGATTGTATCCTTTTAGTTATATTTATCCTTTGTGATTTCATGACTTATGCATCTGCATTATTATCATCTTTGCTGTTCATTTTGTTTTCTATAATTCATTAAATTATTAAGCCTTACTTGCCTATAAGCCGCACTAGCGATCTGATTAGGTGACTTTAGTACTGTACCTTAGACGCAGAAACTTGCGTATACTCTGGGCCGATCCTATAAGCCGCACTGGCGACCTGCCTCGCATACTAGCCGCGGCTTCTATGGTAGTGCATTTTTGTAATGGCAAGTTGATGTTAGTGGTAAGTTGTCTTATTGTTCTGATTTCACAATTAGGTTGTTCTTGATTAAGATGATGATTATAATCAATATTGTCTGTATCTATTATAATCAATGGGTAGCCATACCCATAGCCCAGTGGGCACAGGACATTGAATCAACATTGAAAACTGGTTGACAATGTTGATTCAATGTTGATCCAACGTTGAACTGAAATTTGTGCCCACTGGGAGGCGATGGAATTGAATGAGAATGGAACATGTTCAGCTGAACCTGACCAGATACATTTACAATGCGCTTGTCATAAATGTGTACAGGCAAGGGGAAAGGGATATCCGACGAAAATGTCAACTTTAAAATTGATATCATAAGCTTTCCATTGATATATTACACGAGAGGATGTCATTTCTAGTTTTTGAGAAATGGCTATATGAATATGGGCGGGCATTGCACTGTCCAAACCCCCAATTAGCTCTAAGTCTCATAGTTTCCAAGATATCTCTATCTAATTAGCATAACTAGAATAATTAGAAAATGATCATACATTTTCCTCCTATAGGCCATAGCTTTTGATCTAGGAATGATCATTTTATTCTGTTTTGACCATAGTAATCCTTGTGAATCATTCTATCAATTGGCTTCTTTATTTTCTGTATTTGGAATGAAAATCATGTTTCCATGGCAACACATATCAACAAAGACCCCCATTTAGGCTCTAAAACGTTCTTTTTACATTCCAAATAAGGAAGCTTTTCACTAAAAATGGAATCTTTTGTATAAAACTGAATTCTCCAGAAAAAACAAAAAACAAATATTAGCCTGTTTCTTCCAATTTAGGCCATGGTGGAGCCCCCTGGTGGCTAAAATTGGTACTAATCCCGCGGGGATACCCCTTTCTGCTTGCCTGCTCACAAATGTATGGGCTCGGACAATGAAGGAATATCAATGGGAAACACTGTAAATGTCAAAGGTAACACAAGGCAATTTGTCTAACAAACAAAGTCAGAGCATATGGAGCCCATAAAGGACAAGTTAGATGCTTTCTTCCCCAAAGCAAAGCAAATTAATTTTGATACAGGAGCTCCTATTGGGTTACTGTCACATCAGTTAGCAGGTATTTTTTATGCAATACTTTTCATCAATATTAACCTTGTTAGCTCACGTGCTTTTTCACTCTTTCATATTCTAGTCAGCTCAGGACATCAAAGATATTGTTCTACATAATCAAGGATAACCTTTGAAAAAGTTAGGTTTCATAAGTGCAATATTGTGATTTCTAATGGAAAGGGTCCTTCATATGATTCTCCTTATTTTTCATTAAGATAATATTTGTAATGAGAAACTCACCTATGGGGCTCAATTTAAAATGACAATCAATTTGCAACTCAAGAATGAGGAGAACATAGAGTCTTATAACAAAACACTATTGACTCAATAAGGAAAGTCATTAGATACTGCTGTCTCATCATTTAAGAATCAGTGGCTGATCCACTGGGAAATATCCTCCTGGCAATCGGAAATTAGCTAATTGTCTGGGGATCATGGTAGAGGAGCCAAGACCATACATCATTACTATTGAGTGCATGCCACTTCTGTTTCATAACCAATATCTAGTAGAGCGATACATTTTTCTGTTTGATGAGTTGATGTTTTAGATTTAGGTTCAATAAGACATGCTATATTGGGGTTCATGCTACTAAAAATAATTTTGTAAGCCTAAAATTGACCGCCCCAAAAATAAAAATAAATCTTCAAAATTGCATAAAAAAACGAAGGGTCGGCCCTGTGACCTGAAACAAACCTCTTTTTTTTTGGCCTGAAGTTGTGAAGGTGAATCTCACCCTGGTTCTGCGTCACATTCGGTCTAGCAAAAGGGTCACCCACGAGCTCCTCGTCTGCCAGTCCCCTTAGATGGCACATACATATTTAAATTGACATGAACACATTTGTGTACATAAACTAATTTTCATTGCTATTAGGGACTTACATCCTAGTCCTTGTCACTTTGAACAAAGAAAGACCCCGAATATCTGACTTGGGTTTGAACAGATACTTAATTCAATTCTGAAATTTGAAGACTTTAAGTCTTCAAATTTACAATAGCTACGTCAACAACCTTAGGTTATCATTATGTCAACCCAGGGTGGGCATAAACAATGTGACAACATTAGGTCAAAGGAGTTATATTTCCCAATGTAAGGTCTTACACATGATGGGATGCTCCCATAAAGTCCATGACCCTCAGAGAAACCTCAATTTGCTTCTTGCTTGTGGGAATCCCATGTTAGGAAACTTGGTTTCCCTTTCGGTGTTACAAATTTTATGTTGACATCAATGACATGAAATAAAAACAAAAGATTGCTTCTCATCGCTCAGCACTTGGTCATTGATCTTGCATCTCCACTCGGCTCATGTACGTGTGATATAGCCTGGGGAAATGGCAGTTATTGATGTCTGTGTCCCATACACTTGCCTACAAGGGAGACCTGCAATTACAGCATATTATCAATGCCTGCCTCCAAAATGCATCTTCCTCTGGGAACCTATATATATGCAGCTGTCAGTACTCCATAAATACTAGTTTTTTTAGGGCGTGACTGCAAGACATCTTGTATTAACTATGAAAAGAAACCAACTTCAACCAGTTCATAATCACCCACTCCAATACTCTATCGTACAAAAAATAGTTCATCAACTCTAAACCGTATTATAAATCAAACTTGTACCATAATACTAATAATAACAAAAAATCCAAAAGATATTCATTTCAGATATAATTATTTTCGAATAAAAGCGGTACAAGAAAAATTACCACTGATGAAGGCCCTTAATTGGGTTAATACCTTTTATGTAACAACTTTCGTAACATATTCTATTCAACTGGTAATAACAAACAGCATTACTATTTCCCTTATACTACGTCTATTTGGAATTGTCAGTACAATTGGGTAATCTAATGTACATGGAACTGTCTGGGGAATTATATTCATGCAATATTTAAAAGACCGACACCCCTGTTGTCTTTTATAATTAGGAGAAGAGGGCTGAGTTAGCGACCATACACTACCACGGAGCTGTTGAGTAAGCTGACAAAACCTGTCTTCAGACCATGCATGGCAGAGGATTATATGAACCACTGGTTTGGTCAATGGACACTCATGCACCAGTCATAGCCAGGCAGTGTCCAGCATATAGGATCATGTGACAAGACCGTATCTGGGGCTAAAGTAGAAATGCGTGACTCGGATGCATGTCAAGTAAAATGGCTTTTTTTTATCCCACCCTGGAGTGATCAGTTGTTTGGTAATTAGCGACTGAAGGATGCTGGGTAATCATAAGGCAATTAGTCGCTCCTCACTCAGGGCTGTAATGGTGATGGTGTGCATGCAGGTGTGGTGATGGGTAGCGGGGGGATTATTACCACTGTCAACATGACAGCTGGGACAGGATTATGTTGTGAATAGTTACACCTACTTTAAGTATAATTCCTGAGCTAGGATTGAATTGCAGGTCACATGAATAGCAATGAATGCTAAGGTCATAAATCATAAAAATAACCAGATCAATTTATTACTTCCATTCTTTCCAGTGGTTTTATTTTGATTTGAATAATTATATTGAATGGCTAATATAACGGCATCCAGTGGTCATGTGATATATGATATATATTATGCAGGGGTTCATGAGAATCATTCAAAACAAAAGTCATTTTCATAAGTTGGTTCAAACTGGGTAGTTATTGAAGCACAGAGCTTTGTTCGGACATCATAAACTGAATACATGCTTTATGCTCTCATTTCCATTTCCTAATTCATGTTCATTGTAAAGCAGCCTTATTACCCTACAATATATCTGACACTAGTCATCATACCCAGCTCATAATTCATAACAAAATGCATCCATCTTCAAGCAGGTCTTTTTTCATAATATGAATTATGAGCACCTTTTTTTTTTTCATAAAACGAATTATGGGCACCTAGACATGGCTAGAGAGCTGTCGTGTCAGGACAAATCTTAATAAGGCCAAGGAAACAATTTAGGTGGACAGCAGAGTTCTGGGTGGACAGCAAATATCATTGTAAGTAGCATGTAGGCCTAATTAAAACATCTGGTTGTAATGATGATTGTGGCTACGCCCTGGCACCAGCAACTGTGAGTCTAGGAATATGTATAGTTTAAATGTTTAAATCTTCCCTTGATATGTAACGGTATTAGGTAAAATATCAGACTCACAGTCAGGATAGATTATGCCTTCAAAATATTGCATACCTCTGGAGACTGGACATTAATTTAAGGCACTAATATGTTGTTCATAATCTTTCAATGGAGCTCCATCCATGAACCTGGCAGACCCTGAGATTCTAATATTGTGACATTTTATGGCAAGACAAGGCAAGTCTGGTTCGGGGCAAGGCTAGTATTGGACCAAATTCGAATCATGGTTAAAAGTGAAGGAAACCTGATACTAATCTTCAAATAAAAAGCAATATTGTATGATGCTGACATTGCATCGATGCTTCAATGTCCACTCAGGTTTAAATGAAAAGCACATTGTTTTTAGTATTGTTCAATGAAGCATTGTTTCTAGAACTGCTATAGATGCAACATCTCGTAGACTGATGTAGCTATTACTGTGAAGGGACTGTTTAAATTTCTTCCCAATAAACAAAAAACGTGATATGCTTCATGACGTTTTTGTATGGCTCCTTATTATGGCCAAACGTTATATGACATTAAAAATGGTGTTTTGACATTAAATAACACATTTCTATTAGCTTGTTTTACCCATAAAGATATTGTATTATATTCAGACACAAAAATGGTAAACATTGGCATTTTACATACCAACCATTAAGGTTGAAGAGTCTTCTTGAAGTTTACCAAATTTTCTCACCAGTCATGGCAGGCCATGGCTCACCTTATGTTCCATTACTGGTATTAGTAAGTGTTCTTATGATGGAAAATAAAACAGGTAAGACAAAGAGGGTTATGCACTTATTGTATCAGCTATATTCCTCTCATTCGTATTGAGTGCTGTCTCTGTCTCAGTCTCCTCTTACTGACCTTACTGAGAGAGTATTGACAGATGTGAGACTTCTCAAAGGTCTGATCCCACTGCAGCCAAGTAATATCCGATTCACTGATGCTTCTAGGGTCAGATTGATCATGCTGGTGCCAGGGTCCTAGATGTGCCACCATTTTAGATTTGATCAAATCGTTTTGCTTCTTTACACCAGCTTTGTAAAATGTTAATATCCCTTGCCAAGAGCCGTATTAATAACCTTTATTCTGTCATGCACCCAGCAAATTGGACATGGCATTGGATTTGTGAGCAAAACCAGCATTCTGCCTTAAAAAAATCCTACTTGCCTCAGTCCACCCAAATGTCATTTGATGCAGATCCATGCCTAAACCAGAGTGGCCTAAACCAGAGGTTCCAGACTGATGTCACCCCATGCCTATCTGTGAAATCCACTTAAATAGTCAACCAATACAAATCAAGTTACCTCTGGGGGCCCCTGCTTTTATAACTGAGAGATCTGTCTGTTTGCTGTCACAACTGACTGTAGCTCACCTTTTCCCCAATTTCTCTTCTGATGGAAAGCCACTACACAAAAGCATTGGTTATTTCTCATACATACACCCAAGCTCGAGACCAGAAGCCCCAAACTGTATACTCACAATGACCACATGCCTTCCCATCTATTTCTACAAATACTAGCCTGAACTGTCAAGACAGAGATGGTGGTCACATAATTCATAATTCATGACAGGGGACGAATCAACTAGTCCCTCTTTAGATTAATAGGAACCATATGTAATAGGAGCCTAGACTCATTTATTATTAACCGGTGGGTCTGATACTTTTGCTAGGTAAGGTAAGACAGTGTGAGCAGTTACCACACTTCGCATTTGGCAATGGATAATCCCCATACCCGTGGGCTGACTTGTACCAAACCCATCTTTTTAGAAATAACCAGCTCACATTTCAGTGCCTTCAGCTGTTGGTTTGTGGAACATGTTTTCAAATCAGTGATAGGCTCTGAAAGAAATATGCTGAAAACAGGAACTGAAAACATGAACCTGTACCGAGGATGTGTCCTGGGGTGTAATTTCCCTGCAAACTGGCCCGACTCCTTGGTGTTTAGGTGTAGGACTGAATTGAGATTAACAGACACAGATACAAGAACCAAATTGGAAAAGCTGATTATTCTAAAAACCTAGATATTTTGTTGTGTTATAAGAACACAGTTCCTTATATCTGCCTGTTTATATTTTTCTCTCAACGCTCATGTGAATGGAGAAGCAGGCTTAGAAGGGTTGAAGAGAAGTTGGCTATTTCAATTTCAACTCTCTTTAGAAATTGAACAGCAAGGTTGTAGTAGAGATCACAGAAATGACATATCGATGCAAATCACATGTCATTGTCATAGATTCCTGGAGTAATTAGGTACTCAATTGCACAATATTATCTAACATGTAAAAATACTAGTTAATCTCTAGCTTAAAATAGGCTCGCAAGGCTGGCATAAAATTGTTTGCCCTCATCAACTGCTCTTCACCCTCTTGGAAATTGACTTATGTCAGTCAAGAAAAGCAGTTAATTCATACAATCATGCAAATCATGCAAATCATGCAAATCACATCATGGTATTACTGTGCCAGTCCCAATCGCAAAAACCCAATTTGTGAATCAGCCCATTCAGATTCACTTACAGTGTCATGAATTGTGGTTAGTCTCTGATGAAACCTAATCAGAATGGAGGCTGGCACAGCCAGTGCCAACAACTGAATATTGAATCCTGGCGTGTAGGATTTATCAAATTTGGAATCTTTTGTGGAATTTTCAACATTTACTCATCACCTCCTTCAGAAATATCTGCTACATGTGTATATCAATGGGACACAGTGTAAAAAAAACACAATTCAGATCTTCACCTGCAGGTATTGGTGGACCTGACAGTTAGCTTACCTGGGACTGATTAATCCTTGTGACATATATCCTAATCCTGCACTGTTTGTAGGACAACCTCCTTTAGTTCCCCACAGCTAGTGGGTGGTAAAACAAGCCTTGAAATCAGTCAAAATCAAAAACAACAACTGGTGTCTCATCACTGTGTGCATCATTAAAATCGTGATTTAATTTTTCTTTAAAGAGTTTTAATTTTAAAAATGTCAAAAAGTGGACAATTATTGGGTATCAAATCAAAGCTTATACTGCCAGGAATGCAGTAAGCTAGGAATAACTTACACATTAGCGAAAAGTCTTAATTTTCCTATGTATCTTAGCCGTCAGTAAAAAAACAAAACAAAAAAAACCCTCCCTCCTCATATTTTCCACTGCCGGGTGATGAGAAACAACTTGTTTTTTGAGTAGCCTTGTCAATGAGATTATTCATATTGAAAAGTGGGAGCTGAAATCAGGCACTGTCATGGCGATCCTTTTCCTAAGGCCTTTGATTCAGGGTCATTCCTGAGGACCTACATTATTTATTCAGACGCTCCTGATTCTAAATCCCTTGACATCTGGTCAGCCTGGATGTTCATGTGATGATAGTTGACTGATCCTTGTCCTAAGGTTACAGAATGTGCGACAATGAAGCTTCCATTAACAGACACTGTTAAAATGGCCATTCATAAGATAATTACCTTTGTTAAACAGAGCTGGTGTATTAGGTAACAGCAACACACTCTCCTTACATTTCATGGTTCACAACCTGATATCTCTGTTAGTGGAGAAAAGAGGCAGATTTAAAACCACATTTCCTTCCTCTTAACTGAGGGTCACACAGAACATGTCCCTACACAAAACATGCTCTCTCTTTCTGATCTCAACAGCCAAGTGTGTCATATTTCTTAGACTTGTTTCTTCATCAGATTCTACTCGGTTGAAATGTTTCAAATTTCATGAATCCGCCAGACAAGTTGAAGTAGAGAAACAAGCAACTGTCCAAAATAATAGTGTACAATAATCAGTCTGGCATTTTCTGGGATATAAATACACAGATTAAATTGCATTTGAAGAATTGTTATTCATAGGACTTTCCACTTATAACCACTCTTCAGCAGTTTCAAATGGCATTGCAAGGGATGAAATGTGTGGGTTGCGTTGCCAGGTCGGTCCAAATAATTGCATATGTACGGATATACGTACACTGATAATAAAACCTATAGTCAGTGGTCTAACTTACCATAGACATAGGTGACTAACTTGGTATAGTCGTTTTTGCTACATTCATGTGACTATAGAAATGTAGTCCGTAGTGACTAACATTTCCAGGTCCATTATTATCAGTGTAGGCCATAATCACACTCTAAAATTGGAGACTTTATAAACATGACTCTCAGGTAGCGACCATATAATATCACTCAGCTGTTCAGTAAAGTGACAATTGTTGTATTCATAAACATACCAAGCAAAGGATCATATGATTCATTGATTTGGTCAATGGATACTGGCGGACCAGTGATAGGCAATCAGGGTCCAGAAAGTATGATTATGTGACAAGGCTCTATCTGGGTGGCTGGCAGTTATTCCCTATACCCATATTATATTTTATGGAATTTGCTCATGACATCTAACATGAAGTGAATGGTATTGGTGACACTTGAATATTCTTTATATTATGGAACACTCCTCAAATGTATGGCCAGTCAGGGAATAGAGAAAAGACAAGATGGGGGGGGGTGTGTGTGTGGCAAACATGCACTAAAGATCAAACACATATGTGACCAGGCTAGGGAAAAGACCCATCCGGGGAGGAATTAGTATTCAAAGTTGGTGTCATACCCTTTAAAATAAGATATCATGAGCTAAACAATTCCTGGTAGTTATGTGGGAATCGATTTTCAAAGATTGGTACATGTCAATAAATAAAAATGATATACAAGCTCTAAAAGCATTGCATCCCATAATAAATAGTGATAATTATAAAAAATCAGTTTTATTGATGAATAACCAAATAAAATGGTATTTTTTAGTCTAAATTAGGTTCTAGAAGGAATTTTTACAGTCTGTTTTCAGATTTGAGTAACTGATGTGATACTTAAGAAGCCAGGACAAGTATCTCCCATATTGTGTAATGGAATGGTTTCCATGGCAACCATAAAATGTCTTAGATGCTAATTTTCCATAGAAAACATTCTTTTTGCATTCCAAATATGGAATGTTTGCAGTAAAGATAGAACAATTATAATAAGGCTATTGTATTCTACACAAACAATTAGCCTAGAGCATTTTACTTGAATTATGCACTCTCTAACCCTTCTATAGTGCCCCCTGGTGGCCAAAGCCAGTACTAAAAATCCCCGCGGATGGGTCTTTTTGCTTGTTGGGTCACATATACGCATGAGGGTGGGGGACCGATTTGTTCATATTTGGGGAGGGTTGGTCCCAGCTATACTGTGATCTGAGAGTGGTAGTGGATTTAATGTGTACAGTCTAACTTGCAATCCCTTGAAAATCATTGTTTTTCATTCTGCAATTTGGTGATATATGAGCTAATTCTTTGTAGGCTCTTATAATCTGGCTACACTAAACTGTCCGCACCCTCATCAATAAATATGGAAACCATAGCATCCAACATCCATAACATGTTAAACCTGATTCACCAAAATGAAATATGATTATCAATGGATGTCAATGTAAAGAAATGACAAATAGATGCCCTTCAACTGATTAACTTTTTAATCATCCACCCTGAGAGGGAAATTGGCATGGATCAAAGTCTGTCTTTTAACTCCATCAGGAGGACATTTGGATAATGATTCTGTGGATTAATTTGGCCATAAGGTAACTGCGTTATGAGAAAACCATCTTTGAAAATTGGTTGGCGTTAATCTTACATGAAAACAGGATGCTCGTTTGTAGTCATCTTCTATAATACTATTTAATGCAATGCTATATCCTTCATTGCGCATTGGTATACCATATAATTATATGGTCATAGGTGCGAATGTCAGCATCATTCACTCCATATCATTAAGCATACCATTGGATATGGTAAAGCATGACAGATGATTTTTAATGCTATTCATGGGATCAGCATTGATTTTGATGGAATATCTGCCGAGATATCAGCCAAATATCACCAATGACCTTTTGTTGTCATTTTAGCATTGAAATCCCACCCAGCATTACGCCTGATATCAGCAGTTTAATAAGCAGGAAAATAAGGTAGCATGATCAGTTACAGTGATATAAGTTTCTCTTTCAGTAAAGGAGAAATCGTGACTCAAATACATGTCGAGTAACATGCTTTTTCTTATCCTACCCTGAAGTGTTCTGCAGTTTGGTAATTAGTGAATGAGGGATGATGGGTAATCATAACGCAATTAGTTGCTCCTCAGCCAAGGCTGTAATAGGGACGGAGTGTCTGTGGGGATGGGTGGGAGGTGAGGGGTTGGTGTTATTACCACTGTAAACATGACAGCTGGGAAAGGAAATTATACTGTGAATAGTGACAAATAAAATTTGGATCCGACTTAAAACCAACCAACATCTACTACATAATACCGTAAAACCTCCGCTATAAGTCAAATTGGAATTTTGACATAAAGAATTGACCCATAGCAAAATGCTTTGAACTTCTAGAAAACCTTACATACAAGTCGAATTGGAGTTTGAGAAATAGGAGGGCTCCAGACATCACCTTAGACCCCCTAAACCACCTTTTCTCGTGGCCAAAAAGAATATTTTTTCTGATATTCTGCCTTGAAGATAACCCATACTTGTAGGGAAAAGAAGCAGGTTTTACAGGGGAAAAAACCAAAATAAAGCATTTTACAATATTGCTCATCGCATTTTTGGGTGCCGAGGTTTTACGGCAATGACCACTCGCATTCTGAGACTTACCGGGATGCTTTTCAATGCTCTCATACTCATGCAACCCCCTTTCAAACCCATGGGTATGATGATACAAAATTACCCATACACCCAAAACTGAAGATATTTGGCATCGCAAGACCAAAATGACCAGGAACCACCCCTAATGCATACACAATGCATACACAAAAACGGACCCTCTCCTAAATCCTCCTGTATGCAGCTGTATGCATTTGACCTGACCCCTCCCTCCCCTACTCTGGGACGTATGTACTTTATTGATGCCCCCCTAGTAATGAATGCCAAGAGGTTCAGAAGAATGAGCTAAAAAATACACAACGTTTTTATGAGTTGGTTGCGGTGGTGTACTTATTGAAGCACACAGCTTTGTCCGTACTACCAACACCTATATCTGACGTTCTAAACTAAAAACATGCTCTAGGTTCTCATTTCCATTTGCTGATATGTGAGGTCATTGTACAACAACAAGTGTTAGCCTATAATGTATCTGACACTACTCGTAATATAGCCCAGATCTATATAAACTGACATATTTGTGATACATGTATCCTCCCCAATCCTAACATTTCTGATAAAACACCACATTCGCTTGCACAGAAAGTAGCTATATAATCTCTCCGGGATAATCTCCCACTTCCCCTGCACATCCAATAGATTTGTACTTGGTATCAGTCAGATGATTTAGTTTGCGAACTAAATGGGACAGTAGAAAATAGATGCACAGTCTTGAACAATGGTGTTGACTTAATCAGGGAGATCATTCATGAAGAGTGCCGGATCCACTGGCTGTCTAGCCTGTTGGAAAGTATTCCTGTGAAAATATTCTAGTGTAAGAGGAACACTGACATTGCAAGTTCAAAAAAGCAACAACGCACAGCTGACCTTTTTTCTATCAGGTTATAGTTATTTGAAAAAGTACTTGTCTTTTCACACTTCCATAGTCATAGATGCACTGTGGTAGTCAATATGGGACTCTGTCGGGTTTGTACAATAGTAGTCCAACAAAATAGAGGTGAGTTGGGTCACATAACAACACAGCTGAAGCTATTTCCATTCAATTCTGCCAAAATTAGAGAACAACAAAAACCAACATAGTAAATATTATTGGGTCATTAAATGTAATATACTCAAAATAGCTATAATCAAGTAATCTAATTCCAATGCATTATGTTCAATAATGGGATGCTCTGGTGAAATCCATTCATCAATCAGGTTATATATTGCATGCTGCTAAATGGTACTTCATTAGTTAAGAAATACTTGATAATGAGTTGAAAGCATTGTGAATAATCAATTTCTTACTGCTGGGAAATAAATGGCAGATTGGCATCTGCTAATGTGATAAATCAGCATAAAAATCAGCATAAAAAAACTATCCTTTCATTTACAACACATTATCTCTTTCTGACTTCAAGATGTGTCTTCCCCCTTGGAAACCTTCCATTGCTTTTAGCATATTATATAGACTTGGTGGCCCAACACTGTTAAAAACTATTACTGTTATCAGATTGCTGTAGAAATCTGTATAGCACACATAAAATGTTAATGCATCCATTATCCTCTCTGATGTCCCGTCACACAAATTAATACAACCATCAGTAACATTAATTTTGCTAATTCATAACAACATCTGTCCATCTGCAGGCATGTTATATCATATGAGCACCTAGAACTTGGAAGAGAGCTATAATTTTACAACAAATCTTTAACATTGTTATTAGGCCAAACAAATGAATTAGGTGGACAGCAGATTTCCAGCTGGACAGTAAATGCCCTAACGAAAAGTATGTCATACAAATATGAAAAGTGATTGTAATGCTGACTGAAGCCTAACACCCTGGTACATGTGCCTGTGAAACAGGCAATAAGTAATGATCTTCCTCTTTTATAGTTTGGCAATATAATTAGCTAAAATATCAGACTAACAGTCACAGTATACCTTCAAAATATTGCAGATGTCTGACCTCTGATGACTGGACATTTAGGCACTTTTGTTCATATATTCTCCCAAGACTCTGACTCAAAGCCAACTCTGAAGATAGGACATTAAGACAATAACATTTTTGTAACATAATATAAGTGCAGCTCTATCCATCAGCTTGGCAGACACTCAGATTCCAATACTGTGACAATGTGTGGCCAGGGAAGGCAAGGCTGGTTCAAGGCAAGGCTAGTTTCGGAACAGTTTTGAATCATGGTTGAAAGTAAAGTAAATTTAACACTTGTTTACAAATGAAAAGCAATATTGGCTGATGCTGACATTGCATCAATGTTTCAATGTCCACTGAAGTTTAAATGAAAATGACAAACACAATGTGATATTTTGAATGTTGTTTTTAATATTGTTTAATGAAGCATTTCCTGCAGGACTAATATAATAGACAACGTCTGGCAGACTGATGTATTTATTTTACAGACCAAGAATCAAAGTTGAAGAGCTTGCTTGAGGTGTGCCAAGTTTTCTCACCAGTCATGGCAGACCATAACTTGCTGTCTGTACCATTGCTAGTATTAGTGAGGGTTCTTATGATGGAAAAGAATACAAGAAAGACAAAGAGGATAATGCACTTATTCCATAAGCTATTTTTTCTCATTCATATTGAGGGCTGTCTCTGTCTGTGTAATCCCACATGTACAGCTGAGTCTCCTCTTACTGTCAGGATAATGCCACTCTTCCACCAAGGGATCTAACAGAATTGACAAATATGATCTGTCTCACAGGTCTCTCCCACAGCAGCCAAGTACTCTCTGATCCGTTGATGTTCCTAGGGTTGTAGGTGATAGAATCCTGGATGTGCTACCATATTGAATTGAATAAATCATTTTACTTCTTTCCATCAGCACGCACAGCTTTGTAAAATGTCAACACTGCTTGGCAAGACTCATATCAGCCTGTAAAATGCACCAGACTGACTGGACATGGCGTGAGATGTGTGTGAAAAACCTAAAATAAAATCAGACTTGCCTCAATGCAGCCCTATATATGTCATTTGATACAAATTTATATCATCCTCTGCAGCCCACGTCAGCAGTTCCAGACTGATGTTACCTCTGTTGCATAGGAAATCCACATAAACAGTTGATTAATACAACTCGTGGATGGAGAGCAGAAATAATATAAAATACAATGACTCCCTTCGATTTCAACCAAAAAAGTATATGCTGATAATTATTAGATGGGTTGTAGAGAAGGCCTAAAAAAGAAGACCCAAAAGAGTGATCCTATTTAAATTGTACTTCTATGAATTGTATGGTCAGGCTGTATTAAAGATGACCTCGGTTGGGCTGTGTCTGTAACATTACTTTTAGTATTTTGTCCAATACTGTTTCATAGTCAACATAGTCTCTGCATATACTATGGTAACATAACATCAAAATATTATTTAGCTTCCTTCCTCCTCATCTTGCTCAATAGCTGATTCCAGACAAAACCATGAAATCTAAAAAGTACTGTATATCTAAATAATGGTAGGTGTAAGTAGAGTATGTTCACGTGTTCAAAGCGGGGAAAAATGACATTACCATAGATTTTCGCATATAAACCGCACCCCGACTTTGGGCCGGTTATAAAAGCTGCACCGGTGATCTGATTATGGTGACTTTAGTACTGTACGATCATAGTGGCAAAAACTCACGTATAAGCCGCACCCTCACTCCAGGCTGATCTTATAAGCCCTACTTACGATCTGACTCGCGTTCTAGGAGTGGAATATACTTGAGAATTTACGGTAATTCATATTGATTATGGACATTTCTGGCAGCCAATATCCTTCTTCCTGAATCTCTTTTCCGAGGAAAATTGGTTTAGATTCAATAAGAAATAGCATTATTTATGTAAATCATGCCTGTCTGCCAATCCCATTATGTTTGGCCAAGGCTGAATGTGTCAGTCTCAATTGCCAAACACAATTTGTGAAGCAGCCCATTCAGATTCAGTTACATCAGCATGAACTGTAGTTAGTATTGCATGAAACTTAATCAGTGCAATGGTTGGCAGCCAGTGGCAATAACTGCACATTTGGTTTGAAGTAATTACAACTTTGGAGCCTTGGAGCCCATGTAAAATTAATCTATCCTGTGGGCTCAGGACTAAGCCCAACTACCCCGATGGGCAGGATATCCTGATGAGTTTTATTACATTAATCAAATCACACAGCGTTGACCTTGCCAAAGACTTTTCACATCTTGATCAAAATTTTGTGGACAGATGAGGAGAAAGGGCCTTCCGAGGCGAAATGTATTTAAAAAAATCAAAGTCATAAGCTTTCAAAAGAGGTATCATAAATGGAAATATCATTTCTAGTTTTTGAGAAATTGCTTCATGAATCTAAGATGGTGCTATCCTTGCCAAACAGCCAATAGGCTCTATCTCTTGCTGTTTTAATTGTATTCCTATATCTAATTATCATGATTTTGCAAAATTTCACATATTACCTAACCACTATTTTTCATATTTTTTATCATAAATCTGGATATAGAAATGATATTTACAGTCCGTTTTCAGTGTGGTAATCCCTGTGAATTTCTCTATTGATGGGAATTATTCTTTTTCTATTCGGATGGAAATTATGGTTGCCATGGCAACACGTTTTAGGCAGAAAGTCTTATTTAGGCCTCATATTGGCTTCAAAACATTCCATTTACATTCCAAATATTGGAGGATTACCCCAGAATAGAATTTTTTGGAGAAAACCATCATTTTCTATTTTAAAAATCACCTTAGAGCAAATTTTGGACAATTTTCACATTTGTGGTCATTGTGATGCCCCCTGGTGGCCAAACCCCAGTACTAAAAACCCCTCCTGGATGTACCTTTCTCCTCAGCTGCCCAAAATCGTGAAATACTATAAGAGGTGGCTTTAGTGTAGGCCTGAAGTAGAGAAATTCATATCTAAACAGAACAGTTCACTTGTCCATAAACAGTCACATGATAATTATATGGTTTGTTTACAATAGGGCTTAGCTAAATATGGTTTTGATTGTTAACGCCATAAAGATAACATAACACCTTCAAAAGTAGTCTAAGTTTATGCTCACTATATAGTATGGAAATTAAATTTGCTGTCATTTCCAGGCAGCCTTTCCCATAATACAATTTTACCTATAATGCTAGGTTATTACCCAGAATGCTTTATACATGCCAGCATGCATTATTTCAATATAAAAGGCAGATGCAGCTAGTGATTGATTCAGTTTAAGTCTATGATCTGATGAAGGTTACTGTTGCAGAAACTGTTATTCCATATAGCTCGTCAAACTCACAATGAAGTGTATCTACCAGAAAATAAAAGATAGGAACATCATCTCACGTGGTTTGTTTGGTTTGTGGTTTTCAACCCATCTGCAAAATTAATGTAAGAAAGTTCCAATATTTAGAGAAAGCAATGCCTTTTCGCACATCTTTTCTATATTTTTGCCAGGCCCCCAGAAAGATGAAAACTATCATTAAAGCCCATCATCCAAAGAGTCCCAATTAGCCAATAAGTCATTTGATTTAAAGTCTGTTGGAAAGGCTGTATTAAATTTTAATGAAAAAAACATTTTCAATTGTACAACAGAAAACAGATAATTAACCAAAACCATTTTAAAGCACCAAGTTAGCAGTCCTTGAACATGTACAGTAAGATATTTGCACCGGTCTATTTATCTTGTGTGTATTTCAGCCTTTTCATGACGGACATACAGCCCTGATAGATCTTGTAATGATCAGAATACATGATACTGGAAAATTTCACAAAAGGGGCAGATGATGAAGGATGTTCAAATGATCCCCGACTTTCTTTACCGGCCATGTTAGTTCATTGACCCTAGTGACTATAGGGTTAATATCGCTAGGAGATTATGAAAAACAATGCAATTCAGATGTCTATTAGATAATGTTTACACATGTAAAGGAGTGGACACCAGTGGATGGGCGGGGGGGGGGGGAAGGGTTGGCATGGTAGATTTGTGTGGGCAAAATTCATATGCTACTTATAATTGAGTCACACTCGCAGATAGCAGATCCCCAGACAGCCTGCGGTGACATCAAATATATAATGAAATAATGAATTTACCATCTCAATGACAGTGATAACGCAATGTTGGCAGCCAATAAGTCTCATATAACTGTCATGGTTCCCTGTTCAAACCTGAGCTGTGCCATCATGGTTACCACTGCTATCACTCAATGGCATCGTAGGGGCTCTGTGGGAGCTGTGTGTTAGAACATTTATAATTTTGTAGCAGGAGTTATAATCCTGTGTTAAGAACATGTATACCTCTCATTGTATTATATCCCAGCTCAGTCATTGAGAATTTGGCATATGCAGGTTAAGACCTCAGTTGGGTTGGTTGTGATATACTGTTTTAGTGACATTTGCCTAAATACCTCTAAAAAGGGTGATGAGACTGTATCCTTTTCCTGTTTCAGGAAGTTGGTGCATTTTCTTTTGTCATTGAAGCTTAGTATGCTGAAGTCAATGATCTGGTAAAAGGTCTGGTTTCTTGGTCCTAAGTTGTTAGCAGACTACAACAGCCTACCTATTGTTGTGGGACATTCAGAATAGATTATATGAAACAATGAGGAATTACGCAACCAATAACCCCCAAAATGAGTGCTATTCATTTTTTATGGTTACTAAAGCATTTCTCAGTCATTACTGAAGCTTGGAATGGAAATAACAGTGACTGGCTATAAAAACGGTATATACTAAGAGCAAACCCATCTCATATGAAGCCATAATCTTATCACACACATATAGATATACACAATGGACACAATGGACACAAAAATGTTCATCTGCATAAAACAAAAAAAACTACATAGAATTCTCCCAGATGGTTTAAATAAACAAGAAGCAGACAGGGGAATAAGGAAGATGTGGCTTTAGGCTCTCTGTATAGTGAGATATGACAGTCTGTCGGAGGAGCTGTGCACTGCGGTGTAGGCATGTGTCCCTCTAGATGAGGTGTTGCTGAATATTTAATGCCTCCTAGATACCACCATTTTCATTTGAAAGCTGATATTCTCTTAATGATACAACTACTTACTACAAGATATATTTGGATAATATTTAAAATGCAGTATCAACTTAAGTGAGCACTAGTCATTTGAATTCAGCTCATCTTGTAAGCTGACCTGAGTTCAAATGCCCTTGCATACTTAAAGTAGATTATGAGTAAAAACTTCCAAAACCGTTTTTCAATCACAGCCATAAACAAGTTAACTAGAACAACAGATTGCTACATGGTTATAGATGTACATACCCAGTAGCCCTGTCTGGAGATGATTTGCAGCACTAGTAAGAGTCCACACTTGTCACTCCTGCTGCTCACCTGCACCAATAGATTCCCACAAGGCAGCTGGAGGGAACAGGCAATGGTTGTCCCCAGCCAAGGGGTTTTCGTTATTGATTTTAGGTGTAAAATTGCCTCATAGATATAAAGTTAATCTCCTATACTATGGTCTATATACTAGTCTCAGCCAGTAAATACAGTCATGACAATCTACTGGGTAACCTGACAAGGTCATTCCTGACCATGTGTCATTCATGCATATCTAGGAAGTTCTGAAGAAAGAGAAAATTATGGGAACCCCTTGAGACCCCTGTCCTTAATTGAGATTTATGAAGAGTATGTTAACCTTCTAGGTGGATTTATTTAATTTTCACACAGACAAACAACCATTAGAATACACTTACCATCAGTGTTATGGTCAACCAAGGGAAATAAGGGATTTGAATGATACACTGTGTGAGAATAGATGCATTTTCTTGGGCCTATAATTCTTTTTACAAACTAATTCACATGTAGAAGCTGGCTGGGCTTGCTCGTTTTATTGACCTTTCTCTAGAAAGCTGAATCCGCTTTGACCTACAGCGATTTCACTGCACATCAGGTATACTCTGCAGAGCTATCCAACACTTCAGAAAATGTCAGAGGAGATTGCAGGCTTGCCTTGCAGGTCCAACATTTAGGGAGCATGCTCTGACGGGAGCTGACAAGGCTCGCAATCCAACCTGTAAAAGGGAAGGAAGTGTCAAATTGCCCTCTGTGGGGGAAACAGGATACTTGTTGAAGTGGTTTTATTGTTGTTAGAGTGGCAACAAATAATGAGCTAGAGCTAGACACTGAAGTCATTCAACTTGATTAAATGTCAGTGCCCTGTATGCATACACTGTTGCTTAGTATCTTATATCATTAGACAATGATTATTGGACCCGAGATAGAATGGGAATTGAAATTTACTTTTTTTGAAAAATATCATACAAAACCAGACACAGTCAAGTTTAATTCAAAAGGAAGATTATTTCTGAGTCTGACAAAGTTACAGATGTTTCCTTGTGTTGTAGAACAGTTTTGTCACATTATCTTTTGTGTATGTATGATCGACGTTTCGATACAATTAATGCATCTTCTTCAGGGTGTTCACCTAATCAAATTAAACCATTACGGTACAAATGCAGATCAATATGATTTTGTTGTCACTTACTGTTCTACTAACTGACACATGTTTCGAGTATGGTATGATCATAGCTTAGCCGGTAAAACTGTTTTATCCTTTTATTACCATAACTGATGAGCTAAAATCATTGATAAATATGTTTATATTAAAAAGAAAAATTACTAGCTTTCTAACCAGCCATTTCAAATTATGGCTTCATGCAACAAATGTGGGTTCTTACACAGGGGAAATTATACATAAAAAGTAAAGAGTCCATGTTATTCATTTGTATTGAGAACTGACTCTGTGTGTGTAATCCAACATGGGCAGCTGAGTGTTCTCTTACTGTCGGGGCAATGCCCTATTCTACCATCTTACAGGATGGTCATATTCACTGCTTCCTCTTTACTTGGGAGTTCATCATGGGCATTGACAGACGCTATTACATAACCAACTACTAAAACCAGACCTTTGTTACAGTTAACAATGTATTACATTTAATTGGTTGCATCTCCTGTGGATGGAGTTGTGAAGGGGAGCAGGGAAAATCTGGGAATTGGAAATCTTGTTTTATAAAGGGACGAAAACTGCAAAGGTCTAAGTGATTCCTTCCATTCCCATTAGATGATTTAAAAACATGTGATTGTTCTGATGTCGACAAGCAGGCATGGAGAAGCTACTGAAATAATTAAGTGCGGTGTGGGAGCAGGGTGCCATGAACATGAGGTCTTCACCTACTGTCTGTACGTATAATGCCATTTACAGGTCTTTTTCCCACAACCTCCATATAATATACGCCATGTGGAATGTTCCTGGAATGTTCACAAACAGAGAATTTAGCATTTTTATTGGCTGAAACACATTTAGGGACTCCTCCTAAAGGGGCACTTTAGAGATTTGGTCAACTCTTACATATTAATCTCCCTACTTGGATTAGGGGATTATGAATTGGAATGTGACATAAATGAATTATTACCAACAAATGCTTATTTACATTTTGTGTCAAGTAAAATAACTATTGTAGCTGTAGTGGCTGTATTGCCCAAAGCTACCTTTTATACACATCGGACCACAGTCCTTTTTAGATGTACTTGTATGTTTTCTCATTTTTCAAGCTATGCAGCCATTAGGAGGACAAGGAAGTCTAAGCCACCACCACTGTCACTATGTACAGGCCATATATGGGATGTGCATGGTGCTTATGAAGCAAACACAAATATCCTGATGAAGTATTAACCAAACAGGAATGGCGTATAGAACTATAATCCAGTGTGTTATTGTAAAAGTCCTGACAGTGACTCTTATTCTATCTACAGCATAAAAGCATACAGATAAATATGGCATATGCAGGGGGTACTATGGTCGTGCGCCACGCTGGTAACAGCAGTCTCCCAGGTAGCAAGGGTATGTTGGGCCAATGTCTGCAATGATCGACTCCTTCGCAATTGTTATACTAACCATGGCCCATTGTAAAAAATACATACATTGGTTCAATGTACAAATTACAATAATGGCCCACCCTTGGCAATTCTGATAATGGGCCATTGCTGGGTTGACCGCTGGCCCAGAGCTGGCCCATGCCTGATATCGCTGATATTGACCCAATGTTGGCCCAAGGGATCTCATTGCATGAGACTTTTACATATATTATTTACATAATAGTTGTATTGCCATGTCATTGCTGAGCACTTGCAGTATTAGCTGCACATTCATATTGTGGTTTCATTTGGTTAAACAATTCCTGATGGCAACACTCAAATTGATTCATAATGACCTTAAGACACACACTATATTGTTTTTTTTGTGTGATGTAGCTAATGGCCCCACAACCATTAATACAAGTCATAGTTATACTTCCAATAGTAGAGGTTAAGCAAAAACCGCATCATGAAACATCCCTTATATTATTATGTGGCAGCCTATATGCAATAATCTCCTTCCAGCTGCATTGTCATCCATACCCTTTGATCCTTAGGCAGCACTAGATGTGAAGAGAGGAGGGGGTGACAGATGTCTAGGACAACCGCATTGCACTAAGGGACTAATGCAAAGTATTTAAGATTTTATCTTCCCAGTTATATTCGTCCTATAAGTTTTAATGATTTTCAATAACTGCATAGATAATTTGTAATACCATTTAGGTTATGGCAAGTTGATATTAGTCATAGGTTGTGTTATTATACCAGGTTGGCAACTAAGTTGTGCTTGATGTAGTAGTTATGGAATAGAATGGGACACGTTCAGCTGAACTAGACAAGAGACATTTACCATTCACATGTGTTTCTATATTGGATAGGGCACAGAAAAGATATCAATTGGAAACGCTGTAAATGTCACGGGTAGCTGACAACAATTAGTGTAATGAACAATGCAGTGAACATGGAGACTAGAAAAGACAAGTGAAGTGTTCCTCGGAGATTTATTTTGATACAGTGTCATTACTGGGTTACTGTGAGGATCAATATCACACAGTATACATACTATTAACTTAAATTCTGTATATCAATTTAGTATTTTCAGAAATGTATATTTAGTACTTTTGTTCAGGTGCTACTTACTATTAAACACTTTGTCAATGTATATCTAGTTTATCACATCAATTATTAGCTTCTACATAGTAGTTGATACCTTTTTGGAAAATCTCTGTAATGTGGTTTTATATGTACAATATTGTGCTTTCCACTGGTAAGACTCCTTCATGTGATTCTCCCTACATTTCATTAGGATACTCGCAATTGGAAATGGCAATTTGTAAGCCAAGAGCGAGGAGAAAATACTATTGACTCAATTAGAGAGATCATTAGATGTTGTCGTCTCATCTTTAAAGGATATTGATCTGGCAGTCAGATTATCTGAGGAACATGAAAGAGGAGCCAGGAAGAGCACGACCATTGAGTGCATGCCACGTCTGGGGCTTTTCAAGTGCCGCAAAACGAAATCATACTGCATTAAAATTCTCTTTCTGGTGAGACTGTTTCTAACCATATTTACAACCACATTCAATATTAAGTATAATTTCTTCCATTTTTGCGAACACACATTTACATTTGATTAGGCTTAATTCAGTTAAACTCCCTCTCATCAGATGAATCTAGATCAAGTTTCAATACAATTATGAGTGTGTGATCAATATTTATTATTTCCTTACCAGATGTAACCATATACAAGTTTCAGTATATGGAACTGACCTTATATCCCCCCCTCCACTGTGTCCAGCAAGGCTGGACCCAATAGCAAGGAGGTTGGCAGATTGACAGTTAGTGGCCTCATTAGCATACCACAAAATAAACATCAAGATTGTTACGCTGACCCATATTAAGCCATGGAAATTCTCTGTAGGTCATAATAAGCAATAATATGAGTCCCAATTCTCTTGAGCAGGGTAGTGCCCACTGGGAATCATGAACAAAATCTAACAGTATTCAATTAATTGTGCAGCAAGCCTCATTGATTTCATCACCTCCTTTAGCTTCCCTTCTTTGTCATGCAGTTCCCCAATCTTGGAACAGATTGAGAGCTGAAAACCACTACAGATATAATAATCCTCTTTCTGAATTCTCTGATTGAGGGCCTTTCCAATGATTTTTTTAAATTCAGAGGCTGCTGATTCTAAATACCTTTATATTTATTTACACATTTGCATCTATGATAATTAATTGATCTGATCCTACGGTTACAGAATGTGGGACTGTGAAGCTGCCATAACATACACTGTTACAATGACCATGCATAAGATAATTACCTTTATTAAACAGAGCTGGTGTATTAGGCAAAATCAACACACTCTCTTTACATTTCATTGTTCACAACCTGATAACTCTGCTGGTGGAGGGCAGATTTGAAACCATTTTCCTTTCCTACTGACTGAGGGACACACAGAGTGTGTCCTTACAAAAATATGATTTCTCCTTCTCTCAACCTCAACCATGCAATAACAGCCACGGGTCTACTATTTCTTAGACTTGTTTCTCCATTAAATCTAATAGGGTTGAAATGAAATTGAATGTTGCAATTTCATCAATCAATATTTTCTGGGAGTACACTCAGAACAGTGATGCAAACACACAATGTAAGTTGCAGTTGAAGGAATACTCATTTCTAGCAACTTGCCCTTATAACCAGTTGATATAATGTGGAGCTATTTCTGCATGCATTTAAGCTGTTCTTTAACCCTGAAATCCCCAGTTTATATTTGAAGGTAGACTATTCACGTCAATGCATGCATATTGCTTATAAATAAAGATTCTTTACTTGGACTTAATTGAAAAGTTGAGTTGAGTTTTGAAAGTTTTTATTGCTTTTCTTCACAGGTATATATACACGTGGTCTTCCTTTGAGCAACGACAGGGAAAAAGAACAAAAAAGCCCTGATCCATGAATCATCTCTAATAAATCCATGGGTATTTAGATACAATAAATTCGAGAATGTCAATAAAATATAGCTACCTTTTTATATGTAGATATGAGACTTCAGACTTGTTGTTTTTACTTTCTAATTATAATATACAATCACAGATTTGAAGAACATATTGCTATACCGCATCAAGTATTTATCCGTCTTTGACATCCAATGTTACATGGCTAGTGTACTCATATCCATAGTTAATCTATAACAGTTCTTTTTAGTGTAATAAATGAGCAACCTCTAGGCTGCTGATCCCTTACTTGGGCTTGCATAAACATATTAATCACAGATAACGGTCAGGATGATGGTCTAATCAGTCCTTTTTAAACAGGTATAAAGATGAAGAAAATAAGAATAGAACAGATATAAGTTGAGCTCCCCTACTACCCGGTATCTTTAAACTAATAGTCATGTACATCGTTAGTTAGTCCTTTGGATATCACATCATCCAGGATTTGACCTTTGACATACAAGGAGCATCCATCACACGGTCCCATGGTGAGATGAGGATGAGGCTACTGTTTACCAGTCTCTACTATCCTTTACCTCCAACATGTTCAATAATTCTCTTGACTAATCTGTCCATAAGGTAACTGCTTGATGTGAAAATCACAATTGAAAAGCTATAAGCACAAAAGCATAACATTTACATAACTTAGGAGGCTATGTCATGGTCATTATATCATTATACAATTCAATGCAATGAGATATATTGAGTGGAATCGCTGATTTAAGTTGGTATGAGGACTGGTGTGTGAGGGCATTATGGATGACAGAGATGACAAAGTCTGCTTTTGGAGGGAGGGGGGCCAGTTGCCTGGGAATCCCTTGGGGTAATAGAAAGGAATAGGGTATCAACTCACATTCAATCTCATCGGACGTCAGGAGAGGTGGCAATTTAATTCCAAACCACATTGCCATCTTGAGATTGTCTTTCGCAAATCATCTTGTATGAATGGATTTTTTTAATTGTGTATGTTCACTTGATTAGCACTACTTTGCCAATCAATGTGAAGTGCTCTCGAGTTTGGTAATTAGTGACTATATAATGATGGGTAATCATGGCGCAATTAGTCGCTTCTCAGCCATAGCTGAAATCGTGATGGTGTGAGTGATGGGTAGGGGGGGGGCATGGGTGTTATTACTTCTGTCAACATGGCAGCTAGAACAAGCAAGCATAATGTTATTAGTGAAAGCTGTTCTAAGTATGATTTCTAAGGTATGGAGGGATCAATAAGGTCACACTGATAGTCATAAATGTCAAGGTTGTAAATCATCAGAGCAACCTACTACTGCTATCCTTTACCAAATGGCAAACATAATGTCACCCAATGGTCATGTGATACAAATAAGCAGAGCCCCAGTAAACTCACTTTATGATAACTCATGACTTCATATTGGATTCTAAACTTCTTCCATGAGGTTCCTTTCAGGGGTTATTCCCTTTAGCCAGTCAATTAATTTGCACACTGAAGTTCACTTTCAAATAGATGCAAAGTCTTGAATTAAAATGGTTTCTAAACAAAGAGGATTATTACTCCTCTATCTCGTCATTAAGACGTGCCTGATCCACTGGAAAATATTATCTAGCCTACGCTATTAGGTAGCCAAGTCCGATTAACATATTCTAAAGAAACCTGCATAGAACCCTTAAAACCGGAAAAGTCTGTAAAGTCCAGCTTCTAATTAATTTAGGGGAACTACTTAACGGCTAAAAGCATGCAACATGTCCTCCATTTTGATACAAAATCTAAAAACATGGACATTACACGGACTACTTGAAGTCTGCCAAGTTTTCCCATCAGCCATAAATAACCATTACCAGTAGGCCGTGACTATTGACAGTTTGAACTGTCAATAAGAGAAAAAAATTCCCTTATTGACAGTTCAAACTGTCAATACCAGGATACAATTCCCTTATTGACAGTTTGAACTGTCAATAAGGTAAAAATAATTCTCTTATTGACACTTCCAAAAAGGAACTGTCAATAAGAGAAAAATATCCCACTATTGACAGTGTGAACTGTCAATAAGGGAATTACATCCTGGTATTGACAGTTTGAACTGTCAATAAGGGAATTTTATTCTGTTATTGACAGTTCAAACTGTCAATAAGAAGATTGATTTCTACTATTGACAGTTTGCACTGTCAGTAGCCGGCCCACCTTGGTTTAGCTATTGACAGTTCAAACTGTCAATAGTGGAAAACTTTCCTCTTATTGACAGTTCACACTGTCAATAGTGGGATATTTTTCTCTTATTGACAGTTCAAACTGTCAATAGTGGTAAATTATAGCGTTACTGACAGTTTTTCACTGAACTGTCAATAGTGGGAATTTACTCTATTATTGACAGTTCCTTATAGATCTGTCATAACCCTCAGATTTTGGTGGAAAAGTCGATTTTGGTGAAAAAGTCGATTTTGGTGAAAAAGTCGATTTTGGTGGAAAAGTCGATTTTGGTGGTAAACCGATTTTGACCGATTTTGGAGACAATACCGATTTTGACCGATTTGGAGACAAAACCGATTTTGACTGATTTTGGAGACAAAACCGATTTTGGATACATACCCGATTTTGACCAATTTTGGGGACGAAACCCATTTTGACCAATTTGGGGACAAAACCGATTTTGTCCACAAGACCGATTTTGGGTCTAAAACCGATTTTTGGTCTGAAACCGATTTTGGGGGGCAAAACCGATTTTGGTGAAAATAACTTTTTTGCCAAAAAAAAACCACCTTTTGACTCCAATGTCAGTGGGAAGTGTCAATAAGACAGAAATATTCCACTATTGACAGTTCGCATGAGGAACTGTCAATAACAGGAATACTTTCCACTGTTGACAGTGTGAACTGTCAATAAGAGAAATATTTTCCACTATTGACAGTTCGAACTGTCAATAGCGTTTTTGTTACCGGCCTTAGAAGGGGTTAATTTTATGGTACATGATACAAGTAAGGCAAGCAGGATAATGTCCTTATTGCCTCAGGTTTCTCATTCATATTGAGGGTTGCATCTGTCTGTGTAATCACACAAGTACAGCTGGGTCTCCTCTTACTGTCAGATTAATGCAACTCATGCATCAACAGGGCAGATGGTATGGACAAATATGAACCATCTTAAAGGTCGGATCCCACAACAGCTAGTGCTGTCCAATGACATCGGATAATGCTCGTTGGACAGAATGGCACGTTTAGTACCAGAATCCTGAGTGTAAAGCCATTTTGAAAAGATAAGTTAATCTTTCTTCTTTTCATCCGCATGTACAGCTTTGTAAATAGTTTACAGTTCTTGTCAAGGGCCATATCAATGACTTTTATTCCGTCATGCACCAAGCAGACTGGACATCGCATAGGATTCTGTGCAAAACCAACTTTCAGCTCTCAAAAACATGAACAAAAATCATACTTGCCTCAATGGTATTTGATCCAGATCAATGTCACCCTTCACAGCTCAAACCAGTACTACTGATGTTAACCCATGCCTGTTTCTGTCACAAAAGAAATCTACTTAAACAGTTGATCAATACAAATCAAGTTACTCCTGATGCCCCTTGCTTTTATTTACTACATGAGAGACCTGTCTGTTTGCTGTCACAATTGCCTGTAGCTCACCCTTTTCCTAATTCCTTTTTGTTGGATGGCCACCACACAAAATAATAGTTTTTTTGCTTGTATCCAAGCTCTTTACCAGCAACCTTTATACTCATTCTGATTCCATACCCTCCCATCTTGTACTAAGAATGGTAGGCAGGGATGACCACAGAATCATGACTAAAATCATAACAAGATGAGCCCACAACCATAATATGTAAAAAGTACTGCATAAGTGAATAATGGTAGTTATAAGCAGAGTATGTAATATCTTAAGTGCAGTAGCAAATTCCAGAACTGCATTTACATTGATTATGAACATTTCTGGCACTCAATTGCTTTCTTTCGTCAGCTGTTTTAGCAGCAACCTGGGTTAAGATACAATGAAAAATCATGGTTGCCTGCCAATCTCATCTTGTCTGTCCAAGGCTGAATGTGTCAGTCCCAATTGCAAAACACAATTTGTGAAGAAGGCCATTCGGATTCAGTTACAGCAGTATAAATTGTAGTTTGTATTGAGTTAAAGTAAACAGCACAAAGGCTGGGAGCCAGTAACAACACCTGCATATTAATCTATCCAAGGGAAGTGAGGCGACACAGGAACTGTTTGGGATCCGCGCCGCTGGATAGACGGCCTATTTATTAACATAGTAACATGATTAGTTGAATAAAGTAGAAAGAAAAGAATTTTTCTAAATGTCCATGATTGAAGGTGTAGCAGGCCGGCAGTGACGTCACGGCGTCACTGGCGGGAGAGCTGGTAACACCCCCTGTTGATTAATAGTAGTACTAGTTGACTAGTCCATGTCATTAATCTATCCAAGGGAAGTGAGGCGACACAGGAACTGTTTGGGATCCGCGCCGCTGGATAGACGGCCAGAGTCCAAAAATATAGTATGATTATATAGTATGAGCCTAGAACAATAAACTTAAGTCACTCATGATAATATAACTTAGTCAATAGAGCGCACCCTTATGGTGCGTCGCATACGACGACAAGGCCTTGGAGACTAAGGAGTCCGTCGCCACTCGATTGGTGAAAGGCTTGGTGAGATACACCAATGCCGCCATGCTGGACCAATCCCCACATTGTCTTATATCCTCCAGGGAGAGGCCCAGATTGTACATGTACAAGGCGCCTGCGCGTCGTAAGGAGTGGCAACCCACCCTCTTAGACTCCAGACCCGAGCGGTCTAGCAGGGTCTTGAGAAAGGATAACAGCTTGCTGTAAGTCAAAGGCTTAGGGGTGCCAGATCCTACCAGCATGAAGGCTGGGCTGTTTGGATCTGAGCTTGGGAAATCCATGAAATGTTTCCGGACCCAAGTCACCGCGCACACTGGGGAACCAACAGCTACAGTGACAGGGACTCGGTGTACCTTTTGGCAGTACTGAATGGTTTTGGAGCTGGACACTTTTATTTCCAGCCCCCAGTCATTGAAGACCACGGCTCCTCTACGCAGGTAGTGACCCTGCAAGGCACTGGAGTCCGGGACAAGATTACTCTTCCTTAGGAGGCCTCTGAAGGCCAAGGCGATGCATGCCCACATAGTGATCTCGTTTGGATTTGAAAGGTTCAAGCTGTTAAACATCAAATGCAAGTCCTCCAGGAATAAAGTGGGGCGGTGAGGTTCTGGGTCGCCCAAAGCCCGGCGGATACCTGACATTGTCATAGCAAAAGTAAACTCAGACCTGAGGTATAGCACATCATGGCTAAAATAATTGTTAAGGCTGATCACAGCGCTGATGTAGTTCTGGATTGTAGAATATCTCAAGGATTTAGACAGGTACACCGCGTAACGGCACATGACGTCAAGCTTGGTGGGTACCGGGGTGGCGTCGGCTAGAGCACAGAACCCGAGGAACTTTTTCCACTGGGAAGTTTTCGTTTTCCAGGTGGAGGCCGACCACGCCATCGACCTCAACTCCGCGGCCCTGATGTCCAGCTCCCTGACAAACTGGTTTGTTTCTACAACATAAATGGAAAGGAATGTCATTAAAGCACTCGGCTCTGGACACTGCATCGGCAACAACATTCTTGTAACCCAGCAAGAAAACCCCCACTAGATGGCAATTAAAAATCACAGTGTCCCAGAAAATGAGGCGGAGGATGTCCATAGACCTGCTATTGTCACTCTTGCCCGTATTCAAAGCGGCCACCACCTGGGTGTTATCCGTCACGCATTCTACGCGTGTGTCGCGCCACTCGTCCCCCCATCTCCTCAACGCCATGAGGATAGGATATAACTCCTGTACGTTAATGTTAGAGGGAATGTGCATATCCGGTTTAGGAGTACAATGATTGTGAAGATCTCTCGGGTCCCTCCAACTCTTAGACCACGAGCCGGCGGCCCAGTCGTCGCCGTACACAGCCCCCCACCCGACCGTGGTCGCCGCATCGGTGTGAATGATTGCCGTGTTCATTGGGCCCGGTTTGATGATCTTAGCCTCCCCGTTAAACCACGCTGCGAAATCTGACCACCACAGGAGGTCCTGGCGGAATGACTTTGATAGCGAAACATATCGCTTGCCGGGGGTAAAATGCGAAAGCATTTCGATGACTCGATGACTGAAGGTCCTGCCGCCCCTAACTAGCGTGCTGCAGTGGGCTAGAACCCCACATAGGCGTTGCAGCTGCTTCCTCGTCGCCCGCAGGCGACCTGAGAAGAAGTCTATTTCCTCGTGTAGGCTGGCTATTTTCTCGTCGGGCAGACGGAGCTTCATTTCGATGGAGTCTAACTCCACTCCCAGATAGGTCTGGATTTGGGCCGGCGACTTGACCTTTTTATATGAAATATAGAAACCCAACCTCCTCAATACACTATGGAGGTAAAGTTGGGCTGTCTGGCATTCCTTGAAATTGCGACCCATCACTAGAAAGTCATCAAGGTAATTGGCACAAAAGAAACCTTGTCCCTCCATATGACGCGAGACCGCGTCGGTGATGCGAGTGAACACGCTAGGAGACATCCTGGTCCCGAAGGCCAAGAAATTGTCCTCTATGAAGCACGGGGTACCGTCTATGTCCCACTGCAAACCTTGAAACTTCCTGTCACTCTCTCTTATCAAAATTGACCTATACGCACTGGTAATGTCTGTGACTGCCATAAAGCAGTACGGCTGTATGGCTGCGGAAACCATATCTACGGTTTTATACTTGAAAGTTTGGAAGGTTGATTCCATAAAGGAATTGATGGACGCCCCTAGCGGGCGGCTAGCATCCGTGATAGGCCTATATGAGCCCCCTTTCTTCTCGACGGCACCGAGGGCATGGATGCAGTGGGGGGTACTCGGCACCAACGACAACTTGCCGCTACTCAACTCCTCGAGAATAATCTCGCTAATCTCATCCTTGGCTGAGACGGTCGCAGATTTATAGTTTGTACACAAATAGGGGTGAATCACAGAGCCTGGGTCAACCAATTTAAAGCCGTGGGTTAAACCGTCCAACAAAAAATGTGCGTCTGGGTCGGGGGCGGCTACACCATGTCCCGACAGCATATCCCTCCATGCACATAAATTCATCTGTGATCGCACACCCCCCACAAAGTGGGTCTCCTTGACATCCCATAATGGGAGGTAGTCCGCGTACATGCTACACAAATCATCTACACTCGCACATACACAAATAGCATCACAATCTACACTGATGTCCCATGTCTGCGCGTGCCCTCGGCTCGGCTCCGCACTGACGGCTAATGTCTGCGCGTGCACTCGGCTCGGCTCCGCGCTGACGACTAGATCATGTGGTCACATATGATGACCCGGGTTGCCCTGTTGGGCATGAGGGGGACCTTGAGGTGGGAAACCACTCCCATATCCTGGAGGGGGGTTACCCATCATCTGAGCCTGGTTGCCATAGAAACCGCTAGGTTGGCTCCTGCAGTATCTACCTTTATGAGCCCCCCGGCAGTTGCTGCAAATATGTTTCTTGTTGCAAGGGTTATAGTCGCATCGGTCTCGGAAGTTCCATTGCCCACAGATATCCGGGGGGCACAGCCCTCCTTTGTTGCCGGAGCCCCGCCCCCCGCTGTTGGCCCCCCGACTCTCACTGCGCGCCGCCTCCCGGGCCAGCGCTCTGAGGACTGGTCCAGTGTTATCCGCGCCCAGGCAGTCGTGGCGGGCATCCTCATCGCAGTGTACAAAATCTGTGAGATCACCCTCTATGACCTTGGTGGTGACCTTGAACTCATACTTAGCAAGAGTGTCGGCCTCATAAGCCTTGGACAAGCCCCTCATAGTGATGAACTTCATATGGGCAGAGTAGCCCCTGGCCGTTATGCGGCTGGGAAATTCACCTTTAATGATACACTCGTGCACACATGTCATGCCATACACAAGCTCTCGGTAGGACATTTGCTTGTAATCCTTGTCCACCTCCAGATGATAATCAGGCCTAATTTTTTCCCTAGACCTCTTCCTCCTGTTGTCCCTAGCATAACCCCTCAGCTCATCACACAGAATATCTGACAAACCTTGAGGTTGACGGGGTCCCAGGAGAGCAGCATCAAAGTCTGGGGAGAGTAGTCCCAGAGACTGGTGTGATAGCCCAGCCCTCTGTAGCCCTGCCTGGATGGTGGCTGAAGCAGAGGATGGGTACAGAGGCTGTGGCCTCTGTTGATTTTGCTGCTGTTGAAACTGCTGTTGCTGCTGTTGATATGGCTGTTGCTGCTGCTGATGGCCTTGTTGGTGCTGGGATTGCTGCTGCTGTTGCACCCAGAGCAGGTAAGACTGGTATGAAGTGTCGGCATTGCCCTTTGTGTACACACCACCAACCTGACCTCGCTCCTCACGGGTGTCCGATCGCTCTCCGCGGCCCACCTCTCGCTCTGCGCGGTCGTCTGTGGTAAAAGGAGCTGAGCTGAAGCTGTTTGAAGTGTCCCCACCCTTCTGCCACTGTCTATCGTCCTTAGAACGATCAAATTCGCCCTGCATATCGTCGGCTGAGGCCTGGCCGGAAGGATAAGTGTGGGCGCCGCCATGTTTGTTGTGATCTGCGGCCGCGTTCGAGGACGCACCCCGGTGAGCAGAGTTCGCCGCTGGTCCCCGCGTGTCCGCGTACCGCCCGCCGGGTATCGGCCGCGAATCCGCGCTCCGGTAAGTGACTGACCGACTTTTTTCACCCTTGAACGCGTCCGCGCTGCCGACAGCCTGCACCACACCGCGGAAAGCGGCTTCTGCAAGGTCTGTATCCCTTTCTACCCGTTTATTGCCCGCTCGTAATGCGGCCAGCTCCATTTCAGCCTCTTTCAGCCTCTGTTTCCGCTTGAGTTCAGCCTCCCTGGCCCTCTCTCTGATGGTGAGAGCCTCGATCCTCTGTAACTCTTGTAACAGCTCTGCCTCACGGGCCGCGTCGTAGTCCGCGGCCTGCTGGTCATGTTGGCGGGTCGTACCGCCCGGGGGTCCCGTCGGCGCAGGGCTGTCCTTGCCGGTCCTCTGCTGCCCGTCGGAGCCGCCATGCTCCTCCGGTGCCGGCTCAGTCCTGCCCTCCTGCTTCTTGGGTGTTCCCTTGTTAGGGTTGGGTGCATCGCACTGTGGGCAACCATTTCGGTTTGAGTGGTATTCAAACCCACAAAAACAGACAGTAGGCATGGCGAAATCTCAAGACAAGCACTAGATCTCAAGAAATATCTCAAGAATTTTTTCTAAATGTCCATGATTGAAGGTGTAGCAGGCCGGCAGTGACGTCACGGCGTCACTGGCGGGAGAGCTGGTAACACCCCCTGTTGATTAATAGTAGTACTAGTTGACTAGTCCATGTCATTAAATCAGGATTTTGGCTTGAAGGAATTAATAACTTTGAGGTCCATGTGAAAATAATTTGAAAAAGTTCCAATATCTACAAAGTGTTTTTTCTTTATTCTTAACAGGTCTTCAGAAAGATGTAAACTGAGACATTTATTTTTGGAGGGAAAACTTTTGTAAAACTCTGAAGGTTTTGACTTGAAATGTTGCATTTTGATGCGCCAAAAGGTAAGGCCATGCTTGGGCTACAAAAAGGGCCAGGCTTGGGTATCAGCAAGGTACATACTTTGGTATCAGAAAGCACCAACTTTAAGTATCAGAAAACACCAGGCTTAAGCATCAAGAAGGGCCGGATCTGAGCAACAGGATGGGCCAGGTTTGTACATCAGGAAAGGCCAGGATTCTGCATCAAAAAAGGCCAAGTTCGAGCATTAGGATGGCTAGGTTTGGGCATTCTGATTCTGAATTCTAGATTCTGTTTGTTTGAAAATAATTTTTGCAGTGGAATTTAGAAACCTGTGTTGGGTGCATACCTTTTATGATATTGCATGTTCAACCAATTTTGTTGGCTTATTCAGTTAAAGACTTCAGTTATGTTGGTTATAAGTACTGTTTAGGTGGGCTTTAAGTCTAGAAAGGTTGATATGTGGGGGGCTGTCTACATCCTCTATGGATAAAACGACTGATTACCCAGACCTAAATCGTCCATTGTAGCCTACATACACAGAAAAGTCAGCGTCATTGTCGCTAGAACCACTCTCACATGAAAGTCAGGTAGTGTGATATGACTTTCATGTGAGAGTGGTTCTAGCGACAATGACGCTGATTTTTCTGTGTATGTACATATTGTCCTTGGCCATTCAGAAATCTGTCTTCAAAGGTTCAACTCATTCTTCAGTATGATGTACACATAAGCCCAATCCAAGAATACCCTCACTATTAGCTAAATGAAACCTATCATTATTCCACATATTTAGTCCCATATGAGCTAGTGTTTTGAATGAATGACTAACACTTCACGAAAAGGAAACAATATTAGCAGTAGGAATATTAGGAAGAGAGAGCAATGGCCACCGAGTGAAGACGTGTTTTACGGGCTCCGCGGGATATCGCCACCTACATGGGGAAACAGTGGATATATTAACCTAAGACCCGTCCAAAACTGTGATCACAACGTCTGGATTACCTTATTATCTATTTAGTAACAAATGGATACTAGCTTACCTTCGAAAAGAAGTACAAGAAGCAGCACTCGGGCCTGGACTCTGGAGGCTAACCCACACACCGGCACCCTGCCCCTAGCACCTACACACACAGCCACCAACATGGCAGCCAAGGCATGTTCGCCAGAGTCAACCAGCGTCACGCTCACCCTACAGCCTAACTATAACCAAGGTATGATCACCTCTGTCATGAACAAAATGAATATGTTTGGCACAACTCCTGAAAAAAATAAGACCCCTGACCATGCCCTCACCCCTGTGTGTGATTCAGTAGCAGATCTGGAACTCTCTTTTCTTAAAAAAATGGAAAGTGTTGCTACCAGCTTGAGGAATATTACCACTACACTCGATACCAACACCAAGGTAACCTCAAAAAACTCTGAAGATCTTAATAAATTGATCACATCGGTGCAAACCCAAACAAACACCATCAAGGCTCTCGAAGCCAGGATCAAGGTACTAGAGGAGAGGCAAATACCCGACGACTTGGAGAAAACTCTCTTTGAGCTCTCGAGGGATCAGGCCATTTGCAATACTAAGGTAAATGCAATTACAGCACACACAGAGCAGATTGATAAAAATTCCAGGAAATGTTTCATGATATTTCGGGGTCTTAAAGAAGATGTGCATACTAATCCACGTACAGCCATAGTTAATCTGCTCACTGACCTTGGGACAGGTTTAACTAATCATGACGTGGTGAGCGCCCAGAGACTTGGTCCTAAGCCTAAGAAGGAAGCCAAATTCCACCGCCCTATAAAAGTACAGTTTACACAACCCAATGCTAAAGGCACCATATATACCAACATAAGCAAATTGGGTGGGCTCGCACAGTGGAGGGGAGTGCAGGTCAGCGACGACTACACCGACTTGGAAGCTAGCCAGCAAAGAGACTTGAGAGTGGTGTCGGCACGAGCAAAAGCACTTGACTATAATGTTAAGCTTAAGGGGCGATCTGTAGAGGTGAATGGGCAATCATACACCCACCGTGACTTGGATACCCTACCTGAGGACATCAAGCCTGCAAGTGCCAAAACACTTAAACTAGACTGCGGATACGTCTTCCAAAGTCATCATATGTATCAGTCGTACTTTAAGTATAACGGTACATGGTACCACTCGGCAGAGCAGGCGTACATGCATCAGATGGCATTACTCTGTGATGCAAAAATTATTGCAGAAAAAGTCATGCTTGCCCCCGATGGATATGCAGCCAAAGAAGCAACTAAACCCCTCATCAAGTTGGCTGAACGGGTAAAGAACCAGGAAACTGTGTTGTTTAATGTGCAGAAGGCAAAATTCTCCCTACATCCACTCAAACAGCAGCTCTTTAACACACATGATGAACAACTGACTGAGGCTGGACCAGATCTTCTCTTCGCTTCAGGTCTTGCAATCACTGAGGGTGAGAAGAATGGCGCTGCCGAGCGCCCCGGTAAAAACAAGTGCGGGGAATTTCTGATGAAAATACGAGGAGAACTGAGAGGTGATCCCCCCCCCCCCTCTTGACATGTCAGAGCTAGAAGATGACGTAACACCATTAGTACAACCCACTCCGGCCGCCTCTCCAGAAAGACCAGCCCCAGTAGACGCACACACTCCACCCAGACCGGACCAACCTTTACAACATGCATGAGGTGCTAGTCATATCGGACAGTAGAGGGAAAGGACTGGAGGAGAAGATTAATAAGTACCTGGTTACCAAAGGCTATGAGGGAATTATACGAGTTGTGGTCAAACCTAAGGGTGGATTGACATGTAATGGTGCAATACATATGATAGATGAACTATTACACAGGAGGACATATGATTTTGTATCAGTTATGGTTGGTGTATGTGATCTTTCTCATATCAAATGGATTAACGACAAAGAATCTATCATCACCCCCATATACCAAGAAACAGGAAACTTGGTGGAAATGCTGACGGGCAAACTTGAGCTGGTCATGAACCATATTAAAAGTCATAACCAACCGATGTCTATGGCTAAAATGGTAGGTCTGAACTATGCCATGTATAACAGTTGTCATGCGCCATCGATCTATGATCCAACTCTACATGACTTTCCAGAACAGCAGCTAGTCATCAACACAGCAATGCCATTATTGAATGAGATAATCACCAAGTTCAATTATGAGCTAGGCTTTCCTGGACCAAAATTAAATGAAACAGTGCACGATATTAAAAGAGGCAAGGTGGTACACAAGTACAAAAAAATCCCCGATGGGATCCACCCTGACTCCTACAGTAAATTAGAGTGGAGCAGAGTCATTGCGACAAATGCCATTTCTTGCTACAGAATCATGAACAATATTTAATACTTATACTATACACTATGACTATGGTACCGGGCACAAAGACGCGGGTACCAGAATAGCCCTTGTGTATAGCACCTACATAATTGCTCGTATATACATACCTACATAATAGATCTTTCATGCTTAAGTGTTTGTTGTTATGTATGTCGCTGTGTTAGAGCCCTGGATCTATTAGTGTACATATACATACTTACATAAAGCCTCTACTATTCTTACTGATTGTCATGTATGTTTAAGGGTGGGATAAGGACCTATTGGTGTAGATGTTAAACTTGTTTGACCCAGTAACACAGTAACCTCTGTATAATCAATGATACTTAATTGTATTCCCTGTTGCGAACTATTATTATACACCCGGCCATACACATGATTATCTATTACTGGTAATATAATGGTAATATAATGGCAATATAATGGTAATATAATGGCAATTACATGCCTACTGTTGAATTAGTGGTGGAATATAAAATGTATTCTTGGGCCCTGGGGTAGTTGCATTCTAGTTCTGAACCAGTCGGGCACAAAGACGCGGGCTGTGGCGGGACTGGAGTGCAATTGTACCAGCGTCAAAATATAAAACCAGCTTTCCCGTATCAAGGTTAATGCTATGGGAACTCGCGTCTCCACTAAGTTTTTGGACGCTACTGCCTACAATGAGACTCTGAGTGAACTAGACTGATTGTGTTGTATGCAATGCTATACTAACCAAATTACCCCGGTATATTGTGATCTAAAAGAGACTATTATAATACATAGACACATATATACGGGCAATGTATTAACTACTAACCACGTTACACACTGTTTCCCCAAACAGACCTATAAAATGTATTATTATTGTATAATTGAAGGTGATATCCCGCACCCCCCCCCCCTTATCTCATGTCTTTATCTCACGGCAATGAGATTAGTACTAGATTAATGGGCAGCACAAGATGCATTAGTCCCATCATGTGGAAATTATATGTAGGTGGATGGTGGTGTGAGTGGTACCTGCCCATTAAGGGTCAGGGGATGGAGTGGTCCTACTTCTTTGTACATCATGTCTTATGACTTAGGCCTTAAAGGGGTTAAGGGTTTACATTTTTGTCACTTGAATGTTCGCAGTATATTTAATGATATAGGTACTTTAAAGGACTATTTAATTGAGTCTGACATAGATTGTGCCACATTCTCCGAGACTTGGTTGGATGAGAGTGTAGCAGATAACCACCTTTATATAGAGGGTTATTCTCTACAGAGGTTTGACAGGCAGATACCTGATCTTGGCGACATTAATCACGGTGGTCTACTAACATATACCAAAGATGGCTTGACTTCAAGTAATGAGCTATTTGCATATAATGTTAGCAATAAGGACATTGAAATTATGTGGAATGTGGTCTCGAGAGCCAATATGAGAAGACTAGTAATTGCAAATGTATATATTCCTCCAAAGGGTAATGTAATAAATGCATTGGAAATTATAAAAAACTCCTTTAATGATATTGACTCCGATAAATACAGTGAAATTTTTCTTATGGGGGATTTTAACATAGATTTTCTCAGAGGTAATCCTGATCAAGATAAACTAAATATTGTTGCAGCTGGACTGGGTATACGTCAGCTAATTAAGGATATAACCAGATATAACCCCAATAGGGAAGGCAATGATGCTATCATTGATCTCATACTAACAAACTCAGAACATATTGGGGCATCTGGTGTTAAATCCATAGGAGGTATTAGTGATCACGAGTTGATTTTTGTTACTAGGAAACATATCCCGATTGTGAAAATCCCATTAAGTTTTACAGGCAGAAGCTATAGATTATATAATGAAATAACATTTATTAGGGACCTCACTAATCTTGACTGGAACAATTTTTGGATTTGTGACAATCCACATGATGCCTGGGAAATTTTCATTGCTGCCATACACTACCTTTTAGACATTAACTGTAAAGTAAAAACATTTAACTTTAAGCAGACTAAAAAACCCTGGTTAGATGCAAACCTTATTTCTCTTATTAAAGACAAGAATGAAGCAATAAAGAAATTTAAGAAAACTAAATCACAGGATGATAACAATATTAAACATTATTTGCAAAATTTGTCGAAACAGCAAAATAAATTAGCAGAGGAAGCCTACCATAAAAAGCAAGTTGATGACAACATAAACAACCCCAAGGAATATTGGAAATCTCTAAACAATATTATCAAGCCTAAACCTAGTTCCATATCATTTAACCTGGTTCACCATGATACCTCACTTCCTGTTAACCCTGATGATGCTGCTGACTATATAAATGAGTATTTCATAAATATAGGGCCTAACCTGGCACGCAATCTGAATGAACCATGGACATTCCACCCACCGGTTTATGAACCATCTTTTGTGTTTCATGAGGTAGATATAGCCACTGTGATTAAACTACTGAAAAAGATTAAGCCAAACAAACCTTCAGGTATCCCACTGATAAAAACGTCAGTACTGAAGGCTGCTATGCTGGGTTTACCCAATCATATTACTTTTATTTTTAATTTAGTGATAAGATGTGCCACCTTTCCAGACTCCTGGAAGAAGGCCACTGTGACTCCCTTACCAAAGGGAGGTGATGCCACTGATGTGAATAACCTTCGCCCCATCTCAATCCTGCCATTGCCTTCTAAAATTATAGAAAAAATATTACACAAACAAATATTAGCCCATTTGACAGAAAACAATATTTTATCTGAGAATCAAGATGGTTTTAGGCCTGGGCGCTCAACTTTGAATAGTCTTATTAAATTTACTGATCATATTTATAGGGAGTCGAATACAGACAAAGGAACCACAGCCATCTTTTTAGATTTCAGGAAAGCATTTGATACCATAAACCACTTACTTTTAATAAACAAATTAGGAAAAATAGGATTTAGACCTTCCGCTAGAAATTTAATAGAAAATTACTTAACAAATAGAACACAGTCAACAAAGGCAAATGGCAGGATGTCTCTCTCACTACCGATCCCATGCGGGGTACCCCAGGGGTCCGTTTTGGGGCCATTGCTTTTTATTATATATATTAATGACCTTGGTTTCCCATTAAAACAATTGAGTTGTCAACATTATGCAGATGACACTGTATTATATTATTCAAACAATAATTTATCTTTAAATGTGGAAGAAACTATTAATTCTGACTTAAAGGTAGTAAATACATGGTGTAAAGCTAATAAATTGTCTCTAAATTCCAAGAAAACCAAGGTCATGCATATAGGCACGGAGGCTAATATTAAGACTATGCCCAAGGCTATATTGAAGTTAGACGATGCAGTTCTAACCAAGACTCATACATACAGATATTTAGGTATCACTCTAGACAGCAATCTGAATTTCAAGGCACATACAAAGGGTCTCTGTAGGAATGTTAATCACAAGGTCAGGCTTCTAAGGCGGGTGAGAAGAAAATTATCTGAAAAATCCAGTGCAAAGGTGCTAACCTGTATGATTTTACCAACCATTGATTATGGTGATACACTCTATTATTTTTTATCAAATACGGCTGTCCCATTGACTTAACCAAAGAACCCCGTATTGCACACCCCCCGTGAAATAACCCATGGCCGTATTTCACGGCCCTGTGACGTCATCGAAACGGTGGTTTGTTTACATTTGAACGGCATAGAAATAAGCTAATTTAGACCTTTTAGGCTCCCCCCTACAATAATTTTGGTATTTTGGATCGAAAAGGATAAAAAATAAACACAAAGGTACACTCATTTCAGTCTGTTGACAGGGTTATTTCACTTGTTGACCCTTGGGCCGCATTTCACTCGGCCTACGGCCTCGTGAAATACGGCCCAAGGTCAACTCGTGAAATAACCCAGTCAACAGACTGGAACTCGTGCACCTTTGTCTATTTGTGTTACTAATTTAAACATCTTAGAAAATTTACAGTATGCTTTTAACAGGGGGCTAAAAACTACGTATAATAATGAAGAATTTCATGTTGAGCCCTGTCTGAAGAAGTGTAATGTGAATAAGCTAGATGAAAGACGAACTATGCACCTGAATACTGCAGCCTTTGATATGTCCTTGAAGCCTGACAGCATTGACAACAGAGATATAAGAACCCGTGCTCACGATGAACGGCTTATAAATATTATAAGACCCATAAACCCCTTTTACAGGAAGAGTTATGAGTTTAGGGTCTCTTCCCTTTGGAACTCTTTTAAACAAGAAACTAGGGCCTTTAAGGAAAAGGACAAGTTCCAAAGGTGGAACAAGAAAAGGTATAAGGACATACTCCATCCCCCTGAAAACTGATATTGTGTCGGGTTTATATTGACTGTATTGGTGCCACTCACTCCCACATATACATCCATCCTATTGATATATAATTGTATAATTGTATTATATTGTCTCCACGAGCTCTCTTAATAGGACATAACATCGTCCTCATTGGAATAACATCACCAATTATTGGAAAAACATCTCCAATGTTTATTAATATGTTGTACATTAGGTACATTGGCAATTAGATCAGCCAAGGCTTAATAACACCAGCCAAGGGTCAGCTACATACTGACATGCAAGTGTCTAGGTATGTAACTATACCCAACTGTTATTGTATTTCGAGGCTTCCAGCTAAAGTAATTTTCTTAAGTGAAACAAGTTAATATAAAAAGGCTCATAAACATCTTGAGTCTTCAAAGGATGGAAGCGGATCACAAATAATATTTTTGTACTATATTATTCTATATATAGATATATTTACATGAAGACACTTAACCAACCCATAAGGAAATTGATTGTATACATCTCATGATTACCATCTCTGATTTATATACACACTGGCTGCAGTGCACAAACAGGACCTGGTCCTATGTAATGCAGGTTAAATAAAAGAATTACACAGTACAATCACAGGATTATAAACATGAAATCGGCAACATGGCTTTGCAATACAGAAACAATTTTGGGGAAGAGGGGAGAATCATAACATAATACTATGTCTATATATGTACTGGATATATTCCTGGGGGTCGAGAGGCAATATCATTCATATAAGCCAAGGCCGAAGGCCGAGGCTTATATCAATGATATTGATTCGAGATTATACAATAGCAGCACTCTTAACTTTGTCTCATGGGACAATGCCTCACCAACATAGGACCTAGTTAGCTAGTTGGCTATTCTGATATTTCAAGAAAAAGAAAGAAAAGAAAAAAAGAAAGAAAGAAAGAAAACCCCGGGCGCGGGGGGGGGAGCCCCCGATTTATACAACATCAGCACCAATTAAACAGCACTCTTAACTTTGTCTAATGGGACAATGCCTCACCAACATAAGCCCTAGTTAACAGGCTCTAACACATGTGGCTGTCTGGTCATGCTGCTAGAGTACAGGTTACTTCTAGTTGGCATGCAAATATATGGGGTTCGAATCCCTCAAAGTTTTTAAATAGCATAACTCATTGGGCTAAAAAGGCACAAGCAGTACATATACTATTTGGTAATTAGTATCATCCCAGTGGGCACAAACTGAAGATCAACGTTGAAACAACATTGAATCAACCTCAAATCAATGTTGACAACCGTTTCTCAATGTTGATTCAATGTTCTGTGTCCACTGGGATTGCATGTGTCCCGGGGGAGCAGTTGGTTAGCGGTTGGGCTCAATATTCTGAGGTTGTGGGAACGAGTCCCGCTAGACACCAGGGCTCTCAAAGAGAAAAAGAGATCTTAAATATAACCACCTCTAAGGGGTTTATTAGAAATAAAACTTCTTATACTAATGCCAGATAATTATGTCAAAATACTGTAAAGATGAAAAGCAAAGTGGGAATAGAGTGACTGGCTATGAAACCAGTATGTACAATGCGAGCAAACCCAAGCTCATATGAAGCTATAATGTTATCACACATGACTGTATAGATATACTAAAATGTCCATCTGTATGAAATAAGATACTCCATAGGAAACCCCCTCTGATGAATTCTCCTAGATGTTTTAAGTACACAGGAAGCAGACGGGGAAATAAGGACGATGTAGCTTCAGGCTGTGTGCAGTGAGATGACAGTCAGTCAAGGGAGCTTGTAAATACTACAGTGTGAGCGTGTGTCTCCTCTGGGGCTCTTTTCCGTTGCAGTGTTTGGTTGGTATACCGTACCATCATGTATAAGCGCTGGAGCGCTCTTCAATTTGGCAGGGCTCTTACCCCCAGCGCTTATACAAGACAGGCGCTTATTCAATGTGATGTTTTTAGTGCTTAAGAAATATCTGGAGGCCCCTATACCCCTGACGCTTATTCAAGACTGGCGCTCTTTCAATACCAGGTGCTTTATCGCGATGGTATATGGTATGTATTTATATTGATACTCTAAAGTCATCTCATATGGACTAGCCATTATTTGGTAAAGTCTGGCTTTATTTTTCTATCATTATTATACAAAAGTGATGATTCTGTTTTCCTTCAGTCCTGCTACTCAGGGTTTACCTAAACACTTGAACATGCAGAGAGCTGTGCGCACATGCCCATTAATATTTTTACTGACCTTACTAAAAAGGCTGAATCTGCTTACAGCTACACAGCCGGTGTACTCTCTGGTGGACTCTCAAGCACTTCAGAAAATGTCTTAAAGGTCCAACATCCAAGACACATTCAGGAGCCTTGTCAAAATATGTTTCTGTTGGGGATATAATATAATGTAGTACAGCTAGAGATTGCCTGTGCTACAGCATACCAAATTTATAGTAATATGAATTTGATATTGACTGGTTGCAGGTCATTCAGGAAGTATGAACGATATGCATATGACTCAGTACATTCAATATAAACAAGTTTTAATGCCCTAGCGCTAGCCCTAGCCCTAAAATTAGATGCAAAGTCTTGGAATAAAAATGGTTTCTAAACAAAGAGGATTATTACTCCTCTATCTCGTTATTAAGAAGTGCCTGATCCACTAAAAAATATTATCTAGCCTATGCTATTAGGTAGCCTAGTCCGATTGATATTCTAAAGAAACTTGCATAAGCCCCTTAAAACCGGGAAAGGCTGTAAAGTCCAGCTACTAATTAATTTAGGGGAACTACTTAACAACTTAAAGCATGAAACATGTCTTCTATTTTGACCCAAAATTGAGAAACATGGACATTACATGGACAAATAACCATAGCTGGCGAGCCTGCTTTAAGTCTGCCACGTCTACCAAGTTTTCCCGTCGGCCATAGATAACCATTACCAGTATTTATTTTATGGTACATGATACAAGAAGGGCAAGCAGGATGATATACAAGTCAGTTTATTGCTTCAGGTTTCTCATTCATATTGAGGGTTGCCTCTGTCTGTGTAATCATACACATACAGCTGAGTCTCCTCTTACTGTCAGATTAATGCAACTCATGCATCGAGAGGGCAGATGGTATGGACAAATATGAACCATCCTAAAGGTCGGATCCCTCAACAGCTAGTGCTATCCAATCACATTGGATAGTGCTCGCTGGACCAGAATGGTACGGTTAGTACCAAAATCCTGGATGTACAGCCATTTGAAAAGATTAAAACATTTTTCTTCTTTTCATCCACATGTACAGCTTTGTAAATAGTTAACTACAAGGGGAACTTCTTGTAAAGCGCCGTATAAATGATCTTTATTCTGTCATGCACCAAGCAGACTGGACATGGCATAGGATTCTGTGCAAAACCAGCTTTCAGCTCTCAAAAACATAAACACAAATCATATTTGCCTCAACGTCATTTGATCCAGATCGATGTCACCATTCACAGCTCAAACCAGTACTACTGATGTTAACCCATGCCTGTTTCTGTCACAAAAGAAATCTACTTAAACAGTTGATCAATACAAATCAAGTTACTCCCGATGCCCCTTGCTTTTATTTACTACACAAGAGACCTGTCTGTTTGCAGTCACAAATGCCTGTAGCTCACCCTTTTCCTAATTCCTTTTTGTTGGATGGGCACCACACAAAATAATAGTTTTTTTTGCTTGTATCCAAGCTCTCTACCAGCAACCTTTATACTCATTCTGATTCCATACCCTCCCATATTGTACTAAGAATGGTAGGCAGGGATCTGGTGACCACAGAATCATGATTAAAATCATAACAAGATGAGCCCACAACCATAATATGTAAAAAGTACTGCATAAGTGAATAATGGTAGTTGTAAGCAGAGTATGTAATATCTAAAGTGCAGTAGTAAATTCCAGAACTGCATTTACATTGATCATGAACATTTCTGGCACTCAATTGCTTTAGAAACTTCCTGCAGCTGTTTTATCAGGCTAAGATGCAATGAAAAAATAATTATTTTTGCAAATCGTGGTTGCCTGCTAATCTCATCTTGTCTGGCCAAGGCCGAATGTGTCAGTTCCAATTGCAAAACACAATTTGTGAAGAAGGCCATTCGTATTCAGTTACAGCAGTATGAATTGTAGTTTGTATTGAGTTAAAGTAAACAGCACCAAGGCTGGGAGCCAGTAACAACACCTTCATATTGAATCAACAGCTTGGCTTGAAGGAATTAATAACTTTGAGGCCCATGTGAAAATAATCTGAAAAGGTTCCAATATTCTTATCAGTTCTCTTTTCTTATCAGATCCCCAGAAAGATGTAAACTAAGACATTTATTTTTGGAGGGAAAAGTCCTGTAAAACTCTAAAGGTTAAGACTTGAATATTGCTTTGATGCACCATAAGGTAAGGCCAGGCTTGGGAAACAGAAAAGGCCAGGGTTGGGTATCAGCAGTTATCAGCAAGGTACATACTTTGGTATAAGAAAGCACCAACTTTAACCACCAGAAAGCACCAGGCGTGAGCATCAAGAAGGGCCAGATTTGAGCAACAGGAAGGGCCGGGTTTGAGCATCAGGAAAAGTCAGGATTGGGTATCGGAAAGGGCCAAGTTCGAGCATTAGGATGGCTAGGTTTGAGCATCCAGATAGGCCAAGCATTAAGAAGGCGTCAGAAAGTGTCAGGTTAGGGCATCAGGATATCTAGGTTTGGATGTTAGAAAGGGCTGGATTTTGGCATTAGAAAGGTTTGGCTTTCAGTAAGAGTCTCCACTGTGTGGTGCTATGAAATGCATTATAAATTGAACATCCCAAATAACAGTGATAACAGAATGTTGGCGGCCAATTAGTGTCTTATCAGTCTGCCATACTCCCCTATCTAAACTTCAGCTGTGACATTATGGTCACCACTGCTATCAGGATTGTAGGGATTCTGGTGTATTGGAGCTGTGTGTTTGAAAATATTTTTTTACAGTGAAATTTAGAAACCTGTGTTAGGTGCATACCTTTTATGATATTGCATGTTCAACCCAGACCCATTTTGTTGGCTTATTGAGGTAAAGACTTCAGTTATGTTGGTTGCTGTATCCAAGTGGGCTTTGCTTAAATTCTACAAAGGTCGATATGTGAGGTGCTGTCTATATCCTCTGAGGAAAAAAGGTCTGATTTCTTGGAACTAAATTGTCTATTGTAGCCTACTTATCATGCTTGGCCATTCAGAACTCTGTCTAAAAAGCCTTAAGTCATTCTTCAGTATACAAATAAGTCCAATCCATGAATAACCTCATTATCAGATTATTAGCTAAATGAAACCTATCATTATGCCACACTGTCGGTCTTTAGTACCATATGAATATAACTAGCTTTCCAAATGAATGGCCAACTCTTCATGAAAAGGAAATAATATAGGCAGTACATTCACAGGATTATACACATGAAATCGGCGACATGGCATTGCCATACAGAAACAATAAGGGAGGGACGATGTTGAGAATCATGATATACATTATGTCTATACATTAGAAATAAAACTTCCTATACTTATGCCAAATAATTATGTCAAAATGCTGTAAAGATGAAAAGCAAAGTCGGAATGGAGTGACTGGCTATGAAAACCAGTATAAACCCAAGCTCATATGAAGCTATAATGTTATCACACATGTATCTAGATATACTAAAATGTCCATCTGTATGAAATAAAATACTCCATAGGAAACCCCCTTTGATGGATTCCCCTAGATGTTTTAAGTAAACAGGAGGCAGACAGGGAAATAAGGACGATGTAGCTTCAGGCTGTGTGCAGTCAGATGACAGTCAGTCAAGGCAGCTTGTAAATACTACAGTCTGAGCCCGTGTCTCCTCTGGGGCTCTTTTCCATTGCAGTGTTTGATTGGTATTAGGCACTAGCGAGATACTGATGGCGTCACAATGTGTTCCTCTGGTACCAATTGTATCCCCCTAGTCACCAGCAACCAGCTTAGCCAAATCTCATGTCAGGGATTAGGGTACTAACAGGGTGTGAGTATTGTGAGTGGGTTGTACCTGGGCATTCTTTATGGCACCTGTCCCTCATAGAGTAGTGGTTAGCATGGTGGATTCATGATGCAGAGGTCCTAATGTCAAATCCCTGTCAAGTCATATCTTGGTGATCATACCATGCATTTATATTCTTATATATCAAATATATTTTGCTTTGATATGTAAAAGTGAGAAACAACCTTGAAATTATATCAAAGAAATATCAATAGTGTTTGGACAAAATTTGTATTCTGGGACACAGTCTCTGGCTGGGCTGGTAGCTGGAGAGCAGAGGGAATACAGAAGGGTACAATTGCAAATGGTGCACAACACTGGACATCTAGCTAAGGCGGAATACTGTACCATCATGTATAAGCGCTGGAGCGCTCTTCAATTTGGCAGGGCTCTTACCCCCCGAGCTTATACAAGACAGGCGCTTATTCAATGTGATGTTCTTAGTGCTTAAGAAATATTTGGAGGCCCCTATACCCCTGGTGCTTATATAAGACTGGCGCTCTTTCAATACCAGGTGCTTTATCACGATGGTATACTGTATGTATTTATATCGATACTCTAAAGTCATCTCTTAATTATGGACTAGCCATTATTTGGTAAAATTTTGGCTCTATTTTTCCATCATTATTATACAAAAGAGCTGATTCTGTTTCCCTTCAGTCCTGCTACTCAGTGTTTTCCTAAACAGTTGAACATGCATAGAGCTGTGTGCACATGCCCATTAATATTTATACTGACCTTACTAAAAAAAACGGGCACCTTAGAGAAACGTTATATAACGTTATAAAATGTTGTATAATGTCTTTTGTCTTTTAGTTGGACATGAGAGAGTCAGGTTTGACAACATAATATATTCAATTAGCACAAGAGGCCACATGCCACATTGTACTGGAGATATCCGGGTGTAAATATTGGATGAACACTTGAGTTGATCATATCCATACGCCCGTCAATGTAATTGCTAACCCCACCACATCAGTCAGAAATGAAAGGCAGCCAGGTTTACTTAATGCCTAATAGTCATACATTCGTAGTCCACTGGGGAACTTTGGCCGATTAAGCCCATACGTTTCTGCTGTGTAGATAAAATGTCATATATGTGACACGATCTGCGAAAAAGGCTCCAAGTGCAGGGTGCACTAATACCCAATTGAACATTGAATCAACAGAACAGAACATTGAATCAACATTGATAAATGGTTGTCAACATTGATTCAATGTTTATTCAACATTGATTCAACATTGAACAGAATTTTGTGCCCACTGGGTAAGGTCCCTTATCCCAGTACATGCCACATATCATTTCTCAATTCCATAAGCATACCTGTGATATGGACTGCCACTTCTGTCCATCAGTTTAGCAGAGCTCATAAATACTTGTCATTACAAAATATGAGTATAATATAGTTGTTAGAATTGATTAGATCCAACAATTATATGGCATGAATGTGCTTCATAATTCATTTCTATTTCATTTGTATTTCTTTGGAGAGAATAATGAAATTTAGGATGGGAATAGTTTCCTAAATTGACCCATAGCATCATAAACATCATAATTATATATATATATATATATATATATATATATATATATATATATATATATATATATATATATATTGAAAATGGGTATTCATTGGATGTTAATACAATCAGCAACTGATCATTTCAAGGTGCTCTCTAAACGCATGACTTGTCACACTGGATCAAAAAGTAGCTCAAATATTAGATTACTACTATAACGAAGAGGGAGAAACATGTAAATGTAATTCAATTTCAATTCAAGCTCAAAAGACTTTACTGAGAGTATCAAAAACATTATTGTTATTCAACAATGGACCAACCAAACCCTCGGTGAAAATACAAATATGGTTCGTAATGTAAATGTTTTACAGACATCATCTGTTATCATGAGTGGAACACGTACAAACATGAAAATAAAATGAGACTCTAGGTCTTAAAGGTCTGCAGTAAAGTAATTTAGTAAGCAAATCGATTTAGCTGTCTGGATACAATCCCAATATATTTCTGAATAGAGGCATGGACTCCAATTCAGCAGATTAAATCAACCTTAAATGGTTGTATCAGCAGAAGTAGAACCCTGTGTCATGAGAAAAGGACAGACGAATAGATTGTTTTATTATTATGAACACAAATTCAGAGAAGATTCTGATTAAACATGATCGTATATTGAAGCTGTAGTTTTCCTTCTCTTTTTTAAATGGAAGGTGATAAGACCTGAAAGCCACATATCATTATCTATATTCATAATCACATAATTAGTATCTATATCTTCTATATTAGATAACCAGGTGTCATTCCCTCCCCTATTGCTTTGGGATAAGTGCAGTCTGTACTCTTGTTCCCCAACCACCTGTTTGGACCTAAATATAATAGATCAAATCTCCAAATAACAGCCCACTCCTCCATATAATGCCAACCTACCTATATTGACTACCTAATGCATGTTGAGCCAAAGGCAGAAATGGCTTACAGACATCTAGGTAATGAAAGGGAAAGTGCACCTATCTTGCCTGGAGTCACTGTAATGTAACTGTTGATGGAATGTCACATAGGTCAATGGAGATGGTTATTGTATAGGTTGGTGATATACCCAGGTTCCACTGACACGCTGATCTCACCTAACCTACCTGTAACCAACTGATAATCAGGTAATGGACCAACCATCTTGCCTCCTGATTAAGTTACAGAGTAATTGCTGCCTAATCATTGTATTTCAAGGCACAGCTATGTCTCTGATGTGCCTTCTTCACTGATGTGTCTGACTGTGGACCAAGGTCATAAAGCTTAACTAACAATTTCTGTACATCATTTTAATCATCCTAAAGTAGAACTAAAGCTTTTATTTTCTGTTTGAGAAATATCTGACTGGCTGGGACACAGCTTATTTTATAACTAATGAATAAAAAATAGGTGTAGAGGGAGACCAATATAGAGTAACCATACAAGCAACTATCACAGAGATCTAGCTCTGGGCATAGAAACTTTACCATGTAATACATATTATCATGTGAATAACCACGTAATGATGCCCTGACAGGTTAACAATACCAGGGAATCCATATACACCCACCCTATGACCTAATTGTGCTCTCACCTTCTTATCATCTTGCTCTTGGTGACTAATAGTCACACTATCCTCTCTTGACTGCAACCACACCTCTGAAGGGTGGTTGCAGTCAAGGCCATATTTCCCATCCCTCCTCAACCACCGCCCCTCCCTGTTATGTCTCACCCCTGTTCTCTCACATCCTTTCCACAATACTGTACCTATTATCAGATTCATCCTGTCATGTTCATATTCGCTTTGCATTTTCTTTATCCTATATAATTGTCTGAGCCTCCTGACCCCAAGCCCCTCACATGCCTGTCCATGTACTATCCAACATGGCAAAGCAGTGATAGAGACGTTGGAGGACAGCCAGACAGCCAGTCAACATGACAGAGGCAGAGATGCAAGAGTAGATATAGGCCTATATATAGCTTTATTGTACCATATCGTGGCAGGCGGCCAGGGTAGCTGATCACTCCAGAGGTTGGTCCGTATCTCCCAATACTGTCTACAGAAAAACTCTCCTGAAAGGTTATAAGACTGATGGACGGAGAAACTTATTTGTGCCAATGTGATGCTTAGCCATTCTATGGTGAAATATACAAAAAGGTCTAAATAGGGGTGGGAGGGGGGGGGGGCTCAGCAGGGCCCAACCAAGTATACCTGTTGTGAATACTGTCATTGTTATCTGTATTCAATCCTAATTCCACACCATAGGTACAAATGGTTCTAAAAGTAATTACGTTTTGACACTTTTTCCTGAATGTAAGGTGGGAAGTAGTTCATTTAGGTGGTTTTAATTGCACCAGGCTGTACATTAAATAATAGTCATGTATTAGTCTTTACTTAGGGAGTGATCATCTTTTCACAACGGGTGTACGGAATTTGTTCCCCCCAGCAGGTCGAGTACATTGGATGCGGATTTAAAATAAAGTAATGTAAAATTGGTTTGAAATATCTTACCACCTACCCTCCCAAATTCACCCCACTGTTGTTAAAAGATGAGCACAATCTTACAACAAAACTATTGAGGTATTAACACATGAATGGCATCAAGAAGGATATCGGGCATTGCATGTAATATGGAATTGTGGCATCAAATTGAATTGTACATTTTACCATAGAGCGACTGTGCTGTGCAAGGACAGAATGAACTATATGGTCATACTTATGTATGGTAGATATTTTCTTAGCACTTCCAATTCCAATTGAAAATAACTTCATTACAATAGAGCTATGTACATGAAAAGTATTCTACAGATTGAAACAATATTTCATATATGATGATATTAACAAGGTCGAATCAATTGTAGTTAGGATATACTTAAATACTCACAATCTCATAATGATTGCAGACTTTGTTGCCACAGATCTGAGTAATTGTCCATATATATCACTGAGCTGTTTGATAACCTGGCAAAAGCTGTCATAGACAGATCAAGCAGTGTCTTAGATTTGGGATGAATGCCATAATATCTTCTATATAATATCTTTTGGCATGCATCAGAATTATCCAACCCTGAAGTGTTCTGTTGGTTGGTAATTAGTGAGTGTTGTGACTGGATGATGATGGCTAATTATTACATTGTTCTTCCCTTCTTCTTGATCAAGCCTGAAATGATGATGGTGTGTGCGGTGATAGTTGGGGGTTATAATTGTTGTCATAGTGACAGATTGGACAGGAAAGCATACTGTGAACAGCGACACCTGTTCTAAACATGGTTTCTATCTGAATTATGGAAGAATCTTCAGCGCTGCCATGTAAGACATGTGCTGATTTAATTTTATTACACAATGTAATATCATCCAATGGTTATGCTATACATAGATTGAAGATCATGACAATAATAAAAAGTAATTGGTTATAAGTTAGCCACACTCAGGTATGTATTGAAGCACATTCCATAGATCACCACTGACAATCTGACACCAACAATTGGATACAATGCTCAATTCTGTCTACTGATATGTAATTCCATCATACCACAGTGTGTGTTAGCCTTAATTTCACAGAAAAGAGTTTCCATACACAGAATGATTAGATCACACTTATAATAGCCTCCCCTATCCTATTAATATTGTAACTTGTAACGCGTAAAGATTTTTTTAACATCTCTTTACATGTTTCATGAAGCAAAGAGACATTCAGTTCTATGTTAATGCCCCATTAACATGGGTATATTGTTAGAGTAAGTTATTCCCAGCAGGTGGCCGCTGCCATACCTGGGGGAGCTCTTATATATTAGTGCTCTGTGTACACACCAGAGGGCAAGGTCTGTGGTCGTCGCTGCTCGCTACAGGCGCCGCACAGTTGGCTTTTTGAATTTACTTGTATGTTTTTGCACTTACTTGTATATCAGACTTGTATGTCTTGAACTTGTGTTCGTTTATTAGTAATAAAATAGGGCAGGTTAAGCCAGCCATACGCGCAAGCACCATTATATATATATGTCTCGTGTTCCATTATATTATCATGTCTTCATTACTATACGTTAAATACAATATTGAGAGGATTAACCGATTTGCAAATTGAAACACCAACGAGACAGCAAAAATATATGTGTAATTTTGAAACAAAAATCAAGTTACCCAGGATTACCTCCAAGCTCCCACCTTGCAATTAACAATTGCGAAGTGGAAACTATTGTCCAGCCCATTGGGATATAGCCCAGCTGACATTGTCCTTTCACATTTGGTGGAGGTGAGTTTGAACTGAACTGACTGCAGAAGCAATTTTTGTTTGATGCTAAAGGAAGAAAATAAAAGGGAATATGGGAAACCTCCAATGAAATAATGTTAGGGCAAGGAGAATGCTGCATCTGATGCTATCCATTAAATTAATCGTATCATTCTCAACATAGAGGTAATTTCCCTGCTTTGTTTTTATCATTGGATGTTATTATTGAATAAAGGCTCTTCCAGTGAAAAACTATATATATATTTTGTTATTATTGCTGATAAACAGATGCTGCTAGATAGTTCATTATTAGTTGGCCATTCGGAATAGCCTCTACACTTTACACAAAAATGTTTGTTTGAGGTTCTTATTCAACACTTGAACATCATAATGTTTTAAAAAGACCATCATTGTGTTTTGATGTTATACAATGAAACATTCTTTGTTTGTAGCCTAACATGAAGCCTACAGCAGCCAGCTCAATTAACTGGTGCAACAAGCCAATCCAGGCTATGGTGGCTGTTCAGAACGAGGTACTCATTACTGTAAAGGACTGCTGAGATACGCATAGTATAAAAATGTGTCCTACTGGCTGCAGAGCGCATTAACACATTAGTCTACTCTTTAAAATGGAAGTGTCTATCAGGATCTTAATTGAATACTGTCATAGCACTGCTAATAAAACTTCTTTTCATTTTTTTTACCAAGACAAAATGTGGAATATTTTAGTAATGAGCAGTGTGCAGACCAAAAATCTAAATTAACTAGCCTGCTTGAAGTTTGCCATTAACAGTGTAATAAGCAAGAGTTATTATGCAGAAAATGATGTGTAACTGTAAAAGGCATAGAGGATAATGTGCTTATTTCATTGGCTGCATTTTCCCCATATGGAGTGCTGCCTCTGTGTAATCCCACACGCGTAGCTGAGTATCCTCTTACTATCAGGGCAATGCCCTCTTGCACTAACAGTCAGCCAGGACAGTTTTCTTTATCAGAATTCATATGTTCTTGGAGTCAGAACAATTATACCAGTACCAGAATCATAGATCTATGTGCCACCATTCCGAACTGATTAAATTATACTTCTTGGCATCACATCAGCTTCTTTACAGCAGCATAAAGAGCATGTTAAAATTCAACAATCCTTAGCAAGAAACATAGGAATGACATGTCTTTTGCACCCAGCAGATTGGATATGGAATGGGGGTGTATCTGCCAAACCAACTTTATTTCAGGAACATGCTAAACAAATCATACTCACTTCAACACAGCCCATTGTCATTTATCCGGCTTTGTGGCAACCTCAGCACCCAAAACCAGCCGCTACAGCTAATTACACCTAATTGCACATTGTCATTTCTTTTTTGATCACATAGTACAACATACAGACATAATTTCTAGGCAAAACTAATGGCAAATGGAGACAGTGCTTTATTTTTATAGCTAAATTATGCCAGAGGGAGCTTAAAATATGAGATATCTAGACCTAAATTGGCCGTTGTTGGGCACATGTTCAAGCTTTTAAAGCATCACGCCTATGTCCCAAGCTGGGTCTTCAGACCCTTTGCATTAAACATTGAGTTTGGAATTTTAATCTATTCCCAAGGCGGTCTATGCTCTAAACTCACATTCGATTAGGAATTGGGTGAATTATCTGCTGACATATGGGGCAAAATGTGAGCATGAGGAAAACTCTTTTGAAACCCTTTGAAGCGGTTCTTTATCTAAGCTAAAACCTGTTTGGCAGACCAAGAGTTAAAATTTCCTAAAGTAATGCATAGTGGGATAGCTGAAACAGTTTTACTGTATTATGTTTAACCATGGCTCAGTCCTCTACAAAACTTTAAAATCAAATGGCTTGGCAACCGCTTGTCCCATCAACTTCTGCTTCAAAGTGTTTAAAAGGTACAGATAGCTACTTTCTAACTGATTTGGAGAGCAGATGGACTACTTAAAGTGGTGATTTCTAACATGCCGGCACACCTTTTTAGAGGTTCACATCTCAGGGACTAGAGGGGCTGCAGTCATCAATGAAGGCAAAAAGGAAGCCAAATTCTGTTTTACATTTCCTATGGGCATTCTATATTGAAAACCATAAAGTGGCTACCTGTAATGGCTGCTTGAGTAATGAAATACCGGTAGCAAGAAATTGAACATTTCAGATAGATTTCATGGTTTCCATGGCAACCAGTCTTGCAATTTTCAAAATATGCAAATAATGATAATGATAAGATCTGAATGACCTTCATCTTAGACTTACTGTAGTATCTGGATCACCATTGTAGGTACAGTGGTTGTGAAATGATCTGTGATTCCTGAAAATCAATAGGGGTAAACCATGTTTTCTAGGTCATGTCTTGGTACCTAACTTTTAAAAAAAAATCAAGGAAGCACTGCATAACCATATTATTATCTACTTCAGTATTCTAAAGTGTAGTGGTTTCATCAGGGCACAGGGTGGCAGCCAGTGACTTAGGGAATTAACACAGCTTGGGAACCTGTGAGAAACAGATTTGAAAGACTTCCAATATTTACCCACAGATTAAGCCAACGCACAACTACTATGTTTAACTCTACTCTAAGTTTAAAATGGCATTAAAGTGGCATTTACTAGAATTAGATATGCTTAAAGTCTTCCTTTATCATATTTAATTTACTCAAATGCAAAGACTCATACAGTGTGAGTCACGCTGGAGAGTAGCAGCTCTCCAGGCAGCCTGTGGCATCATCAAATACATTCTGAATTGCCCATCTCAATGACAGTGATAACACAATCTTGCAGACATCTTGCCAATTAGTTTCTCGTTGGTAGGTAATATTCTCCTGTTTAAACGGGGGAGCCAGGGCAACTATTGGTATTAGCATATTGGATTGCAAGGATTATGTGGGATATCATTTTTCAGTATTATTAAGATCCCTGAGTTGTGTCAGTCTGGAATGCAAAATACAACTTGCCCTCCAGACATTAAACTACCTAACAATTAATCAATCAATAATTATGTTAGGTGAATATGTTTCAGGGTGTTGTTTGGGTTGGATCTGCCCAGACAAGCCTATATAGGGTGATGTATGAGAGACAGGGTATTCATCCTTTTCCTGTTTCCTGTGTCCATCCCTAATGTCATTAGAATGGACAGAGCAACATTGTGAGTGCCATCCCTTCATACACATACACATTTACCTTCTCCAAACTCACAGTTCTAAGTGATGACCATTTCCTGGCATGGTACATCAAGATGTTGTGGGGTAATAGCATATTCAAATTAACGCTGATAAGATCTAACAGTATATATTTAAATCACTGTCTCGTCCTGTAACCTAAATAAAGATACATGCAGTATTATACATTATAGCATTTAATGGCTTCTTGGAAATTCTAGGAGGCTGCAATACCCCTTTATTAGTTTGCTGGTGCCAATCAAATTAATGAAAAATGTTCAGGACTGGTTACTATTGTGGGATTGAAGAACAGCAGAATGAGGCTACTTTTGTAGTCATGAAGTTGTAGATAAATGGCATCATAAGCTCAGTTCTGATATGGCAGGTTTTGGCTCTGATTGGTCCAATCCTCCAAGAGAGGCACAAAAGGAACAGAGAGAAGGAATTCATGTGCTGTATATGAAATAAAGGAATACTGTTGTAGCCTAATGCAACAAATATTGTATAGGTCTTTGTATTCATAAAGACACCTCATTGTAGGATGACATTTGGAGCCCTCAAAGATTTCTCCAAGAGAGATAGTTGCCCTTCAGCAATATGTAACACTTACAGTGAGAATACAAATGCAATCATCAATATAGCGTGAAGTATCTCCCAAGGAAAGTCTGTACCAATTTCACTAGCCCAAGACTGCTTGAAGTGCAAAATGCCAAGGTGCAGCAGGGGATTCTCATGCCAACTAGGGTGGAACTGTTTTGGTCCATCGGGGCTGTGGGGGCAGAGGGGTGTTTGTTGTTCGAACCGTCCAGCTGCCCGGGCTAGTTACAGGCATGTTTATGGAGAATACAGTAGGCTTTTGAGAACTATTCCCTCTCTGATTACAACTTTCTATATTTCGAATGTAAATGTTACGTTTTTTATGGGAAATTGGCACATATACCACTCTCATGTTGCCATAGAAACCATTATACTGTCCTAAATGAAATATTTTGGTCCTCATCTCTCGGAAGCTACCCTAAAAGCAAACATGGTGTGATACCCATAAAAACCCTTAGATGAAAGTGAACCCATCAGATTCCTAATGTAAAGATATACTGTACCCATGACAAATAAAGCCCATGTAATGAAATACCACATAGAGAATCCTCAGTGGGATTGCCATAAATTCCTCTAGATGCACGGAGGAGGCAGGGCAATAAGGAGGCTGCATGGAGCTACAGACTATGTGCAGTGAGATCACTGTCAGGGGAGCTGCATACTATGGTGTAAGCCTGTGTCTCCTTAGTGAAAGGCTGCTGTATGTTTAATGCCTCCTACATACCACCATCTTTATCTAGTACATAGCAACTCACCAATACGTTACATAAACAAAGTCATATTACGCATTACTAATACTTACCCATACATCAAGTACTAAAGATGGTCGATCTGGTGTTCTTCCGAGAAGCTCCAAATCTCAGCAATGCATCATCAGTATATCAAATCAATGTGGACTTATGTTAGGAACCTGCTTTTTTAAAGAACACAATTATGATGGACCTGAATTAACATAAGTTTTGATTGTTTAAAAGGAACTTAAAAGATCCACTGGTTGTCCCCTGCCAATTGGTATTCTGTGTTGATATTAGATAATAGTGGAAAATGGTCTCATGAACATAAGCCTTAAAGGCAATGGTACTAGAATGAAGACAGTGTGTTTGAGTGAGAGTTGTTGCACTATGGAATAAGGACAAGAAAACTAGCAACTGCAATTTGCTGGGTGACCTGATGAAGTTGTCCCCAATCATCTGTAATTCTATGCTACTTTCATAAAAACTAATTTTAGAGATCTCTGAGTATAAATATCAAAAAGATGTCTAAGCTTAATTTCCAAGCCAACCCTGACAGGCAGCGGTGGGCATATCTGAAAACCCTGGAGCCAATGCAGGACTGGTTGTAGCCAAGACACATATTGGAAGGATGTGCTCTCGTGGGCATTTTTCACAATGCGCAGCAAGGGATATGCCCCTATTAAACCTTTCCCCAGCCCACAAGAAAGTTTCGGAAGTTTACATTTAAAATGGTGTGTTCTGGTGCTTTTTGGCACAAAATATAATACTGCTCCAATGATTCTGTAATTGCCCTCTTTTTATTGGGACTGGAACATTGTTTCTGGAGGGAAATGGTCTGGACATTTTTTGAAATTCTTTACCCCAATGGTGTACTCTGATGCATTTTAGCAGATAATACTTTGGGATCAGAAAGGGTCAGGTTTGGGTACCAGTATTATGAAGCGCCACCAAGTTTGGGCATAAGGAAGGGCCAAGTTTTGGCACCCAGGTTTTGGCACTAGATCACAATTAACATGTTATTTCAGATTAAAAAATTGGAAAATTAAAAAAGAAATTAAAGTCAAATAATGTATTTTAGTGCAATTTAAAAATGTATCATAACTTTGGTTATAGTTGGACAATTTACCAAATTCTTTCAGTTTTGGAAAGCTTGGGGTCAGGAGGGCATTGTCGCCAATTTCAAGGCCAGTGTCGCCACTTTTTGGCGACATGGCAACAGCTGCCCACCCCTGTGGAATCAGACATGAGAGCCATAATTTTTATATCAATTCAGAAAATTATTTTTTTTCGATTTCATAACCAATATTCTATTTTCACACAAATGCGAACTAAACTGTGTTATTTCCATAATGTTTGAATGTAAATATTTACAAACACATCAGTGAAGAGAGCTTGATAAAATATATCAATGATTTATTACACAACAGGAATGAATGACTTATCATTGCATGCATTGAACATCATTAGCTGCCCCATATAAAGCTGATCTCATCCCCCACGATTATGAGTTGCATAGTAACTGATAATTGTGAACTTTTACTAAGAAATGACGGAAATCTCCATTTTTGGTAACAATGTAACTTTCAACCGTATTTTGAATAGATTTTAATAATTGGAATATCAATAAAAGAAAAAAAATGCATTTCCGGAAATCACTCTAAGATCAGTGCCCAATAGTTACATTCATTAAATATATTTTCCATTTCTATCCCATAATGCTATTCAAAGCAAAGGAAGCTAAAAAAGAAAGTTTTTGTTTCATTTACGTTCCATAGCTATCAAAAGCTTATAAAATGAAACTAATTTGAGACATTATGATCAAATTTATGTATGATATACCTAGTTCCAAAACAATAATAAAGCAAAAGCAAATTTGTATATTTGTAAATAAGACATCGGTGTAGAGGGAGACCAGTATATAGTATTCATAAATGCCGCTATCACAGAGACCTATCCGTAGGTATACACATTTACCATGTAATACATAATGAATAACCTATCATCTCCGTACGTAATGATGCCCTCACAGGCTAGCAATCCCAGGGAATCCATATACACCCACCCTTTGCTGTAAGTGTGCTCTCACCTTCTTACCATCTCTCCTCCAACCTCATATTTTGTGACTGATAGTCACACTACTCTCTCTTGACTGCACCCTCCCCTCAATTCCCCACCCCTCCTCAACCACATCCCCTCCCTTATGGCTCACCACTGTTTTCTCAAATTCTTTCTACAATACTGTACCAGGTATCAGCTTCATCCTGTAATTTCATATTATGCGCTCTGCATTTTCTTTATCCTATATAATTATTAAAACCTCCAAAGCCTCCAAAAACTCCAAGCTTTTCACATCACTGCCGCTTTAATTTACGAGCCAACAAAGTCACACAGTTATACAGATATAGGGGGACGGCCAGACAGCCAGCTAGCATGACAGAGGTAGAAAGGCAGGAGTAGATATAGGCCTATTTATAGCCTTATTGCAACATATCATGGCAGGCAGCCAGTCTAGCTGATCACTCCAGGGGTCCTAATCTGCTAATGGTTGTCTTGAATCCTTTCTAGAAAAACTCTTCTGAAAGGCTATATGACTGATTGGTAGAGAAACCTGTTGGTGCCAATGCAATGCTCAGTCATTGTACGGTAAAACATACAAATAGGCCAATTTAGGGGGGGGGGAGGACTCAGCAGGGCCCAACCAAATATACTCGCTGTGAACACCATTGTATCCTGTATGCAATCCTGATTTCTGCATTATTTTTGGTATCCTAAATCTAATTATGTTTTGACACCTTTTCCTCAATATTGTAGGAATTAACTCATTTACGTTGGTTTAATTGCACTAGACTGTACATATGTTTATATGTTATTCTTCATTAAGGGAATGCCTTTAACCTTCCAACCACAGGGGTTGGTGACATTCCTACAGACATGCCAATTTCCCATCTTCTCATCCCAAACTCCCGTCTCCCCCTGACGATCAAATTTCTGGTGTGGATACGCCCTTTGAGGCATAGCAATGCGCAGGCTTTTTCTCTGAGAACTGCAGAATTGTTTTTGCTCCCCGTCCCCCCAAAGAGGGATTGAAATTGTTTACTACCCCTCTGTCAAGGGATTAACCTTTTTTACCACCCCCCCTGTTGTTATAAAAAATGAGCACTTCCTTACATCAAGACATAAATGGCATAAAGAAGGATACAGAGCATTACATAATTATATTGCCTACTATAAAAATGTAGCATCAAATAGAATTTCACATTCTAACATAGAACGAGCATGCTGTTAGATATGAACTCCCTGTTGGATGGCTTTTAAAATGATTCTATACAATAATCTATGGTAGATATCCCTTCAGCCAATTATTATTTCAATTGAAGATAAGTCCCTTACTATAGAGCTATGTACATGAAAAGTATTCTACAGATTGAAATGGTATTTCATAATGGATTATGTGGGGGGATGCCAGGTGGATCCAATTAAATGCAAGTAGTATATCCTCGGCTACTTGTAATACCATTGCAAACTGTATTGTCATAAATCTTACAAAAGCTGTCTTCATAAACAGACCAAGCAGTGTCTTAGATTTGGGCCATATGCCATAATAACATGTAGTGGCCTGCATCAGAATTGTCTAACCCTGAAGTGCTCTGTGGTTTGGTAATTAGTGAGGATGGTGACTGCATGATGATGGCTCCTCACAGCACAGTTCGTCCCTTCTTGACCAAGCCTGAAATGATGATGGTGGTGAGGTGATGGCTGGGGGGGGGGGGGGTTATTACTGCTGTCAAAGTGAGATAGGACAGGAAAGCATACTGTGAACAGCAACAGCTGTTATAAGCACGATTTCTATCTGAATTATGGAAGAATTGCTCAGGCCATGAATCATCAGAGCTGTCATTTTAGAATTGTGCTGATTGAATTTTACTGCAAAAGTAATATCATCCCATAGTTATGCTATATACATAGACTAAGGATCATAACAATGATAAAAAATGATTGTTTATAAGTTGGCCACGCCGGGGTATCTACTGAAGCACATTCCATGGATGACCATTGATAATGATTATCTGACATCATCAATTGCATACAATGCTCTAAGTTCTCAATTCTGTCTACTGATATGTAATTTCATCATACCACAGAGTGTATTACCCTTTATTTCACACAAAGAGCCTCAGTACACAGAATGCTTAGGCCATACTTATAATAGTAGGGAGTCCCATTCAGTGAGCTGAGCGTGTCCCCGCCGCTACCACTGTAGGTATTGGTACACCATGACCCTTACCTGTGTCTAAGCACGGAGCCTGCACATCTCCCTTAATGTAAAATCCGGGAGAAACTATGCATCACCCATTCAAACAAAAGACATGGCAGTATCCTACACACTCCAGGGCACATTTAAATCGAACACCTGTTTTGAAAATAATTTTTAATCCATAAATTATGGTTAAAATAGAGTTCAATTCTGCCATAAGACTGAGACAGAGCAATAAAATGAAAACAGGTGTCTTACCCATTGATAGCCTACACATATTAGAATAACATGCATGCATAACATTTGACCTAATTATTACCATCTCTCCCGGAAATTAGGCATAGTGATTGTTAGTTTAAAACCATTAATAAATTGAAGGGTAACCCAAAAGTATATCCCCAAAGGCCACTGAATCAAATTCTAATATGGTAGAATTATCAGGTATATATTCCATTCAGTTACTTATATATTGAAATTTAAACATTAGGGATTTTCACCTATCAGGCTCATTGACTGTACACAGGGTGATTACCCCCCATGCTACAGTGTGCACACACACTCACCATAGCCTAACTAATGGTGCCACCGGTCTGCAGTTATATATAGAACCAGTAAATGTGTAGAGACTTTTTGTACTTCAAATGGCTTTCATGCATTTACTTCTAAATGAATCATTATTCCGTTTTTTACTTTGGGTCAGTACATGTCTTCTATATTAAGACCACCTTTTAAATATTATGTATGATAACTTATTTATTTCCAATGGAACTCCCTAATAATAGCCTCTCCTATCCTAACATGACAAGATACTATTTGATTACTTTGTTGTTAGAGTATCCATCACCCAAATAAAGTCCACAAGTTTTGGATTCCATAATTGCCATATGAAGTTAGATAAGTACAATATTGTGATAATATAACTCATAAAAATGTTGTAATCCTCTCTATTTTATATTTCATGAGCTTATTGGCAAAGAGATATTGATCAGAGGACTAATCAATTTGACAAAAACTGAAAGACTGACAAGACAGCATAGATATTATGTGTAATCTTGAAACAAACATATTAAGTTACCCGTGGATGATCTTTAAGCTCCCGCCTTACGATTAACAGTTATGATGTGGAAAAGCCTGTTAGGATGTAGTGTAGTTAACATATTGATATATTTTAGTGTGAGAACAGTTTAATTCAAAATTCAAAATTCAAAACTACAGTATTCACCATGTTTTCTCTCAGGTTATGGTAATTCAAAATCATCCTTTCAAACTTGGTGGACTTGGAACTGTGCCACACTGTGTAGGCAATTTCTATTAGATTCGACTAAACTAAGATAAAATGAAAGGAATAACTAATTATAAGAAACACCCCGTGAAATAATGCAGGGGCAAGTTGAACACTGCATCTGATGCTATCCAGTAAATTAATTATATCATTCTCAACATATAGAGCTAATGTAATTTCACCACATGGTTTTTCTCATTGGATGCTATTATTGAACAAAAGCTCCTCCAGTGGAGCCCATACATTAATTAGGTCATAATTGTTGCTAGACAGATGCCGCTTGATAATTCATTATTAGTTGAAGAAATAGTATGCCTAAGGGGGAATAATCTATTTCTTCTTAGTATTATAGACTGTCAGCTACATTGTCACGTGATACACATGCCTGAAGAGAGATTAGTATAAGAAATGACGTCTTCACAATATTCTTCATTAACAATATTTTATCTCTGCCTACCTTCCAGATGTGTCTTCCCTTGGGAACTCTCTGCATCTATCAGCCCTCTATCTACACAACATTTTATGGGCCACGACAATCTTGGAAAATATACCAATTATCACATACCAAATAAAAGCTTTTAATAGTAAAATCACCACATATTACAGTGCAATTTCCGACACATTTTGCAGTTCATTCCAAACCATAGCTCCCTCTGAATGGTCCACTGAGAGTCCATCCTAAAACTAAATGCATTGTAAGTACTATTAATAGAAATTAAGCAGAGTGAATCATCCAAACTTGAGAAATGAGCCCCAGAAGGCTTGGCTGAGATGCTTAAGGCATAAAAACGTGTCCTACTGCCTGCAGAATGCATTAACACTTTAGACCTACAATTTGAAATGTAAGTGCCTATCAACATCATAACACTGACAATAAAACTGGTTTTCATTTTCTACCATATAAAATCAGGAACGTTTTAGTAATGAACAGTGTGCAGAGCAAGAATCAATATTAAGGAGCCTGCTTGAAGTTTGCCATTAACAGTACTTGGGTAAGAGTTATTATGTGGAAAATGATATGTAAAAGGCAAAGAGGATAATGTACTTATTCCATTGCCTGCATTTTGCCCATTCATATGGAATGCTGCCTCTCTGTAATCCCAAGTGTGCAGTTGAGTATCCTCTTACTGTCAGGGCAATGCCCTCTTCCAACAGTCAAGTTATATATATATATAAGAATTTATGTGATCCTGGCTCGACAACACTTATACAAGTACCAAAAACACAGGTGTGCCACCATTCTGAACTGATAAAATTATATTTCTTGGTATCACATTATCTTCTTTACAGCAGCATAAAGAGCATGTCAAAATTCAACAATCGTTGGCAAGAGACACAGCAGTGACATGTCCTTTGCACCAGGCAGATTTGATATGGGATGGGGTGTATGTGCAAAACCAACCTTATTTCAAGAACATGCAAGCAATCAGAGAAAGGAGACAAGGCTGAACAAATCCCAAAACAAATCATACTTACCTCAACACATCCCAGTGTTGTTTGATGCAGCTTTGTGGCAAACTCAGCAGTGTGAAGGAAAGGCACTTTTATGTTCAGTTAATCTATACAAATCAAATTACCCCAAGTTACCCAAAGTTAAATGAAGTTTAAGATCCTCACCTTTATTTATCTATATGAGCTCTCTTTTGGCTACAGTTACTGTATAAGTAGATTGTGTGGACTACCTTTAAATAACATATATGCTTAAGTGCTTTCAGATAACATCTCATAAATCAGACAAATTATTCAATTCAGCATCATTTTGCATTTAACAGAACAAGATAACAAAAGTAAGCTGATAACCTATAAAGAACATTTTCTTGATATTAGAAGCTTCCACCAGCACATTTACAATACATATAAAACCAGAACTGCATTAATTTCTATGAGATGATTATGATAAATTATGCTTCACAATTGTTTGCCTTCTGCAATTCTAATGCATGTTTTCATAGTTTTGGTTATTATTCCTGCAAATCCCATTATATATTGATCTCCCCCCCTGGTATGGCAAAACCAAATTTATAATGCAGCCCATTTCGATCCAGTTACAGTGCCCAGGATGTATTGTATTTAGTGTGAAACCCCATTAGGGCAGAGGGTGGCAGCCTGTGACAACATCTGCACGTTGATTTAGTCAACACTTTGCGTAGGGAATTAACAGAGCTTAGGCACCGGTTGGAAAAGGATTGGAGAAATTTCCAATATTTACCCACAGATTAAGACGCTGCTTAGCCAACACACAACTACTATATTTTACACTGCATAAATGTTTGCATTAAGCAAATTAAAGATTCCTTAAAGGAACAATTTAATCTGCTTTGAGTTCAGTAATGCTGTGTAAACATCATGGCATTTAAGTTACATTTAAGTGGCATTTACTTGAAATTAAATATCCTTAAAGTGTTAAAACACATGTAATTGATTTAATGCAAACATGCATATAGTGTAAGTCCCATTGGAAAGTAGCAGTGGCCCAGGCAGCCTGCTGCACCATGGAATACATTATGAATTGCCTATCTCAATGACAGTGATGGCACAATGTTAGCAGACATCTTGCTAATTAGTTTCTCGTCGGTAGGTGATATTCCCCTGTTGTTTGCGTAGGATTTCCCTAAATACGCCTTAATGAGATGATGGACGAGAGTGGGTCTCCATCCTTTTTCTGTTTCCTGTCCATTCCTAATATTATTAGAATGGAAATCAGTTCTCATCAGTTGGTCATTGGTATATCCCATTGTTACTACCTATGTCATTAACAGAGCAACACTATTATTGGCATCCCTTCATACACACACAAATTTACCTTTTTGGAACCCACTGAAGTGTCATAGCACAGTGACCATCTCCTGGCATCCTAAATAAGAACCTTTTGGGGCACTAGCATGTCCAAATTAATATCCAAATTAATGAACATCAGTATAATTATATAAATCACAATTGTGAACTGTCTTGTCCTATAAATTTTGATAAAAATGGCACAGAAAGGAAGACCCTTCCGTCTCCCCTTTGGCCAATATAATTTATCAATGAATTCAAATGAAGATACAATGCACATGCAGCACTATATAGATCTTGACATTTAATGGCCTGTTGTAAATTCTAGGAGGCTAGGAGGATGAAAAGCCCAAAGTTGTTCATAAAGTTTTTGAACATTTCTGAAGTGTGACAGACAAATACATAAATATAACCTCAAAATCCTGCATTCAAATATATACTATAAGAAAGATAATTGTCCTGGGAATCATCTCATTTGACAAGTTTGCAAACATAGCCATTACAGAGAACGCTGTGAGGATTCTGCTAAAACCAGTGTACAAGCAACTTTATTACGAAAAAGTCACCCTTTCTTGCTGCATTGGTCTATAGTTAGTGTTTACGCTTACATGTATATACATACATTTTGTTGTTTGTATCATAAGGCCCAATTATACCAAACATTCCTTTCATCACCTGATGAAGGCAATAATCTGCCGAAACATTGTAATCGCTATCATTTCAATGTGCTAACATAAAACATAAAACATAACATAAAAAACTTAAGTTAGGTCGTTCTAGTTATGTCTATTATATAATTATAATTTTCCTTCAAAAACTTAGATTGAGCGTGTCCTAAATATCATCAAATATTGTGAAGATGAAAAAGCGAAATAGTATGGACGGTAAACCATGATGCCCATAAAAAACGAATGCAGAAAGTGAACCCATAACATTCTCAATGTAAATACTGTATAAATGACAAAGAAAGGCCATGGAATAAAATACCACATAGAGAATCCCTGGGGGGGTTCTCATGAATTCCTCCTGATGCTTTAAGTAAACAGGGAGCAGGCAGGGAAATAAGGAGGCTGTATGTAGCTGCAGGCTGTGTGCAGTGAGATCACTGTCAGGGGAGCTTCACACTATAGTGTAGCCTAGGTCTCCTTTGTGAAGTGCTGATGTATGTTTAATACCTCCTACATACTACCATCTGTATCAAGCTGATATACTTTGGTATAGATTTTAGCTATGTATGTAAGACGGGGCGTACTAGGTACAAACGCTACCTTATGCGACCACATGCTCACCAATACTTGGCATACACTTGGCATACTTGGCATACACTTGGCATACTTGGCATACACAAAGCCATCTGACACATTTCTTATACTTACCTGTATCTCAAGTATACTGTAGAAGATAAATCCGGCGTTCTTCCAAGAAGCTCCAAATTTCAGCAGTGCATCACCAATATCTAATTCAGGTCGACTTATGCACTGAACTTCCTATTATGAGGAACACATTTCTCTGGCCCTGAATTTTCTTTAGTTTTAGTTATTTGGAATGAACTTTGCTCAGATAGAACAGATTTGCCTTGACCCAGGGCCTTCCTTGTAATGAGGGTTTACTGTATCAGCACATAAAGAGTCACCTCTATGTTCAGTCAGAACAAAATAATTGAAACATTGCAGTAAGGCATGAATGAGGACTTTCTACAAGCTCTTGTCAGTTATGGCCAACGTCCACTGGGCTCTAACCGCCAAGGTTATATAGGAAATGTCTGGGCTATACCAGGCTGAGATATACTGGGTTGCTGCATAGAAAGCTGTATATCTCAAGCATCCCTGTCTGGACATGCATGGCAGCACTACTAAGATGTAGAGTCGACAGTCCTCACCCAAGCCCACAGCCACTACTAGATTCTAAGAAGACAGCCGGAGGGGCCAGGATTCAATGGTTGTCCCCTGCCAATTGGTTTTCTGTGTTGATATTAGATAGGTGGAAAATGGTCTCATGAATATAAGCCTTAAAGGCTGCTGCACTAGAATGAAGGCAGTGTGTTTGAGTGACGATTGTTTTACTATTGCAAGGACACTAGATCCAGCTACTGCAGACCTGACAATTTGCCTGGTGACCGGATGGACTTGTCGCCACTTATTTATGATTTTATGTTACTTTTATGGAAAGTAATTTTAGACATCTCTGAGTATAAAAACTTAAAGATGTCTAAAATAATTTCCAAGCCAGACCTGACATGGATCCCAGCATTTTCATTTTCTATCAATCTAACCGACACAACTTGTTTTCAGAAAATTTATTTTCATTTTTCATAACTGATCTTTCATTTCCATACAAATGCCATTTAAAGTGTGGTGTTTCCATAATGTTTGAAAGTTAATATTTATTACGCAGCATTTAGAAGAACTTGATAAGATATATCAATGATTTAGTACACAACATGTATGAATAACTATTCACATCAAGTGACCGTCGCTTATCATTGCATATATACATCATTGGCTGCCCCATTTAAAGCTGTTTTCATGCCCCCCGATTAGGAATTATTCTAAGGACCTGGATGACTAACCATTGTTTTTGTTAAATTTGTTAAATATTACATATAAAGCATATGATATCATAACACTAATGCGCATGCATTCATTCCCAAGACACAGCACTTAATGAACCGTATAATGTACATTTATGTATTAATACCATGGCTGTGGAGATATGTAACAATGTATATAGCCACCGGGTATACATTTATAATTAAGTGGACATAACACTTATCACTATTGGTACCATGAAAACCTATTTAAGCTATAAACCTAGTGTTATCCTTTGGATGAAAAGAAAATAGGTTCAATACAAATCAAAGCAGTAGGTGGATGAGGTTCCCTATTTCAACCTGTTTCAACTGAGCTGGCCCACCCTGATTGCTTCCTGATGAATCTTCACTGGTATTAAGCATTTCAGGGAAAGGAAACAAGAGTACATTGTGCTAAAGCAATGTGGGGAGATGAGTGAAGAATAATTCAAATGACTACAATTGCAAACACTCTGATTGCAAGTTATGATTCTCCAGTAAACAATCATGTTCATCAACTAGTCATTATGGTTCACCAGACTTGTCACAATATGGTGTCAAATGCTGACTGTTTCGATAATTAGCAGGACAATATGAACGGCGTACTAAACATTTGAACAATCAACATTGAAATTGTGGAGGATAATGACATGTTATATTTTGATCCACAACCCATTAAATGTCACTCACAAGATAAAGTCGTGTGCTGTTCTGCACTTTTGATGCCAGACACTCTATAAGCATGAACTAAATACCAATGTATAATTTAATGAAATACAAATAATCAAATAATTTAATGTTCAAAAAAGAAAGGTCGTAATATAGAAGTTTTGTCATCAACATAATTAACTTACTTTCACTTATCAAAGGATGTGTTTATATCTATATCTATATGTACATGATTCAGAATTAGCATACGGCTTATCCTTTATATCTTGTAGGTAATAATTATATTAAGTCTTAACCTCCATTTTCACCAAAAAACTACTTCCTCACACATGTTTACTACATTGAACCATACTAAACGTTGGATATGATGAAAAGTGCAAGCAATCACAAATTGACTCCTTCCAGAACTACCAGAAGAATTCTGATATCAAATATTTAGCTTCAATACACATTTACTACGATCAAATATCTCCAATTGATGTATGCAAACAGACTGACCACTTATTAATTCACAGTACTAGTGATTATCTATGCGAGGCCTCAGCAACTCATGATGTATACTTTTTAGTCCTGAGATCTTGTCTTTTCACTGAGTCGAGAAGCCTCGCGGGGTACGAGTCACGTGGCCTCACTCGTCAATGTCTCAATTTCAAACTCGCTGTGTAGGGGTGGTAGTTTGTCCTTATTATGCTGCGGCTGTTTAGGGGAGAGCAAACACCACAAAGTGCCAATCAGTATTAGACCACACCCCATCACTACAGTCACCACGCCTCCTAATCTCCAGTGGCCAGAAACTGGTCCAATTGACACCAGTAAACATAATATTCCGGCGGTGAGAAGTAATGCCCCGACCGCCCCAGCGATGACCTGGTAGCGATACGGTGAAGACCACAACACACCCATTCTCTTACAGCTCATCACGTAGGTTGATTCCTTATAGATCGCTGTAGGGAACTTCCTTATCGGTGGTTACTATTGCAGAGTCTGTATTCGGGCATTCAGTCGTATATTATCAAGTTAGCGGATTCCTCTTGTACACATATTCAAATATGATTTAATGGTCACTGAGTACACACTCTCTTAATGGATACCCTATTGAAATAGTAAGTGCTGTGCTCAGAATAATATAGATAAGTTGTAGTTTTATACCGAGGCAGCTGGTCTTGTCTAATTCAGTATGTACTGATTATGTTGAGCCTTATGTTATATCCAGGCTCATCATAAACACTTTCCATGTGTGCTCAGATGTGGGAAACTATATGTTAACACATAGTATTTGCAATGCTATCACAGTATACAGCTGTCTCCTACTTCCTATAGATCATGTGGGGATCTGTCTGACCATGCTCACTTTACTGACATGGCTCTCGAAAGTTGAATCCGCTTTTACATACTGTGATTTCACTCCACAGCTTGGAAACTATCAGCTTGGCTCTCCAATACTGCAGAAAATGGCAGAGGACATTCTATGCTCCTCTTGCAGGTCCGGCATTCAGGAGGCACGCTGGGATGGAACCTGACACTGCTAACAATCCAATCTGGAAAATAGAAAAAACATGTTAAAGACAATATTGCTTTCTTCAGGGAAACAGGATGCTTGATGAAATGTGTTTCTGTTGTTGCTTTTGTGGTGATATAATTATACTGTAGTAGGGCTTAAGGTTTTCTGTAATACTGCATAACACATAACAATTCTGATGTTATATTGCTGCGTTATGGGTCATTCAAATACTACATAATAGAAAATACAGCACTTTTTACCCACTCCCTCTGTATAACACCTCTTTCTTGCACATAATATTATAAAAGTATGGGATTACCAAAAAGGCATGTTGCACAGCTCCTCAAAATCACTTGGAAATATATTTGGGGTTCTATGGTGACCTCACAAAGGTCGAAAACTAAAATTTAACTTGAAATTGGCAATAATTGAAGTGGACCTTTTACAGGAGATGTGAGGATCAAGGGTAGGATATTATCCAGGTGACTTGAATCAGGAGGAGCTGGTTGAAAAGCCTGACCAACCGAGATCATCCCCCTTCTAGGAGTTGGTGACATGGATCCGATTGAATTAACACAGGTGAATTATAGCTACTGCAGTGATATAAAGTTATTTGTACATTTTTTGTTCAAAATGTAATCACCATTCTTTCCCAAGTTAACTATAGATCAAGTTCACTAATTTACCCAGCACAAGCTTTAATTTGATACCAAATATGCAAACATTGGCCCACGATCAAAAGTTTTTTCATGAAAAATGTGAAACAAAGGGATGATGAGGCCAAAAAAAAAGAAGGTGTGTTTCAGGTTACCCGACCCTACCTAGCAAAACAGGGCGACCCTAGAAATTCTTATCCAATTTTGAAAAAAAAGTATATTTTAAGTAATTTTGGGGCTATTTCAGAGTCAATTTGATGGTCCACGAGTTGACGCCAGTGTTGGCGAGTCAGCGCTGAAGTTTGCTAGTCAATTTTTAGGTACTTTTCAGGCCATGGGATCTATCTGTCTTAATAAAACAATTTTGGGGCTATTGCAGAGTCAATATGGCAGTCTACGAGTCAATGCCGTTGTCGACGAGTCCGCGTTGAAGTTTTACGAGTCAGTTTTGGGTACTTTTTGGTCCAAAGTGAAAAAAAAAGCCGACCTACCCTACCTAGATTTTCTGACTACCTGAAACACACCTTTTTTTTTTGGCCTGAGAAACCATGTTTTTTTGAATGGTCTAAAATCCTAAAGATGAAGGAGTTTAAATTTTTGCTTTTGCTCATATCACATTCAAGAAAAGTGTGAAGGTACCGGCATCAAATAGGGAAACACATTTACCCCCTAGGTGCTATTGTCAACATGGTGACAAACACGCAACACCAATATCAATATATTAGTCATGGGATCTAATGTTGCTGAATTCATTATTCATATCACAATCACACTTAGGGCGGCAAGGGCTTGCACTAAAGTAATTTAGGAAACACAGTCATCTCTTTTAAAACAAGAGCAATACATCTCTGAATAGAAACCTGAATAGTAGTTCAGAAGATTCATTTGATATCTAATATGCATTGGCAGAGAAAGCTTCTGTGTGCCATGCAAAGGCAAACAAATAATATAATTAAAATTAACACAAGTTAATGGAACATTCTGATTTAACATGAGACTATAGAAGCTCCAGCCTTAGTGTCGACTTTCTCTTACTAGATAAGGTCATGTAGCCTGAAATCAACAATTTTTGTCCAGCCCTTCCCACACTACACCATCTCTCTACACCCCCCTCCACAAGGCTGCCTATACTGACTGCCTCATGTACACTGAGCTAGGTAGAAATGGCTTGCAGACATCCTGTCTATTTCATCTGAGATAATGAAAAGGATAGTGTGCCGCCCTAGCCTGCAGTCACTCCATTGTAACTCCTGATGAAATGTCACAAAGGTCTCCGCCTACGGAGATGGTAAATGTATTGGTAGGGGATGGTAAATGTATTGGTTGGAATATCCTCAGGTTTCATTGACACCATTATGTCATTGTTATTTTAACCCTGTAAGAGCAACAAAAAAATATTTTTGTCATCATTATGCATTAATGAACTATACTAACCAGGACTACATTCATGCATCATGCACACACTTCAAATGGGAGTGTAGCAACCCCATAGCATCATTGAATAAATTTATATGCAGCCCTAGTGAGTACCCACAACGTGGTCTTGAAACAAAGCATACTGCACAGGACCTTTTAAATCTAATTATTCCGCAACATGATTCCACTCTATATATCTAAGCCTGAAAGGTTTAATCATGCCTGTAACCAATCAATAACTTGATGAGTGTTTATTCATGATAGTAAAGCTACCATCTCAGCTCCTGATTAGTTTCGTAGCCTGATTATTAGAGTCACTGTCACGGTCTGTGATGTGCCTTCCACTGTGCTGAGGCTGTGGAGTAGCTCATTAATCTTGATTGGCAATTTTCTATTTTAGTTTGTTATCATTTTTATTGTCCCAAATGGCACTTAAAGTGAGTTTATCCGATGATGGGGACTCACAATGCAATCTTCAGGATGTTGACCAGGACCATAATTATTTCCCTTCCTACCTATTTTACACTGTTAAAAGTTGGTTGCTATTTTTATAGGTGTACAGTAGATTCTACTGTAGGGTGTTCAGTTTATTGTAGATAAACAGTATAATCTACTGTAAATCTACAGTAGATTCTACTGTGTACCTACACCAACTATTTACAGTGTATATATGTGCTCATTTCCTACCATTTTGATCAAATGTGAAATTAATGGCCTGCGGAAAAATCAAATGTATACATTTGTGAACAAGAAAATAATATCCCTATCAAGAGACTAGTGTGGACTTATCACGAACGCAGCCATCAGATAAACACAGCCGTAGGTATCATACATTTACCATGCCACACATATATATAACAGGTGAATAGCCCATCATTTCTAGAAATAATGATCCCCAGACAGGCGAATGTCCCTAGGCAATCTTATGTACACCACTCTTGGCCCTTAGTGCACTCTCACCCTTCTATCATCCCCCCTCCAACTCCACTCATAAGTTGGGGCTCCATAAAGCTGGGATTCCACTAACCGATTATCTGATCATCCATCTTACCATGATCTGATAGATTTACTTTCGTGAGAATGCACCAAATAATCGGTTAGTGGAACCCCAGCTTTAGAGTTTAGTTTTGGTGCTTCTATTTTGGATTATCTTCGGTCTGGCTTTTGAGGTCAGATTCCTGAGAATATCCCCGATTAGAGACAAAAATCGTGTAGTGAAGCCTCAGCTTTACGTTACTAATACTCCTCCCCCTGCATGACTGCAAACCCCACGTGACCACTTCCCATCTCAACCTCCATTCCTCTTCCTGCTATGCCTTGACTACACCCATTTCGCTCATGCCCCGCTCACAATTCTTTACCTCACATCATATCTTTCTTGCCATGTTCATCGATGATCTCTCTGCATATATACCATTGGCCTCCCTCATTATCTAGCTGTCTTCTATCCCCTCCCACCTTGCTGACACATTTCCTAACACCCTCACCAGCCCTACAGGTACCAATGTTACCCCTGTAGTTAACTCCTCACCTTCATTTTCCCCATGCCTCTATGTCTCTCTGCTTGTCTCCCTCTCCCTTATAACCTTTCTCCCTCAACATTTCGTTCCCACCCACGCTTTAGACCGTGTCATTGCATGCATCCACCCCCACATTGCACCAGTCTACTCTCTACTCTGGAGCTACATAGAATGACAGCTAAGTACCATTTACAGTTGGAAATTACACACTTAGAGTTGAGCCTGAGCATCAGCTGGAATTGTAATGACAGGCTGGTACCTTACAATCACCTCCCTTTGTACCTGCACTAATGAAGCTATGTATGACAGGGCACGTAGATGGAGGAATCGTGAACAGCAGATGGTGAGGGGTTTGGACGATTACATCTATAATTATGTAGGTATAGTGAGGGGCTGAACATAATAATCTCCTTGTCATTTGTAGGGGTCAATAATGATGTTGATTTGGAAGAGAGTGAGAGAGTAAGAGAGTGTAGGTGTGGGTGGTAGGGAGGGAGGCAGAGAAGGAGAAAAGAATAGAGAAAGGGCTGCCTGTACTGTCTGCATATAAGATATTTACTGTTCACTTAACAAATGCTCCTTGTGCAACAATCTATACTTTACTCTATTTCTAATCACCCTGTTCATTCTTGTGTTAATATTATCTTTACACAGAGTCTAGAATAGAGGTACTCGATCATCAATGCTCCGAGAGGAAATTGTTATCATAAATACCTGTAAGACCTACTCTGTATGTATACCTAATTCTGCATAATTATGGACCAATGTTGCAACACTGCTATCAGTTGTTAGAGGAGGGTTGGGTATAAATGGGGCCCATGAGGTTACCCCTCCAAACAGAACTTAAGAATGACACAAGTTAGAACATTCCTATTTCCCATGAAAAACGCAAAGCTATATATACAAGATAGACACGGGAGATTCTCGAGAATAGTGAGCGTTCCTAGTGACATGTTCAATGGTGATGCGCATTTTTACTCGTGCAAATAACCAGAAATTGTACAATATACAAGTACAATGAAGACCAGCAGGTATTTTTCGAGTTTTACTACAAGAAATGACACTGAATATGACATAATGACATAAAAAAAAACACATAAAAAAACATTCCCAAAACGTTCTGAAATTGTCGAGTTCTGACACAAGAATGGCACGAGTTCCGCTTGAGATTTTGTTTGCAGGGACCATTATAGCAGGCTAGACCTGGCGCAGCGGCCCCAGACATCTTTATCATGATGACCTGTAAGGACAAGCTGGCCTGATGGATGACATGGTAGTTATAGCCTGATGAGGCTATGTATAGGCCCATATGGAGGTAGCCATGCAATGGACAGGTTAGATAAGCATAGGAATACTGGTAGGGAAGGGCTCTATTACTCATAATGATCTACACAGCAAGGGCGAGTTAATGTACACCCTGACTATAAACATTACGGTAATAAGTAATACAGTATTTAGTGTGAGATAAAACCTCTCTGATGAGTGGACCTTGCTTATAAGCCCACCTCCTATTTAGGGAAATCTACCCATAGTTCAGGCATTCAGAAAAATACTATCCTAGATTTTTTTTTCCAATTTTTGAATATACATGTTATGTATATTCAAAAATAATATAATATGTATATTCAAAAATTGGAAAGAAAGGTAGGGCTGGCCTAGCTAGGGGCTAGCTGCCGATTACTTGGCCACATGGGATTACAATTTTTATTGCAATTTGTATTGCATATTTTACCAAGTCATTTATATTTTTCCTATCAATAGCTATCTGAGATAATATGTCAGGCTACATATGGAATCACAGTGATTTAGCATTCAGAGTTCAGCCTTAGCGTCAGCTGGAATTGTAATGACAAGCTGGTGGGCCCTACCTTACAATCACCTCCCTTTGTACGAGTACTACCAAAGCTATATATGACAGGATATGTAGCTGAAATCATCATGAACAGGAGATGAGGATGGGTTTAGACAATTACATCTATAACAAGGCCTATGTAGATATATTGAGGGGCTATAGATAATTCCTCATTGTTATTTGTAGGGGTCCGTAATGTTGTTGATTTGGAAGAGAGAGTGATCTCGAGGCAGAGATGTTTACTGCCTCTTTCCCAGGTGTAGGTGTAGGTAGGTGTAGGGGCGAGGCAGAGAAGGAGAAAGGGATAGAGAAAGGGTGCTTATACTGTCTGCATAAGATATTTACTATGCACTTAACAAATGCTCCTTGTGGAACAATCTATACTTTACTCTATTTCCAATTTCCCTGTTCATTCTCGTGTTAATATCTTTACACAGAGTTTAGAATAGAGGTATTCGATCATGAGTGCTTCGAGAAAAATGTTATCATAAATACCTACTCTGTATACCTGATTCTGCATAATTATGTTGCATCACTGCTATCAGTTGTTAGAGGAGGGTTGGGTATAAATGGGACCTAGGGACCTATGAGGTTACCATTATAGCAGGCTAGACCTGGCACAGGGGCCCCAGCTATCTTTATCATGATGACCTGTAAGGACAAGCTGGCCTGATGGATGACATGGTAGTTATAGCCTGATGAGGCTATGTATAGGCCCATATGGAGGTAGCCATGCAATGGACAGGTTAGATAAGCATATAATAGCAATACTGGTAGGAAGGGATCAATTACTCAAGATCTACACAGCAAGGGCGAGTTAGTGTACACCGTGAAGTAACTATAAACATGCGATAATAAATAATACAGTGATTAGGGTGCGGTAAAACCGCTCTGATGAGCGGACCTTCCTTATAAGCCCGCCCCCTATACACTGTAAATAGTTAGTGTAGGTACACAGTAGAATCTACTGTATATCTGCAGTGGATTCTACTGTAGAATGGATTTACAGTAGATTCTACTGTAAATTTACAGTAGATTCTATTCTTTACCTACAATGAACTGTACAACTACAGTAAAATCTACTGTATACCTACAAAAATGGCAACCGACTTTTTACAGTGTAGCTACTTAAGCCTTGGTAATCTTTGTCTTTAATAGAGATGCTGGATATTTCTATTTAGAATGTCTGATGAAATTATATCCTATTCACATCCCCATACAAAAAACGTTATTTTACGCCAAAATAATGTTTTAAAACTTTATATAACTTTATGCCATAGTAAGGAGCCTTAAATATTACGTTATGAAATGTTGTATAACGTTTTTTGTTCACTGGGTATCGACATTGTATATGTTATTATAGTATATTCTATACCATGATATGATATGGAATAAACTGTGATAACGTACAATACTCTGTAAATGATTTATACCGTTTACCTATATACTAGATTGTACACATACAGTAGATTCTACTGTACAGTTACAAAAATAGCAACTAACTTTTCACAGCGTATGTGGCAGGTGGCCACTCTAGCTGATCACTCCAGGGGTTAGCTATTCCCCTAAATGATTGCATCGAAGCACTTCCAAGAACCAATCTGAATGGCTATATCATCTACCGAAAGAGACACCAGCTGGTGCTAATATGCTGCTACTGAGATGAGGTAAAAGTACCTACCCAATGAGAGTGTGAGAGGGGTAGTGAACAACTTGGGAATCAGGTATCAAAGCCATTGGACATAATTGAATATAATAAGAGAATGCTATCAGCTACTGGCGAAATAGATAGCAGATCCGTTATTCAAAAAGTGTCAATAGAGGGATTATTGTGTTTGTGGTCTTCACTAAGAACATCTGTGTTGTTATCTGTTCATTGATAGCACAAAGCCTCTTTACTAATCTCAAAGAAAATCATTTACCTTTCATAAGAAGAAGGGTGGTTCATGAGAGTGTATCTGCTGTATTCATGTTTTCCTTGCAGCCACACTGGAAAAAGTTACTGCTCATATCAGCTATTTTACACAGTCTCCAATAGATTAAAGTAAATCCCAGTAATCTCGCTGTTTGATGGGCTGTATGGATCACTGTCCTCATGATGCATTGCATTAATAGGAAGGTCCATCACGTATACACATTATGAGGCATTCATAATCTCCCTTGTAATGCACATCAGTCAGATGTGAGCCACTGATTCACGTGGTAATCCGTACTTTTTCCCACATTGGCCTGATGTTATCAATGTAGAGACATCCGTCTAATGCCATTTATCACCAAAGAACAAATTGCATTGTCCTCGCCTGGCATTTTTCCAGGGGTGTTGTAAATAACCTGGGCACAAGGATATATACCCGGTATTGTAAGATCGTTCCAGTTTGGCACCTTCCTCTCACTCAGCTAATAATATTTCCTCCATTGCCAGTAGCTTTAGTAGAAACAGTAGGTGCAGTGGTAGGTGCAGTAATAAACAGTGGCTTAGGATTTAAATTGTGTGGTAAAAGAAGCAACAGTTATAGATAATAGGCTCTATTCCTACCCTCTGGTATCAACAGACCTGCTGCCTCCACAGCCACATTGCTTCTGGCTTTTCACCGCCCAGCCAGGGAGCATTGCCTCCACATCAGCTGCTGCTGCTGCCTCCTAGATGTCGCATCTAGAACTAAACTAGTAACTCTGGTCTGCAGAGGCAACAATCCTGTGGTGCCCCTGGTAAGCATTGATGTAGTGCCTCATAACCCTGGCTGACACTACTTTGGATGTCATCAAGCCCCCTGATGACCTCCTCAGCATCTGCTGCCACACTGTCCACTCCCAGTTCCCGAACCCAGGAGCTATCTTTAGTGGACACAAAGTTTACCCAGGGCTGTTTGCCCTGTGAGAGGGGATGTGGCTGAAAATGAACTGGGTCCAGACTGCCTGCGCTTATCACCAGATATCTACATAACAATGTACTAGCTGTAGGCATCATTGGACAGATCTACATGTAGCTTCAAGGTATAGTGGTAGTTATTCCGTTACAAGTAAGCAGGTTCTCTCCAATGCTTGATCTCATTCGCCAGTCTATATGAAAACATTTTCACCATGCAGGACATTCGGTCCCACAGACTATTTTCTGTGCAGGCATGGCTCAATTTCTGGAGGACCGGATATCAAAGTACAATCTTGCTATCTAAAAATGACATTGAAAGCAAGTGTTTGTACTGACAATGGTAATGAATGGGTTCCTCTATATGTTACCATTAAATTAACCATTTTAATATGTAATTTACTGAACAACATAACAGAAAATATTCAAGCTTTCTGTTTTATGATGTAAAAACCTTAATCTTGTATAACTGTAGGGAGGATTGCTATGTGTCTGAGGCAGGATTGTACACCTGCTTTATATAATAGCAATCTCTAAACTATGATCAGAAAACACCTGTTATATAATTGGTCTACTGAGACCTAAGCGTCCCCTCCCTCTTGTCCTATACCCCAGGAGGAGTTATAATGTCAGTCTGTGAAGACACCATCAGTAGAGGGAAGAGGAGAATAATTGAGTATTTGTGAACCAGATGTTTATTCAAAAACCACATCACTGGTTTCTTTGACATTAACTGTCATTGGATTCAAATTGAATTTGTTGATAAAAGAAATAAGCGGATGACAAACGATATCCTGGGCATAAAAAAGTAGCGAGAAAACAATGTTAAAGTCTTTCTCAAAAGTGAAGCTGTGTTAATGACAGCACCTGTCTGGTGATAAACTAAGAACAATCCAAGGTTAATTGGTGAATGCTGTTGTAGAGGGCCCCCCTGTAAATGACCATTTTCAGCTGATAGGAGGAGGGAGATGTTTTAGTCTTTGTTGTCACAATACCCTGACATAAAGATCTCTCAGTTAATTATTGTTATGTGCCACTTAATAATATACACCAATAAAAAATTCAAGGTTTCATATCCTATCATCTTATCAATTTGATTAAAAACCAAGTGTGGTATGCCGGATCTTTGGTCGAGGAGAGTCGGGTAAATTGACCCTCTGGGGTTACAATAAGTTTGGCTATGCACAGGAAATGATAATGTCAGCTTCATCAAGATAACCTACTAGAAAATATGCCTAATGCATGTGATGTTATTTATAGGATGATGACGACGACAATTATGATGATGATGATGATGGGCCTACCATGTGTATAGAAGTATTGATACTGTGAGGAGGATTATATGTATATCGAATGAGTGTACAACATTTATCATACACTCAGTGTTATGACCAATTGGGTAGAGAAATCTATTAAATTTTAAAGTAACATTGTCAACTGACGAGTCAATGTTAGTCAACAAATTGTCAACGTTGATTATGAAAAAGCTCTTTTGGGAACCTGTCTTTCTTTTTCTCTGTGCTGCTAAAATACTCAGATACTTCCAAGTGCTAGGTTTATGGAATAGCCTCATATCTATCTATCTATATGTGTATACATGTACATTCTGTCAGATTAACTGTGGGAAATGGACACACCTGTTGGACATATCCAGGTACGTGAAATCTGGTAATCCTGGCTCATATTGGCCCCTGGGGATCTTGGCCCTTGATCCCAGAAACCACATCAGTCAAGATGAATTATCTGCATACTCAAGGTTTCAAGTTGAACAAAAATAATCTTTAATTGGGCCCTGGTCACAGGCCTAATGAACCGAGCTAATTCGGCCCTCTTAGGATTCAATAAAGTGCCCCTCATTAGAGCGGCAGAAATAAAGTATGACGTGGAGATGACGTGGGAATGAGCTGTGCCATGCATCTAACATTATCAGTTAGTATCAATAATATAGGTTGGATCTATTATTTGTGTCATCTGGGTCCCTCGTAATTTAAAACCCACTAGGGACATGCTCATTATTGTCTCAACTAATGAAATGAAGGAAACATTAATTAACTATACGCCAGGAGATCCCAAATATGAATTCATTAGTTATACATTGATTTATTCACCAGTTACATGGACAAAGCTACGGCTCAGCAGATTAACTTGATATCGAATACATGTTGGCAGAAGTAGAATTAATTACGTGCCATGCAAAGGACAGGCAAATGAAGAGTATTCTACGATGAGGAACAGTAGATGTACTGCCTCAATAACAGGGGTTGCCAACATGAAGAAGTATGTTTAGGGTAAATGTGAATAGAAATCCATTTTAATTCAAACCGTCTGTGGTATTGGGTAAAAAAAATCAATCAAATGAATCAAATGAAGACCTTGTGTTCTACAGGAGGAAATTCCAAAATAGGGACTTAAACTGGATTAACTTGCTACATGTCTGTCCATTGCACAGGACATGGCAATGCGCTGACATAGACCAACATTCAGTTACAGACACACCTTGCTATTTTACCTCCCCTCACCCTGCAGGCTCGGGTGGATTAAGTCTCTATACAAATGATACCTTTTGCTTCCTTGGAAATCCGACTTTTATGTCCAATATTTTGTCGTGTTGCTGGGGATAATTATACCTCCCACATCTACAGACCACTAGATTAAAAGTAAGGAGCATACAGCCCAAGGATGCACTAGAACTCTAATGACCTACTGGTACTTTAGAGAAGTAGATTGTGAGTGAGTGAAGGGCGGAGGGAGGCAGGAGTTAACGAACACATAGAAAACCTGTTTGTACCACTTCAAAGTAATCTCCATGGACGTATTCCCTCTGTGCAACACTATCTATTTCCCTTTACACTGTTCCCCAGGTAATACCCAACATCCTACAGCCTGTGTTCAATTATTGTGTAAACGACACTGTTGAAAGGTTGGGATTATAGGTATTAATGTTCCATGAAATAATAAACCTTGATATTTTGTATGAATACGGTCAGGATGACATATAGCCCGATCCCCCAGATCTCTTTACACCACATTTTGAGTATATATAGTCCAGTGTCGCGTCACTGCCATGAATAGATTGAGGTAGGTTGAGCACTGTTGAGTATAAATGGGTCCTGTGAGAATACAATTAGAGCAGGCTAGAACTAGCATATGCCCCTGCTATCTTTATCATGATTAACGGTCAGGAGTAGACAGGATAGCTGGATGATATGGTACTTATAGTATTATGAAGCTATTTTAGGGGAGCCCAGGTCGCCTAATGGAGCCTAGGTGACTCTCTGGCTGACATAAGGGAGTCCCCTGCAAGAGTCATATGACCCAGAGAGCTATATGACTTCCCCATGTGACTCCCTTAGGTCAGCCAAAGTGTCACCTAGGCTCCATTAGGCGACCTGGGCTCCCCTAAAGACGGCAGTCATTATGGAGGCAACCTGGACTCCCTTTTGACGCTGTTTCTTTTCTCTGTGTACAATGTAAAACCTCAAAGAAACCCTATGTGGATCCTCCATTCCACTACTACTCCACCAATTATACATCTCAACCTATCTAGCATTCCACTAATTAACTAATCCACCATACACCATTCCACCAAACCATCAATCCACCATTCTACTATTTCAGACACACATGTTGTTTTAGACTACAAGGGACAACTGTAACGTAATCTGCACTATTTATAGAGCCTACATTTGTATTTCTTCAGACCCTATATTTGTGCCGTAATCTGAGGTGACAAGGTTGGTGTGGTAGAATCTATAGAATGGAAGGAACAATAAATGTGTAACAGTTTCTAAACAATGAGGAGCTTTTAATTATTTGATGTAGTTATCTGCACAATGAAAGGGCTAAATAATTATAATTGTAAGTGAAGAAATACTTTCTCCAACCATTGAGGAGACTAGAAGAATCCATGTCTATTATGAAGAGGTAGGGATAGTTCTGCTCTGAGTAGTATTGAATCATATCCCCATTAATATATATTATGGCAGGTGGCTAGTGTAGCTGCTGATCACTCCATGGCACGGTCAGCTGCTCCCTCTAAATGGCTGCCTGAATCCCCTTCCATTAGAACCACTCTGAAAGGCCCTAACATTGATGTAGCGAGACACCAGCTGGTGCTAATGTGATGCTGCTAAGATGTGGTAAAATGACCTTTTAGTAGCCTATAGGTATACAGTCTATTTTCGTTGTTAAGAGCGCCACGTCTTACAAATCCTTTCAAAGGTGTTCTTAGCAGGGTGATGCCAGAGGAGCGCTGGTCTAAGGTCGATATCATTGCATTCAAGTCCTTAGAATTTCTCCAAATGTTAGGTTACAATTTTGAAAGCATGGCTTAGGCCAATAAGAGAGAAAGTGTGTTTCAGATTAGGGTAGGTAGGATTTTCCCCCTTTTTAACTGTTGAATGTACTAGGATTGAGTTGCTAATCGCCGCATTGACTCTCCGGTCATTAGCAGCTGATTAAGATGACTCACTTATTCCTCCAGTGACTAAGAATATCCCAAAATTGTTAGACATGCTTGTTTAAAAGCAATTTCCTGAAGTCAAAAAATTACTTAGGCCACTGAAGTATGTGGGAGGTTGTTTTTCCTGACCAATTTTTGATAAAAACCTAGAAAGATATAATATTATAATATAAAGATTCCCACTTGAAACTAACAGCCTCAAACATAGGACATCCATGTGTTTGTGGTTCTATTTATACAATACAGTGCTACTTTATTACAATACTTGGTATTTGAAATTAGAAAAATCGATATGCCCTATGAGGCTCTGAATTCCAGGGTAAAATAGGCTCCACTGGGAGTCGAACCCAGGATCTCCTGTTTACTAGACAGGCGCTTTGCCAACTAAGCCATAGAGCCAGCTGTTCATGCGAACTGCCCAATATGGTTATAACTTAACTTGCGGCCTATCTAGTCAGTCATTGGCCTATTGTTGCTGATGTGTCCAGCTGCAGTAGTCATGGTATTCAGGTATTAGACACATTTAGCAACCTGAACATAGAAATAAACAGTGAATACAGAAGCAGATTGGCAGACCATGCAACCATACACCATGCCTCATATGAGAGACCTTTGATAACAATTACGTAGCCCAAGAAATGCAGATGTATGTACATCAATTGGATGGGTTGCCATGCTAAAATATCATGTTAAATAATAACAAAAATAGTAATCCTATCCCTGTTGAAAGGTTCTAGAATTTAAAAGACTAAAAAGAGTCAGTCATTACTGACTGACTTGACCAACAGGTTCAGACATTCAGGGAGTCAAACTGTAATGGACTGAGTTAATTAGCCACCACTGACTAAGCTTTTAAGCATTAGAAAGTCTACCAATATATTTTGTCATTGCGAAAAGTCCCTCGTGACTGCTGAAGATCCCCAATGACACCGTATAATTGGTTCACCTGTCATTTAAGGTAGAACCAGCGTCATGCCTCTGCAATCTATGTCTTGCAGAATAATATGCTTCACTGTCATGGGACTGTAACATTCTTTACCTACCTGACACTCATGACCGTTCATGCGAAATTAGTCTGTCAGTCTGGCAAGAGCTATTCATCCTGGTCATCTATGTAGATGCAGTAAAATGACCCTTCAGTATATAGCTTCATAGGGGTACAGTCTATTCCCGTTATTAAGCCCACCAAGTCTTGCAATTATCTTCAAGTGACTATCAATGTGTTTATATAAAGCAGGGCGGTGTCAGAAGAAGGGTTGTCTTAGGCTGTTAACATTGGTTTTAAGTCTTCATGATTCCTCTGTATGACAGGTCACAACTTTGAAAATTTGCGACTTACTCAAGTGAACATTATTCTCTAAACCATTTTAGATATAATCATAGTGTAGATAGGTTAAGAATGAAAACAAGTCCTGCCTGAGTAATTCTCTCAGATTCCACAGATTCCACCATAGATTATGACGACTGGATAAGCATGGTTGTATAACACTGCCTTCTGGCCGTGGATACATTCATGTTAAGCTTTGCTAGTAGTCCATTGCCATGAAATATATAATTCTATTACCACCATGAATTACACACTCAGAAAAGTCAGTGTCATTGTCGCTAAAACCACTCTCACCTGAATGTCAGGCAGTGTCTGACTTTGACGCTGACTTTTCTGAGTGTATACATTCAGTTACAGCACGAGGTAATCTTACATCCACCAATCCCTTGTTTAAAACATGCGGGCAATGCAAATCCTCGCTCTGAAGACATCAATTATTAGATATTATCAAAATTATATGATAAACTCTATTTTATAACCATACTTACTATTTTACCGATGCATGACCTAAAACAGACTGATAATCAGCTCAGATATACCTAGTAGCTGGAGTATGATTCTCTCTATATCCTTATCAAAGTGGTGCCGCCTAGTGTTATTTATATGAGGTAAATGCTTGAGATTGGGGTCTCAGACCCCCATATGACCCCCAGCAGATGGCCTGACGCTGGCAGGCGGTAGGTTGTATCATTTCCATTCCAAATGCATCATTTTCAGCTCATTTAGCTCTATTTTCAGTAGTCTACCGTAAATTACCAATTAAAGTGTTCTAGAAAAATAATTGAGCTAAAAATACATAATTTTAGGAGACTTATCTATATAAGATATAATTGTCGCAAGTAACCATAGGACCCCCCATAACATGCCTGCATACAAGACGCTTCAAACAAAAAAAGAATTCCGTTGATATATGGATTTGCCATCAAACCGTGTCAATTCTCCCAGAAGATAGGTTCAAGAGATCACCCAGTTATAGAGCTCAAGACAGACTCAAAATCTGAAGGTCTGTCAAGATTACTCTTAAATTACATTGTGTAATACAAATTATTATGCTCATTCCAGCTCATGTATGAAGGATCCATTCAAGATCTCTTGATACCAAGTTACTAGAGGTCTCTACCTGCTCCCTAGACAAAATGAGAGGCCATCATAAAAGGGTCACTTAACATAGGATCAGATATAGATCGAGCGACCAGGTAGAGCCTCCGGCCACCCTACCCCAGCCTCCTTGGGGCACCATTTACGACTGGAGAATAGGGACCTTTAGCAAACCCGACGTAGCTCATTAAACGCAGACGTAGTTGTGCTAAAGGGATAGGGTACGTCTGCGTTTAATGAGCCTTTACGTGGTTGCTAAAGGTCCCTATTATGAAATGTCCACAGTTGGCATGGCGATAGAGATAATAGGGACCTTTAGCAACCACGTATAAGCTCATTAATCCTATCCTTTCAGCACTGCTACGTCTGCGTTTTATAAGCTTTTACGTGGTTTGCTAAAGGTCCCTACTTGCAGTCTGTGTGGAGCCTGTGATTATGGAGTGAAAGGAGGCAGGCAATTCAGTAGAGAATATTTAGTGAACCTGCATGGAACAATCCTCCCCATGGATATACATCTACCAAATTCATAGCTATATCACTCTCAAGGGTATTAGTGAAAACTTCCTCTTAGAGCCTCCTCATACATAAAATTTACTTCTTCATTCCTCAAACTTCACACACAGTCAGGCACTATTTACAACTGGCGCTTATAAGATGCCCTCCACGACATTGCAATAGTAATACCTGAAATTTAGCAGTTGGGGCAGGGAAATTCAGAAGAGAACCTGCATGGACCAGCACCCCTCCCCCCATGAATGTATCATCTATTAACAGTTCATGTTATAAATATAAACTCTCTTATTATATAATAGCTCCTCTACTCTATACATATCATAGTGATATCCAAAATAATAAATCCGCTTTACTCACCTTATCAATGTGGTTATCACTATACACATTTATGGTTAAATTGTATTCGTGTATATCAGCTAGGGAACCTCTGTAAGATTTTACTGTGACCTTGCCCCTTGCATTGACAGGCAAATGCGGCATCACTGTCGGAAGTTGTTTGAGAAGGGTTGGGTTAATGGGCCCTCTGGGGTTACAGGAGGGTGGTTTAGACCTGACATATGCCACTGCCATCTTCATTAAAATCACCAGTATGGACGTTGGTGTTATGGTATGTATAGTATGATTTAGCGATATTGAAACTCCAAGGAAACTGAGCTTCGTCAGTACTGACACCCTATAGGTTCACTGTAAAAAATTGTTGTTCGTGAACAGCAAAATTTGCTGTAGATGTACAGTACTTTAGCTGTAAATGATAATACTGCAAATTCTACTGTACATGTACAATTCTGTTACTGTAGATGCAGGTTACGGTAGTGACTTGTAGATCTACAGTTCTTTTCCCTATAATATGTACACGAGAGGTCGTGGGATCGATCCTAGGTCTAGCCACCTCTCATCAGGGATCTTTAGCAACAAGGCTGTAGCTCATTTAATACAGACATGGCAGAGGTAGCTTATATCCCAATATGACCATTTGTAACACTGGCTCTGTGGCGCAATGGATCAGGGCCTGTCTCCAACACCACAGGTGGTGAGCTCAATCCTTGGTGGAGCCACTTCTCTTGTTTCACCTACATCCACCTAAAATCCGTTTTTCCCTCACATGGATGGTTAAAAATAGGGACCTTTAGCGAACCCGACGTAGCTCATTAAACGCTACTCTCGTTCCCAAATCCTTCCGAAGGAAGGCTCTGCAGCTGGGGACAGCCAAATGACCTTGAACTTTAGATTTTGCTGGGTCTGGGCAACCCCTGCTGGTAGGCTGGAACCAGCGAACAGGAAATGGAACCAGAATGTATGATGGTAGTTTTAGGTAGATTTACCATCAGCCTTTCTGGTTCCATTTCCTGTTCCTGTTCGCTGGTTCCAGCCTACCAGCAGGGGTTGCCCAGACCCAGCAAAATCCCAACATTTGGCAGTTACCAGAGCCTTCCTTCGGAAGGATTTGGGAACGAGAGTAATTAAACGCAGACGTAGTAGTGCTAAAGGGATAGGCTACGTCTACGTTTATTGAGCTTTTACATGGTTGCTAAAGGTCCCTAGTATCACCAGCACTGGGAGGCGAACCCCAGACCTTTACAAATTATTATTAATCAGTTGAGAAGAAGAGTAGAGATATATCCCAATATGAATGTTTGTAACACCGGCTCTGTGGCGCAACGGATCAGCGCCTGTCTCCAACACCACAGGTGGTGAGTTCAATCCTTGGTGGAGCCACTTCTCTTGGTCTTCCTACATCAACCTAAAATGCGTTTTCCCTCACATGGATGATTAAAAATATCACCAGCACTGGGAGGCAAACCCCAGACCTTTACGAATTATTATTAATCAGTTGAGAAGTAGAGTAGAGATATATCCCAATATGAAAGTTTGTAACACCGGCTCTGTGGGGCAACGGATCAGCGCCTGTCTCCAACACCACAGGTGGTGAGTTCAATCCTTGGTGGAGCCACTTCTCTTGGTCTACCTACATCCACCTAAAATTCGTTTTTCCGTCACATGGATGGTTAAAAATATCACCAGCACTTGGAGGTGAACCCAGGACCTTCAGACTATGATTTACAACCAATTTTGCTGTACAGTGACAGAAGATTCTGCTGTCCCTATACAGTACATAGTGCTGTAAATATACAAAAGCTCACTTGCTGTAGGTCTACAGCACAATCTACTGGAACCTAAGTTGCCCCCAGTATTTGGTGTACAGGAACACTACTTACTTCTAACAGTGTTGTCATAATAAATAATGGGAGGTGGCAGTATTGTCATACAAAACTGCTGTAATCAGACTGATTAAAGAGTCTTTATTCTTTAATCTTTAATCCCCCTCCAGCAGGAGCATCCCTTTCACAGTCTTTCATAGCTGTGCTCTTGATTGAACTAAATAGCATAAACTGTCATAAATTAGTTGTCAGTAAAGAGCTATGTTGATATTTCATTCCTTTGACACTGAGTGGCACTATGTGCCCTCTTAGATGTGTGACACCTTTGGGTCCTTGTTGGGACAACCTAGAACATAATCTGGACTGAATGAACAATACCCCCGGTTATCCCACACAAGAGGTCAGTATTGCATTGGAAATCCCCATGGAGCCAGTTTACCTGGGCTTTTAGGGTGGCTATCAAAGGTGGTGGATATCAGAGTGAACTGTCCAGCTGTTGATATAAAATGAGCGTGAATATGTCAATATTGATTCTCAGTCCAGTTATAACTACTATAAGGCCGTCAATTCTAACAGATGGCTCTATGGCTTAGTGGCAAAGCGCCTGTCTAGTAAACAGGAGATCCTGGGTTCAAATCCCAGTGGAGCCTCTTTTATACAGAGTTTAAATTTAATTTAACAAAGCGAGGCTTTTTTAAATTTCAATTTGGGTAATTTCCTTCCCCTTAAGGGAGGATAGACCCACCTCTGCACATAGAACCACTCAGCCAACACATTAACATATGGCCTCTGCAGAAACCTATCTACAATCCTATCCTCAGATTTCAGTATATGCCACCAAGCTGGCCACAGCTCCTCCCCCTGCGCACGTCCGAACGAGATCGCTGACCAGTATCTGAGGGGTCATTGGCGATGACACTTGGGAACAGAGGTTGAGGTGGGGCCAGCTTGTGTCTGCTGCTTGGTGATGATCGTAAGCCACGATGCAGTCAGCATGCATGAAAAGGCGGGGGCGTCATGGTCTCGGGAGGTGCCTCGAACCAGGAAATGTTTTTCCACAAGGATGGCCTACAGGTCTGGACAGCATTTTACCACCAGGAGGCACCATTAGGCAGATGTAGCTGGAACTTACAGGTCACATGACCCAATGTGACCAATAAGACCTAAGAGCTCATGGTCTGCGTGTGGAAGTAGAGGAGCATGCTATGGATATTTAGGATGGTGCACACCATGCTGACTGGGCTCGGGCAGTCCTAATGGGATTTCTACTAATGGGGGTTGATCATGAACCACACAAACAGGCCTGTCAACTTGGTCGCTTTTAAGTCAGTGGTATTTCACCTGCCAATCCACCACTGAAATACAAGTTTCATACAAGGTTATTACCTCATAGGACAATCTAAATAAGGAATCAATGTGATTATGGGGGAATGGCGATTTCCTGAAGCTCAAATCCCACAATGCAATTTTTGCCGGAAAGTCTTTGCACTATCAGAATATGTAACTACAACTAGGAGGTATAACAGGTGAAATTCTGTTACAATTTGAGTCTATGCTTACATTTAGTTATCTGAATAGTTATCCTTGCTATGAGAAGTCCTTACACTTTGGAACCTTCCTTGCAATCTGAGCATATTGACCTGAAATTATGGATATAATTATCACAATGTATGTTCCCTCTAATGTCTATATTGCAACAGATATGCTCAAATTGCAGAGATGCAATGCCACACAAATTGCATAGTGGGATTCGGAGTGAGCACCCTTGCTGTAGAACCCTTACATTTTGTGTAAACACAAGGGTCCCAAATTGCAAGAGCTTCAAATTGCACAGGTTGGGGAAGCATAGAAAGCATCATCGGATTTGGGCTTAAGAGACCGTGTGCAATCTATATCAGCTAATGTGTTCCGGCCGTGTTGATGACTCTCAATCTGCCATTCACATGAGACTAAGGATGTCACTGCACTTCCTCTATAGGAGAACCACCTCTACACTTAATGGGGAGATAATGAGAATACAATGCCTGTTGTGTAGTCATACTAGTGCGAATTTGATATACTCAGAGCAGCTAATGAAGACAAGGCTGCTCATTACAGTGTATTAATCAGCCAAAGCATTGCCTCATGTTCTGGATCTTTTCACTGTGATTCCATATGTAGCCTGACATATTCAGTCTCGGACTTGCTGCCTAATATTACAGTATGGAATGGGAGCAGGGTTGCATTTCACTTTTGCGCCAGTTTGGTTGTGCAAATCAGAGCTGCACTGTAAAAAAGTTTTTGCCATTTTTGTAGGTGTACAGTAGATTCCACTGTAGGTGTACAGTTTATTGTAAGTAAACAGTATAATCTTCTGTAAATCTACAGTAGATTCTACTGTAAATCCATTCTACAGTAGATTCTACTGTATATCTACAGTAGATTTTACTGTAAATCCATTCTACTGTGCACCTACACTAACTATTTACAGTCTGTAGTGCAATACACATTCAACCAACAGATTATTATCTTGATCAAAGGAGTAATTAGAATATTGTGTATTTGGCGGAATGGCAGGCTGCTCTCTGGCTATTCCTCTGGTAGGACAGATGGTGGCCGAGGCTGTCACATATTAGGGACCTTTAGCAAACTCGACGTAGCTCATTTAACCAAAACGTATCCTATGCCTTCAGCACTGCTACGTCTGCGTTAAATGAGCTTTTACGTGGTTGCTAAAGGTCCCTATAATCCATATCAGCTCATACGAAAGGGGCATGAATACGTCAACATTGATTTTGAGTCCAATTATAACTATAGTAGGATGTCCATTTTTACGGCTGGCTCTATGGCTTAGTGGCAAAGCGCCTGTCTAGTAAACAGGAGATCCTGGGTTCAAATCCCAGTGGAGCCTCTTTAATACAGAATTTTTGAATTACCATAGCTAATTTTTTAAATATGTATATTTGGTTAATTGCCCCTCCCCTTTAGGGTAGGATAGACCAATCTCTGCACACAACACCACTCAGCCAACACTGTGACATAGCCTCTGCAGACACCTAGTTACAACCTTATCCTTAGATCTCACTGTATGCCGCTTGTTGATGATCATAAGCCACCAGTCAGCATGCATGGGAAAAGCAGGGGCATTGTGGCCTGAGGAGGTGCCTGGAGCCGGAATATATATATCCTGGTTCCAGACAACAAATATGTCTTTCCACAAGGATACAGGTCTAGACAGCATTTTACCACCGGGAGGCACTATTAGATAGATGCAGCTGGAACTTACAGGTCACATGACCCAATGTGACCAATAAGAACTAAGAGCTCATGGCCTGCACGTGGAGATGTGGAAGTAGAGGAGCGTGCTATGGATATGTAGGATGGTGCACACCATGCCGACTGCGCTAGCGCAGTCCTAATGGGATTTCTTCTAATGGGGGTTGATCATGAAAAGCACAAACAGGCCTGTCAACTTAGTTACATTTAAGTCAGTGGTATTTCATCTGCCAATCCACTTTTGTTTTGTGTACAGAACAATCTAAATAAGGAATCAATGTGATTATGGGGAAATGTAGATTTCCTAAAGCTCAAATCTCACAATGCAATTTTCCCCAGATAGTCTCTGCAATATGAGAATCTGTTGCAATATGCCTAGCTTGTTCTAAATTGCAACAATGTAACTATACAACTGAGAGGTATAACATCTAAGAATCTGTTGTAATTGAGCCTATGCTAACATCTAGGTTTTTGGATAGTTATCCTTGCTTAAGTGAGAAGTTTTATATTGGAATGCATGTTCCCTACAATGTATATATTGCAACAGATGTGCGCATATTACAGAGATGCAGTGCCACATGAATTGCATGGTGGTAGTTGGAGTGAGCACCCTTGTAATAGAACCCTTACATTTTGTGTAAACACGAGGTTCCCAAATGACAAGAGCCTCAAATTACTTAGGTTTGGGAATCATAGAAAGCATCATGGGATTTGAGCTTAAGAGACCCTATGCAATTTATATGAGCTAATGTGTTGGGGCCATGTGGACAACTCTCAATCTGCCATTCACGCGACACTAAGGATGTCACTGCACCTGCTCTATGAGGACTGTCTCTACACTCAATGGGGAGATAATGAAAATCTGATGCCTGTTGTATAGTCATACTAGTGCAATTTTGATACGCTCTGAGCAGTCAATGAAGACAATGCTACTCATTATGATGTACTACGGAAGCATTGCCACATTTCCTGACTCTTTACACTATGATTCCATAAGCAGCCTGACATATTATCACAGATGGGTGAATAATTCCTTGACTACAGGCATCATAATTATATTAATGGTGTTTTTTTCAGAAATATCTAACAATTTCTTGATCTTGAGTAGTCTTCCATATTTCAATTTGTTACACATCAATTTCAAGGCCCGGCATTAAATGTTTTAGTGACCCTCAAGGATTAGCCATGAGTGCTCCCAACTCTCATCCTTCTTTGTCCGTCACTCTAATTTTGTCAACTATACCCCAATCCCTGATATCCACCTACCCTCCTCACCTATTGACTTCAAGGCTGTGTCTCACGACCTTAAGCCAATGTTTTTGTCTCTGACTGGGTGCCGTCTCTGACCAGGGGCCGTCTCTGAACGGGTGCCGTTTCTGACCGGATGTCACTTTGGGAGTTTAGTTATGCTCTACCAACAGCAGGAGGTTAATAATGATTACATAACAACTGCCATAACGTTTTTACAAATCCTTATATATGAGTATGGGTTAAAATTTAAAAAACACTTTTTTCGGACACCAGGTCAGAGACAGCACCTGGTCAGAGACGGCACCCGGTCAGAGACAAAAACATTGGCTCAATATCGTGAGACACAGGCTCAACATCCCTGGGGCTACGCAAACTCTGAGGCACCATTTACTACTGGAGATTATAACATGCCCTTATATATAGTTGGCATGGTGATGGTGATACCTGACAAGTCAGTCAGTGTGGAGCCTGTGGATACGGCATGAAAGGAGGCAGGGCATTCAGAAGCAAATATCCTAGTGAACCAGTACTGCCCATGGATATACATCTGCCAACAGTTCATGTTACGCTCATGTTACTCTGTTATCATATAGTTCACAGCTACATCACTCCCCAGAAGTCATGGTGATATCCCCAATCACAATTACCTTGTATCATGATACCCATATATATACTTTTTGATTTTTGAGGCAGATCCTTTAATAAATGATTACAAAAAATATATATCACGATGCTGATTTGGGCTATAAGGCATTATTGATGTACGGCTCCTTTATGAGGTTAGCTGACTGTGTAACTTGCATTGTATAACCAGGCAAATGCTGCATCACTGTCGGAAGTTATTTGAGAAGGCTTAGGTTTTAATGGGGCCTCTGGGGTTACAGGTGGTCGGTCCAGGTCTGACGTGTATGCCACTGCCATCTTCATTAAATTGACCAGTATGGATGTGGCTTGGTAGATGTTATGGTATTTATAGTATGGTATGGCTACATAGTATGGTATCAATGAAGAGGGGGCAGCTTTGCATCTCATTTTTAAAATAGTTTCCACTCATCTAAGGTGATGATGATGATATAGTTTTAAAACCAACACAGCCGAAGGCTGGTCAGCAGGTCCACAGGGCCCATACGGACCGAACCTGCCATCTAAGGAACCACTCAGGAAAACATGTTCGGAACCAGCTGGTGCTGATTCATTCTGTGGTATCATAAAATGATCTCCCATTGCAGGGGCTCATGAACTGTTGCTAGAAAGAAGCACAAAATGGATGGAATCATTTTGCTGATGCTTAAAGTGCATACATTCAACTCGCTATAGGTGGACTAGTAGTAATATACTTGTAGCCACCCTAGATATGAATCTTTATCTAGACTCTAATGTAGATGCTATAGTGACAGCAATGCATTATGTCTAGATATACTGTGGATCCATTTATCTGTTTATAGACCGCCATATTATTTTCAACATGCAATTTAACTGGGGTGATGAATATAGGATACAATATATTATATCATTATTTTTTTCATCACCTTGAAGCCACAATGAAATATAGGATCGCAAATAGGTGTACCAATCATATGAATATTCTTGTACAGAAAGTATATAATTATGCTGTGTGTCAGTATATATACCTTAACAATGCAACACCTTGTGGTCTACCTTATCTCTAACCAATGGTGAAATGCTCATATCGTATTCCTGTTATTTAGCTATTAATAGGGACCTTTAGCAATCCTGATCAAGCCAATTAAACATAGACGTACCCTATTTCTTTAGCACAACTACGCCTGCGTTTAATAAACTACGTCGGCTTAGCTAAAGGTCCCTATTGACCACAGTGATGAAATATGTTAAGATGTGAGACAAGATAAAAATACATCAGTATTATGGTAGCCCTGCCAGCAGCTGGCTCTATGGCTTAGTGGCAAAGCGCCTGTCTAGTAAACAGGAGCTCCTGGGTTCAAATCCCAGTAGAGCCTTTTTTCTTAATAATTTTCTTAATGATTAATAAGCTGTATTACCCGACATTACTTACAGTGATGGTAAGTCTCATTTAATTCTACAAATATTTAAGTTTGTCACCCACTAACTTTGAGTCCCGGCTGCCAGTGTTTTAGTAACCCTCAAAACAATAGGAATTCTGATTGGAATCCATCAATTTGCCAATATTTTACTACTATTATAATATCATTCAATTTCTATAGTTGAGTCCAAGCTTATAAAAAAAAAGTCCAACCATAGGGAACAATCCAAGATAGATTGTGAGTTTTCTTGAAAAGCTATTAAAAAGTTGACAAAAATGTATTTTGCAGCTATATTGGATTTTTCACAATAGCCCAGTCTAGTGCAGTGTATTTCTATATCCCAACTGAAAGTAATCGGCCACAATATTTAGATACTGGCCACGAAGTCGTCATTATCAAGGCCCAGAAAATTTGAATGAACCTTTGTCAAGCTGACACCCACGCACCTAGATCAAAGGGGTGACGTTGGGTAGGCACAAGAAAGGTACAAACCTCCAGGAGGCTGTTCCAGTTTCATTTTTCGATTTAAGTATCAAACCAAAAACTAACTATACAGCCAAAAATAATTATCTCATTCATGAAAATAAGATAAAGAAACTAGCCTGGTGGACAAATGACTAGTTTTAAGAAATAATATGTTCTTATACTAGTCATTTGTCTGCCAGGCGAGTTAATTTATCTTATTTTCTTGAAATGAGATAATTATTTTCGTCTGTGTATCCCTAAATGACGTATGGTGTAAGTACTGCAGTGTAATAGTATAAGAATGGAGTGGTGAGAACATACTTAAACCATGTGAGATGTCATTAGTACCGGCCTTATACGGGTGTATATACTGCATCAGGACGGGAAATGAACAGGAATCCTTGAGGATTATATCGTCCTTACATGATTAATAAGCTGTATTACCCGACATCCCTCTGAGTCAGCAGTTTAGGTAATCCATGTGAAATAATTATGTCCTCGCAGTCAGTATGCTCCTTGTTATTATCCCTATGTTGTACCACATTTCTAATATTCATAAATGTAGGTCCTGCCCGAGGAATTAGGGTGGATCTCAACACCTGAGAAATACTGCTAGACTCCCCTCTTCATATCTCAATGTCAGAACAAAAAGTAGTGGTTGTTGAAGTAGTATAAGTTAGTGGGGTATGGTTTATCCCAAATGAAATAGTTCAAGGTTTTTCCAGTTCACACCATCTATTCCCTTGGGTAGTATTTCCTTTGCTATTGAAGTCTCTCCCATAGCAGCAGCATGTGCAGTGATGGTAAAGGTCGCAGTACTTTAAGGATATCACATTAGTGGTTAAAGCCTAACACCAGACCTGCTGCCGCCACACCCACCCTGTGTGTGGCCTCCTCCAGGGTGGAACCATCTCTACACACTGCACCACCCAGCCTGGGGTCCTCTGCCTCAACCTCAGCTGCTGCTACTGCTGCTGCTGCCACCTAGGTATGGTATTTACAACTGCTGACTTTGTGCCTCAATAGGGAGTGGTCATTTTCTAACAATATAAGGGAGGCGTGGGTGATGGATTATAGGGGCCTCCTTGAAGGGTGGAATATAAAAAAAAGTCATCTTTATGTAGCGAAAAGACAACAAGCTAAAATAAGTTGGTCGTGGTAGATTTGAATCATCTTGCGGAGGGGAACTAAAAAATTGGCATTATTCTTAAAGTTAAAATCATTAAAGCTGAGTCTCGTTCCCAAATCCTCCCGAAGTAATTAAGGCTCTGGTGACAGCCGCTATGACCTTGCATTTTTCTGGGTTTGAGAAGTCCCTGTGGTTAGCTTGGAACGAGAACCTTCCTCCGGAATGGTTTGGGAACGAGAATAAGTCTGACTGCATAAAGGCTGTGGCTTGTCCGCCAACATTTACGACATACACAGTTCAGATGTTTACCACTATTTGCAAGTAGCATTAGTCAGGTCTATAGTCTCAGCCTCCAGGGCATCTCGTGTGACCCATGGACGCTTAGAGTCTTATCCCGCATTTATAAGATTGCTTGGGGGTGGAAGTAGACACAGGTATAAAAGGAGGGTCTAGTGGCGCCATATGGCTTTCCTGCTAATGGGTTTTGGTCACGAAACAGTCTCTCAAGTCTGTCTACTCGATCACTTATGTTTAATGGGAATAACCTGCTATTCCACGATATGCAGTGCCGTTTTACTCAAAACAGGGGGAGGGGGTCATTATGGTAAAGTGTATTCATTAGCGGTGGTCACTTGATGACAGTGCAGTGAAGACACAGTCAACACATATTTTGGAAGGGGTAATACTCTCTTTAACTAACAGGTGTGAAGGTATGCATAGAGTAGGTGTGGGGACACTAATACACAAACGAGACATTAGGCCTCAAACGGGACATTTTTGAGGCCTAATGTCACCCTCGAGACACTAGGCCACAAAAGTGACACTAAAGCACAAATGACATTAGGCCTCAAATGACATTAGGCCTCAAATGACATTAGGCCTCAAATGGCATTAGGCCTCAAATGGCATTAGGCCTCAAACAGATATCATTTGAGGCCTAATGTCATAATGTCTGCACATTAGACAACCAACAGGACAGTATGCTTCAACTGGCATTAGCTGACTGTATAGTGTTTGAGGCATAAGGGCAAGGAGATATGTTATGGCAGTTTGCTAGAATTTTACCTACATAGCATTTGAGGCATAAGGGCAAGTTGATATTTTCATGGCAGTTTGCTATGTTGTCAACCTATATAGCGTTTGAGGCATAAAGGCAAGTTGATAGTTTACTGCAGTTAAGTACATTAGCAAACTTTCATAAAATATCTCCTTGCCCTTATGCCTCAAACACTATATAGTCAACTAATGCCATTTGAGGCATACTGTCCTGTTTGTGGTCTAATGTCCAGACATATGACATTAGGCCTCAAATGATATCTGTTTGAGGCCTAATGCCATTTGAGGCCTGAAATTATAGCAAACTTTCAAAAAATATCTCCTTGTCCTTATGCCTCAAACACTATATAGTCAGCTAATGTACTTAACTGAAGTAAACTATCAACTTGCCTTCATGCCTCAAACGCTTTATAGGTTGACAACATAGCAAACTGTCATGAAAATATCAACTTTCCCTTATGCCTTAAACGCTACATAGGTTGAAATTCTAGCAAACTGCCATAAAATATCTCCTTGCCCTTATGCCTCAAACACTATACAGTCAGCTAATGCCATTTGAGGCATACTGTCCTGTTGGTTGTCTAATGTCCAGACATAAAAAATTATGACATTAGGCCTCAAATGATATCTGTTTGAGGCCTAATGCCATTTGAGGCCTAATGTCATTTGTGCTTTAGTGTCTAATGTCCAGACATGTATATGACATTAGGCCTCAAATGATATTTGTTTGAGGCCTAATGCCATTTGAGGCATACTGTCCTGTTTGTGGTCTAATGTCAAGACATATGCATTAGACCTCAAATGATATCTGTTTGAGGCCTAATGTCATTTGAGGCCTAATGTCATTTGAGGCCTAATGTCATTTGAGGTCTAATGTCATTTGAGGCCTAATAGCATTTGTGCTTTAGTGTCACTTTTGTGGCCTAGTGTCCCGAGGGTGACATTAGGCCTCAAAAAGGTCCTGTTTGAGGCCTAATGTCTCGTTTGTGGCCTAGTGTCCCCACAGCAGGTCATAAGAAGTCTTTGAAAAGCACACACAGAAAAGTGAGAGTCATTGTCGCTAAAACTACCCTCACCTGAGGGTCAGGCACTGCATGACTGCCATATGTTTTCCTATATCCAAGTGTTCCTTCGCTCTAAATTCGAGTTTTAAGCCGTCGGGTATGTGTACATTCCCAACTACTATGGAGTGACGTATTGACTAGAATATATGTGATATATGTGATATGTGATAATTGTATAATTGTATATAGCAATGCAAAAGCTGAGTCAATAGACCTACATATGGTCATATTGACCCAGGTAACATAGATACATTGGGCCATCATTGGGCCAATATACCACTTAAAAATGGGCCAATATTGGCATTTTGATATTGGCCCACCGCTGGCTTGACCGCTGGCCCTGTAATGGCCCATGCTCGGAAAAAGGGATATTGATTTCATATTGGCCCAATGGTGGGCCAACATTAAAATGTTTTTACATTATTCCAAAGTTACAAATTAAACATCGGGGCAACCTTGAAATACATATGTGGCTCCAACATATAATTCTCAATATAGGACAACTGCAACAATCACTAATATTGAACAATACTATTTTTATGTGTATATTTGAATGTACAAACACATTTAAGACATGACTGTCAAGTATCATCAGTTTAGAAAAAGCCATTTCTGTCTTTTTAATCCATCTTGGTCTCTATCCCAAATTGGTTAGACACCATACAAACTGTATTACTATGATTTAGGACTTATCTAACTCCATTACCCACACATGAGGTGTCTTCAAGTTCCTTTTGACAAATTCCCACTGATGTCATGCAGTAAATGGCACTTTTAGATATCAAATTTCATCCATAAACTTCCTCTGACCTTTAACCATGTAGAGCACACTGGGGATCACATTTATGACCCAATATGATGGCAAAGTAGGAGCCATCCTGTAAGATATTCTTCAGGCAACATTGAATCCCCCTGGTGTAGATCACAGCCAATATTGGACAAGTGCAGTTAGAATTTATGTTGGTCCAACATCAGAAATAATATGATGGCCCTGAAATGTTCCAACACTGGGCCAACACTGGGTCAATATCAGCAATATCAAGCATGGGCCAGCTCTGGGCCAGCAGTCAACCCAGCAATGGCCCATTATAGGAATTGCCAATGGTGGGTCATCATTGTTATTTGTATGTTGAACCAATGTGTGCATTACCTACAATGGGCCATGGTTGGTATAACGATTGCGATGGAGTCGATCATTGTCGACATTGGCCCAATATACCCTTGCTACCTGGGTATAGACTGTGCAATATAATACTATCTAACTGTGCATGAATGTATAGATGCCAACTATATATATGTATGCTTGTGTGTCCAGAGGATTCCTTAAACTCCTGCAGTCGCTAATGTGTTAACATCCACTTTACTGCCTGCTGTATATTGTATAGTTGTCGTTGGAACATGATTTTGATTGTAAAGTGTCATCACGAAGATCCATCGACTGTTGGCATCAATTTGAAAGACTTTACGTGTAAATGTAATTTTTGCCAAATAAAAATTTGTAAACTCAAACTCAAAACTCAGGTGAGGGTGGTTTTAGCGACAATGACTCACTTTTCTGAGGGTGAGGGTGAGTATAGGAAGTCCTAATTTTAACTTTATAGGTACATGTATCTTTTTTACATTCAAAGTGATTTTCTAAAGATTGTGATACAATCAACTGGGTATAAACCCCCAATAAATCACATCTATACACATAATTATGCTCAAACCAACATCATGTAAATTAGGTTTATATCCAACTAGTTACAAACAGGCAATATCATTTAGTCGAGAGACAGAGGCTCAAAACTGTCCCCGTGTTTGATCTCACTACATCGCTTCTTGCACTACAAACTAATGATATCATTAGGGACCTACAGTAACCACCTCAAAGCTCATAAAATGTGGACGTAACATAGGGCTTTACCATTGCCACCAATGCATGTATAAGTGCCTACGTCTGCGTTTATTGAGCTACCCCGTGATTTCTAAAGGTCCCTATTATAGATGATCAAACACGTTAAGCTAACTATCACCTTTCACTACTGCTTGTTATAATTTCTGCTATGAGTCAGCAGCTTTTCTGAGAGAACTCACTCCTATCAACCAATGTCTTGTGACAGTGAGAGATTGGGAGGCGACCATGCGTGAGACTCTATACTAGAGCAGCTCAGTTCTGTTCCATAGAATAACCCTCATGACTTCAGTGGGTAGACAATGTGCTCGTGATCCCTAGTGGGGCAGTATAGGTAGGTAATGAACAGAATAGGTGAGTGTAGCTGTACAGTGTGTGATACTGGAAACCAAAAATACCTCCTTTTATACGGTGCAGCTACAGTATATCTCGCTGTGCAGCTACACTAACCTCTGACAGTGTCAATCCAAATCTTGTTTTAGGGGCAGGGATAACACCACACAGATCTGCTCGGTGTGCTACTTCTGCATTCTGTTGAGGCACCTGGTACTAATGGAGCATGTGACATAGTGTTTTAACCTGTGTTGATTTGGTGAGACAGAGCCATATATCTTGCATGCATGAGAGGAGTATTCATACTTCTAGTGTTTCACTATGTAATCGCCTTTGGCTCTGCTGTTCTGAAACAATATATTGAAAACATTAATGCAGGGCACTTCCTAGGTATGAGCAACTGTTGACATTCATCATAATTATGAAGTGGCTAAATCTTTCATTTTTCATAAGAAATCAAAACTTAACTCTCACGTCTAACATGCCACCCGTTATTTGACTAGAAATGGTACACACTCAGAAAAGTCAGTGTCATTATCGCTAAAACCACTCTCACCTGAAAGTCAGACAGTCAGTAGGGACCTTTAGCAACCCACGTAAAAGCTCATTAAATGCAGACGTAGCAGTGCTGAAAGGATAGGATACGTCTGCGTTTAATGAGCTTTTACGTGGTTGCTAAAGGTCCCTAATGACGCTGACTTTTCTGAGTGTGTACGCTGAGAATTCATCCTTATTAAATCTATCATACATGTCTGGGAAGCGACCCAGACTTATGGCTTCTGAGATCATTGCCATCATCACTGATATTTTGTTTCTTGGAACAGGTATCACTGTTAGAGATTCAAACACATGAATTTGGTTGCAGCAAGTACACAGAGGTAAGACTATAATTATGTGCATGTGTGTGTGTGAATTGTGTAAAAGCTCAATAAACGTAGACGTAGCCTATCCCTTTAGCCCTACTACGTCTGCGTTTAATGAGCAACGTCGGGTTTGCTAAACCCGAGGTAGCTCATTAAACGCAGATGACATTGTAGTAGTGCTAAAGGGATAGGCTACGTCTGCATTTAATAGGGACCCTTAGCAAATCTGACGTAGCTCATTAAACGCAGACGTATCCTATGCATGCCTTCAGCACTGCTACGTCTACGTTTTATGAGCTTTTACGTGGTTGCTAAAGGTCCCTAATGAGCTTTTACGTGGTTGCTAAAGGTCCCTATTAAGCTGTACACAACTTATCAATCGTGCTAGTTCATATATATATATATATATATATATATATATATATATATATATATATATATATATATATATATATGTATGGTATCTGACTGGATAACAGTAATATATTTGGAGCAGCAGCAACTGGTGGTTCTCTAAGTATAATCCAGGTGGCGCCCCAAGCTGGCCCCACCTCTCCATTTCCGCCCACCGCTCGCTCAGTCTGTTTGAAGTAGCCGTTGGATTAGGTCAACTTTTTTCTGGGAGGCAGATCCATGCAAAGTCTGAGTAAGTTCGATCTGCGCAGATTTTTACCAGTTGCTGAAAGGAGACGTCCACTTCAGGTGGATAACCCTGAAAAACTTATTTATCTGTTAACCAGACTGATGGAGGACTTATCCATGAGAGCGTATAACATCACAGGCCTTCTCCAGCACATCTCGTATATTTCTTGGATGGCATCTACGGGGATATATGCCACCGAGGCCCTCGTTGAATACGACTATGAAATGCGTGATAGGGCCAGAGAGTTTGGCTGCAAGGCCTTTGTGGGGGGTGACACTCACTTATCCAATATGTATTTGGGTACCAGTGGTACAAAAGCCCACAGGTACCAGTCCAGCAAAGGTCCCAACCCTCGAGGCCGCAGTCAGGGGTACAACCAGGGGTCAGGGTCAGGCAGACGTCAGCCCCTGACAGGGTGGAGGAGGATTGCCTCAGAGAGAGGGATCTGCTTTGATCACGCCCAAGGCCATAGGTGTGATGGGTGTAGGTATAGACACAGTTGCACTTGTGGATCCAGTGATCACGATATGCTGAATTGCCCCCATTATCGACGGGGTGGAGACAGGAACGGCGACCAAGGCGGCTCAGCATGACTCCACAAGCCAAACAAAGACGTAAGCCGGATTAAAGACTGTGAAATTGATCCGTATACGTGTATTGTTGACGGGATTAGCCCCTGTGTACGGGAAAATGACTTGTTTGTCACACCAGTGACAGCGTGTGATAACTTTGTTGATTCTGATGGAGGCCGCCATGTTTTACGAGGCCCGCTGCGCGATTCTGAATTCTGTGTACTTGACGACAAAAAATTTGTTGAAAATTGTAGACATTCGCCCGTAAATTCAAACAGTACTAAATGTGATGGGAATAATGTCGCCAGGAAACCTGCCGACATTATTTTTCAGGAAGATTGCAATTATGATATTTCTGGCGAAAATGGCACGGTAAATAGTGAGGTTGTGGGAATCGCGTCGAGCCGTGTTGACGAGCCGCGCGATTCAGGTTCTGTGGTACATAGTCAAATTAATTGTGACGAAAATGTGGAAGTCTATCCGGGAGCTCTGTACAACGGGTGGTGCGAAGAGAATTTTGTCGCCAAACAGGCTGGCGACAATATTGCTCGGGAAGATTTGGCGAGAATGGGTTCGGACAATAATTGGGCGACTAAATGCAACAAATTGGGAGTCGCGCCGATCCGTCTACTTGAAAACCAAGATGGCGGTGCACGGGTGGAAATTTCTTGCGTTCACGATTCGCTACGGGAAACTTTGCCGGAATTTGTGAGTATTACTACTGAATTTACGGTATTGAACAGATGTGTTGATAGTTACAATTGTACCCGTCCTGTGGCCGCAGTAGAAGTGGTCCCGGGGGGTTGGTTGCCCGTGTGGCAAGCATGTATTAGTGGTACCTGTCACTGTATGTACATTGTAGAAGGAGTGGAGTGTCAACTAAAACCCTGCAGATTCGCAGCAAAAGTGTTAGACTTCAAGGGAAGAGTGTGTACCAATGATATGAAGGTGTTGACAGGTGTGTACCGTGGTTTCCGCATAGTTGACCATGGCTGTGTTTGTAAATATTCATGTACAAACTATCAATCATTGTTGGGGTCCAAGTTCAAGGGGGACATGGGTAGAAAAATCAAACAAGAACTCATGGAGGGGAAAGTTCGTATGGTCAGTAAAAGACCCAGATGTGTTCACGCTATGGGGGGGGGTAGAGAAGTCAGATGGGTCACTCAGGCCTATAACAGACTGCTCTATGCCAGATGGGGAAAGTATCAATAATTTCATGGGGGAAACTTGTGAGAAATTTCACTATAAATCTCTTGATGATGTTGTTGAGTTGATTACAATTGACAGTGCTTGTGCAGTTACGGATATTGACAGCGCGTACCGTTCGGTAACTGTCCTCCCCTCCCACAGAAAATTTCAGGGTTTCTGCTGGGATTTGGGGCAGGGTAACCGGTATTTTGAAGACCTTCGCTTGTGCTTTGGGTTGGCTTGTGCACCTTATCTGTTTACTCTGTTATCCGACTTTGTTGTTAAAGTAGGTAGCTTAGGACCGTTTGTCAGGTGTGTCAACTACTTAGATGATTTCCTTGTGACTGACAGTACTATTCAGGGATGTCAGCAGGCTCAAGACGAGTTAGGGGCCACGTTGGAGGGCCTAGGTTTCAAGGTTTCTCAAAAGAAGCTAGTCCCCCCCGCCACATCTGTCAAATACCTCGGTATTATAGTTAATACCGTGGATATGACCCTGTCCATTGGTCAGGACAAGTTGGACAGGGTATCTAAGGAGGTAGCTGAACTGCAAAGTGTCACCAAATGCAAGCGCAAGCGTTTGGAGTAACTTGCAGGTCTGTTGGCTCACTGTGCGACCGTAGTAAAAGGTGGTCGTACGTACACGAGGTGCATCTACGACCTACTTAAATGCACAGAAGGTCAGGTTGAAGTAGTATTGGACGAACTAGTCAAGCTAGACTTGAGCTGGTGGGCTCATTTCATGGTGTACTTCAATGGTAAGGCCCGGGTCTTAAATAGCGAAAGTCCAAGTTTTGAGGTCTTCACTGATGCTTCTTCTAAAGTAGGCTTCGGAGCCCATTGGGCCCATGGGTACACTTGGGGTTTGTGGGATGGTCTTGGCCATAGATGTGACCATGAATATCATCCCCCCCAGGAGGCCTATGACGACCATATAAACGAAAAAGAGTTATGGCCAGTCTTGGTTAGTTTGTCTAAATGGGGAAGTAACTGGCGTAACTCAACAGTCCAAGTTACCACTGACAATACTCAGGTCCTTGGGGTTCTCCGCACAGGTAAAAGTGGCAATGCCACAGCCATGGCTTGGGCTCGCGAATTATTCTGGTCCTGTTGTTTCTATAACATCAATATCCGCTGTAACTGGATCCCAGGAGTCGACAACGTGGTAGCTGACTCGTTGTCCCATATGTAACATATATATATATATATATATATATATATATATATATATATATATAAATATATATATAAATATATATATATGTAGTTTTGTCATTAATTGAAAGTAAGGAATTCAACCCATGTATAGGCAGAAATCCAGCAGCATTAGTTCCTTCATAATTACATTTTTGCTTTAAAATGATTAGTTTCAACTGATGCGATGGCAATGTACCCACAATTGCTAGGCAAACTTTTGCTAACTCCATCATATTTAATGATAGCTTTTTTAGGAAACATGAAGAAATCAATGGTTTGGATTGTGAGAACGGTTATAATTGTATCAGGCTGTTTAGAAATCAGTTGGCTCTATGGCTTAGTGGCAAAGCGCCTGTCTAGTAAACAGGAGATCCTGGGTTCAAATCCCAGTGGAGCCTTTGTTTTCTAAAATAAAAACATCGTTGATAATTCTGTGGCAGTTTACAATGTCATTAGGGACCTTTAGCAACAACGTAAAAGCTCATTAAACGCAGACGTGGTTTGCTAAAGGTCCCTAATGGATGCTGATTAGCGTTCACAAAGAATACAAGTGTGACAAAGGCATGATAGGTCAATAATGGTTTGTTTGGGGGGTTCAGTTATAACTATAACTATATTTGGGTGCATGTGAAAACAGCTGGCTCTATGGCTTAGTTGGCAAAGCGCCTGTCTAGTAAACAGGAGATCCTGGGTTCGACTCCCAGTGGAGCCTCTTTTCTTATTACTACAATTCTAATTTACATCTAATAATCCTACTAATTGATATACAAGAACACGAATTTAATCCCTGAATAGCGGTAGTGTGTACGATATTTCAGAGGCAGAAAAACAACATTACTTTTTAAGATTATGAAATTACATTCTACTATATATACTTAAGTCAGATATTGTTAAGTTGCTCATCAATTAGACATTAGAAATAAATTGATATAATCTATTATGATATCTAAGTGCTTTTAGGGCTTAATTATTTGCCTTTTCAGACACCTGCAAGAAGCGATGCCCACAAAACTAGTGGTTCCAGAACGGTGTCAGTTGAGCTTGTGACTTTTTTTCCCAATTGCCTGTCAGATATCCATATTCACCTGCATGGTGACATTTCTACAGGTATTTATAAGCTTTCAGATGAAGAAAAACAACTTTAATGAGATGTACAATCCCATTGTCTTAAAATAGATGACAATTCTACACTCAGCTGAGTCCCCCTTCTCGGACTGGTGATTTGCCTAAAGTGCATGGTGTTCCTGACCTATCATAGCAACCATAAGACAGGGCAATTAGCTTACAAAAGAATGCTCGTTTTTCTATATGAGATTTAAAATTAGTATGAACTTCTTTTGAAATACCATTAAAAATAGCACCCAAAGGTGATTGTCAAGCTTTTTTTTCTTAATGAAAACAATGTCATTATCATTTCCAAGTAAAACACACCTGCTGTCACACATTAGGTCTTTAAACAAGTGATTATTAGATAGACTAAAGGAAACCTTGCGTCAAAACTATATCTAATATTTTGTGGTTATATCAACATGTGTTTCATATTATAGAAATGGTCCTCTAGCAAAGCTAAAAATGCATGTATACCAAGAGGGCTTTTTTTACCGTACCAATACAATCATCATAATCTGTAGTGGAATCCGATGAATCAGACTATGAAATACTTTTGTCCATCCAAGCAGAACTAATTTCTTAACCAGTTTTCTTCTAGATACACCATAGAAATAGCTAAAAGAGAAATCATGTTCAAGCAAATAAGTTTCAAAATTATAACCTGCCATTTAGAGGAATTCTAAGGATGCAAATGCAACGTTATCAACCTAAGACCAGTGCTCCTCTGACACTACCAAGGAAAGGATACATTTGAAAAGAATTATAAGACGTAGTGAAAAGAGACTGTATACCTATAAAGCTCCTAAAAGGCCATTTTACCGCACCTTAACAGCATCACATTGGCACCAGCTGGCATCTTGCTCCATCAGTATTATGACCTTTCAAAGTGGTTCTAATGGCAATGGATTCAGACAGTCAGTTAGAGGGAACAGCTGACCCATAGGGTGATCAGCTGCACTAGCCACCTGCCATAACATATATGAATAGGGATATGAGTGCATGCTTTTCAGAACGGGACCATCCCTACCTCTTCATAGTAGACGTGAATTCTTCTCAGTGGTTGGAAAAGTAATTCTTCACTTACAAAATCATTGTGCGAACATTTAGCACCTATCAACTTAGCCCTCTCATAGTGCAGATAACTACACCAAATCCTTATAGTCTTCTTATTATTTAGAAACCATTATACATTTCTTTTTCCTTTCGTGCTATAGATTCTACCACACCAAGATTGTCTCCTCATATAGATTATGACACATATAGGGGGTCTGCAATATGAATCTAGGCACTGTGAACAGTGCAGATTAATATGTAGGGAGTTGTCCCTCAATGCCTAAAGTACCATGTGTCTCTGAAGCAGTAGATTGGTGGTCTGATGCTTTGGTATAACAGTGGAATTTTGTATGGTGGATTAGTGAATTAATAAATTGGTGGAATGGTGGATAGGTTTATTGGTTGAATTGTAATTGGTGCAGTGGGGGAATTCTCAATACCACTATGTCAGAAAACACCCAAATGAGTGGCTTGATTGAACCATTGAGTCAAGCTTTTTCTTTGCCATATAAACCATGAATAGACCATGATAGAACCGTGCTTACACAGGACTTCTTTGTGTTGGATCCCCCCACCATCCCACCCAGCCCCCTAGATGGCTGCACCATCCTGGGGACCTCGTGGGATGTGGGGGACCAACACGACAGAGCCATTTGTAGACACGTAGTCCACATAGTTTTATTCAAGGCTTTAATTTGTATGGAACCCACCACAATAAAAGCCTCTTGCTAAATACTATGTATATGTACCATATCATCCAGTTATCCTGCCTGATCCTAACAGGTAATCATGATAAAGATAGCAGGAGCATATAATATGCTATAGTTCTAGCCTGCTCTAATTGTATTCTCATAGGACCCATTTGAAGAGTTTGGAAAACAACATATATCTCCATCCCATATAGTGCTTTTTGTAAAGACACGCTGGGGTCAATTATTATTCTTTGGTAAAAGAGTGTATCCTGAGTAGGTCCCAATGATATGAAAAATATAGTAAATATTGTTTGAGGATTGTATTTCACTCTCCCTTATCTTCATTTTTATCAGATTTTTGTCCCTATTTTTAGAATGGCACTAATGTTTTGCATCCAAACTCTTCATTTATACTCAACAGTGATCAAGCTACCTCAATCTATTCATGGCAGTAATGCAACACTTTTATACTCAAAATGTGGTGTACCGAGATCTGAGAGATGAGGCCATAATCCTCCAGATGGTATTCAGGTTTCCACAGGAACATCCAGACAATAATTGAACACAGGTTTTAGGATGTTAGGTATTACCTACGTAAAGGGAAATAGATAGTGTTACACAGAGGGAATACGTTCATGGGGATTAATTTGAAGTAGTACAAACAGGTTTTCTCTGTGTCCTTTAACCCATGCCTCCCTCCCTCCTTCACTCCTCATCTACTTGTCTAAGGTACCAGTAATGTGACCATTATGTTCTTACTTTAATGTTACTACCTAACCCTTGTTACCCTTGATAAAAGAGCGACAGAGACGTGGGGGATTAACTACCGAAATCAGATTCCTGTGGCCTTGTGAAGGTCCTGAAAAGTAGATTCTATGCACATTTCACCAGAAGGCACCACTGAGATAATGTTTCAACCAATGAATCCCACTTGCAGGTCACGTGCCAACATACGTGATCTCGTATGACCAATGAGAGCTCAAGGTTTTAGCCTTCATTTGCTAGATGGTTTCAGGGTTGAGATAGCGGAGGAAGCCATGTAGTATAAGGAGGGATATCTCAGATAGTGTGGCTGCTGGGGGACGATCATACTGCTTCTCTGCTAATAGGGTTTGGTCTTATACTGTCAGACCTGTCAACTTAGTTACTTAGGGCCCCAGGTGGCAACCTAACATCCTACCCATATAGAGTGCTGCCTCCCGTTGAGGTACTTTGCCTCCTAATTGTAAATTAATATGGGGCCATCCTACATCTTGAGGCAGGGAAGGGGAGGGGTCCAGCATCTTAGACATTGCTATAGACAGCACATGAATGCAAACATTGGTGCGAGGAGGGGCGGTAGAAAATGCTCAAAAATAACATGACATCATTTATTCTATAGTTTGAGTTTGACGAATGAATTACTTCCCTATCAGGAATACAGTCCACATTCTCATACTGACCTATTTGTCTTGCATGGCCTGAGAATCCCTGTTACTTCTGATGGCATAGAAGATTGGGAGGCTGTCACAATATTTTGTGAGACTCTACAAGTGTGTCAGGGGACAATATGTCAGAGCTGATCCTTCACTGCAGTGTGGGCTTCCCACTAATCTCCAAGCACCACTGCTGTGTGTACACAAAGACTAACGGATACTGCCATCTCAGATTAGCTAGAGAAGGGATATAATATAAAATATTATATTATTCAGCTGCTCTCTGCAGTCCTGGTCAGTTGCCTTTACACATGTTAGTCAGTTTGGTGAAGGCAATCAATCATGCATCAGCCAAACAGCTATTTTCCTCATACTACTACATTGTAGGCAATGTGTACAGACGAAGTCAATCACTACCAAATGAGATAAGAATAATCTTTGTGTAATGGTGTAGTAGCCTATAAGAGGATACTAATGACCTATTTCACATACTACGGTATGTGATAAGGCTATATAGCAGATAATGACAGTCTGCTTATAGCTTTATCGTGATTTCATGAGTATATGGCACCGCCTTGAGGGTATAATGATGAAGACCTGATTATAGCTTTATGTTCATATGCACTAGACCCTGCATGGTTCAATATGGACTGCTAATGAAGGTGGCACAATCATAGTTAGCTAATCAGTAGAAAAATGCCTCATATGTTAGATCTTGTGTTCGCCCCAATTTCAAATACAGGAATTGACAGTTTAAGCACACCTGCACTTGAAACCATCTAATACAACACCTAAAGTTATAGTGGACCATCACTGATTTGAGATAGAAAAAAGGCCTAAATTATTGATGTCAATATTCTCAACTACCCTGCACTATAAAAGACCTGCGCTCTATCTTGACCCTGCACTTAAACAGGCAATTAGGTAGGCTCGGTATAATGAAAGTTATACGACGTATTGGACAAAAGGGCTGATGGTTATGAAAAAGGGAGGGGGAATAAAACCACTCCAAGCGCGAACATCTGCATTGAAAGGCAATGATATAATATGGAAAGGGTCAACTAGTGGAAGTAAAATGATCAGCCAGGCAATAGGTCATACCTAGTCTGACAAGCTAATTTCGTATGTAATGCTAAGAGTGTTGGATGTGTCAAGAATGTGACACTGCCATGACAGTGAAGCATATTATTCTGCAAGGCAGAGATGGCAGAGGCATTATTTTGGTTCATGCATGCGGGTCTGCCTTATTTGATGAACTAGGAATCATAGGAACCATAGATGGATTTATACAGTGTTATTAATTAGGGCCTTTAGAAAATTTTGTGTAGCTCATAGAACAGACACAAAGCATGTTTAAGCATTGCAATCAATCCAATCCAATCTTCCTTTATTGAGCTACACAGTGATTTCTAAAGTTACCTAATAGGGACCTTTAGCAAACCCAACTTAGCCATTTTAATGTAGACGTAAACTATATCTTTAGCACTGCTACTTCTGAGTTAAATTGGCTACGTGGGATTTGATAAAGGTCCCTAGTATGAGATATTGTTTCTCGGCCCTTCATAATGCCAGATACTTTTTGAGCTTCATGGTTGGTATGTATGACGCTCGGCCAATACTGTCTATCTAATATTTAAAGGCCATGGTCCATGCTTCTGCATTTATTGTGGTTGAGGTCTACATTCAGTTTGTTAAAGGTGTCCAGTACCTTAGATGCAGCAGCAGCTGGACACATCAGAAACGACTGGTAAGTAACAGGCGAGGGAGGCCACAAGTTCAGCTATAAAACCACATTTGACAGTTTACATAAACAGCTGGCTCTATGGCTTAGTTGGCAAAGCGCCTGTCTAGTAAACAGGAGATCCTGGGTTCGACTCCCAGTGGAGCCTCTTTTACATTTACATTCAAAACTTCATAATTATTTTAAATGTTAAGATATTCATATAGATATCCATAGGTATATAGATAGGTAGATGTGTGTATTCATCAAAATATCTGTAAAATAGAGCACTTGGTGACCCTTTTAAAGATAGGGTTACTGAAACTATTATACAATTGTGAGTTTCCTTACTTTATCAGAATAATGTATTGTTGAAGTTTACTAATAATCCTAATAGGCAATACTGAACCAACTGCTTAATTGGCAAAGTGGCTCTTTTGTAAGCGGGTTGTGCTGGGTTCAATTCCCGACACACTGTTCTTCACCTATGAGCGTCTGACATGTATTAATATAGTGATTGTTTCTATAAAGAGATTTAAAAAAAATCAAATCTAGCTAATAAAGGCCCTCCTCCTCTGGCAATAACACTATATGGGAGTTGAAAAGCGAATATCTAAAATTTAATCAAATCATCTATTTTTACCTCTATGGGAGGAGATCAGAATCAACTTCTTCTGTAATTAAATTAATAAGATCTTATTGTTCTATGTTTTTATACTTATTGTGTTTCTCCGAACAGTGATCGAAATAATGTTTCCCTACATTTATTCGTTTTGAATGAGGGTACTTTGCTCTAGGTTCTTGCCTTCATTTGATAGATGGTTTCAGAGTGGGAGCATGCCATGTATTAAGAAGGGATATATCTCAGCTGGAGTGATCCGGGGAATAGGGACATCATACAGCTTCTCTGCTTATTGGGTTTGTGTCATGCCACATACTACCAGACCTGCCCACTTAGTTACTTAAGCCCTAGGGTTATAGCCTTCTCTCCTACTCATAACATGAGGTGCCATTAATCATTTGCATTGCATTTGCAATGTGTACACTACTTTCTAAAAGTGAATAATCATAAGCAGTGTTTTTATGACCTCTGCTGTTGCTAAATTCGATTAAGAAATGACATTAAGTACGCACACAGAAAGGTAAAGGAGTTAGCTGCAGTGTCTCCCACGTGGTCTGGTAAAAATGAAGTGTCAAGCAGCTATTGACTCTGCAAATGTGATAGTACAGAGTCAACTCAAGTTGACCCTTCATATATAAGCAGAGTCATTAGCTGTTTGACTCTCTATTTTACCAGAGCCACGTGGGAGACAGAGCTGACACCTTTACTTTTCTGTGTGCGCTCGTAATCATCACATATTTGTATTAGCGTCCCTTATGTATGACGACTGGAGTTAACCTTCCCATACTGAGCTATTTGTATTGCATGACCCATGGATTCACATTACTTGGGATGGCATAGAAGATTGGAAAGCTATCATATGTGAGACTCTACAAGTGTGTCAGGGGTCAAATATTATGTTTGGGAGGCTGTCATGTGAGACTCTACAAGTGTGTCAGGGGGCAATATGTCAGAGCTGATCCTTGACTGCAGTGCACTCCCTAATCTCCAGGTAGCCCTAGCTGCTGTGTATAACACGACTAGAGGATACTGCTATCTCAATTCGAGTGAAATAACCTTAAATAGTGTTCAGTTGGTACCTGCAGTCAGCTGCATCCTCCCAATGATTCTTTTTAAATAGTTGATATTAATCCTGCAGGTATACAAGGGAAAGAATCTTCAGCTTACTAACCTTTTAACTTACTCCAGAGCGAGCCTATAGTAGAGATAGTAGAGAGTCAACTCAAGTTGACATTGATAGTAGAGAGTCAACTCAAGTTGACCCTTCATATAAGCAGAGCCATTGGCTGTTTGACTCTCTATTTTACCAGAGCCACGTGGGAGACAGAGCTGACACCTGTACATCTCTCCAGCAGCCTATAATGAAGATACTGAAGACCTGCATGGTTCTTGCTGTATGTGATAAGTCTCTGTCTAGTGTGTTATGAGGACCTGCGTATGGTTTTATCATCGTTCATGAGAATCTATCACAGTCGTAGTAATGATGAAGACTTGATTATAGTTTAACTTTTATGTGATTAGACTCTACAAGGTAATGAACAACTGATGAAAGTTGCACACCATAAGGATGCATGTATTCCACTGGCGTGAATGTGTCCTGTTTCCATCTTTGGAAGAAATGTTGGACTTATGTTCTTCCCAATTTTAAATACATACCAGAACTTCTAGTTTAAGCATCCCATGTCAGTGAAGCAACTATAGCTCTCTAACTTGTGCGGCCTTGTTCCCGCATGTGCAATGTTTACGCTGACACCAGCAATCTCGTGAGACCTTGGCTCTGCTATCATATTGTAGCCTGTTACCCGGAAGCTATGGTGTGTGAGTAGGGACCTTTAGCAAACCCGACGTAGCTCATTAAACGTAGACGTATCCTATCCCTTTAACACTGCTACGTCTGCGTTTTATGAGCTTTTACGTGGTTGCTAAAGGTCCCTAATGTCTGGTCACTGCCTAAGTCTCACGATAAATGGCGAGTACAGAACTAACATGACCGCCCATACAGAGAAAACCGAGACTTCGCTATACTTGATGCCATAGCCGAGCATCCACTTCGTCGTCATAACCCTATAGTTCAAATATATCTTAATGATGCTGGTAAAGTTCAATTAAAATATAATTGTTAACATTAACAGCTGGCTCTATGGCTTAGTTGGCAAAGCGCCTGTCTCGTAAACAGGAGATCCTGGGTTCGATTCCCAGTGGAGCCTATTTTATATTTTGAAAACTACATTTGGGGACCTTAATCAGAGTAACTCATTTAACTTACACTGGTTTCAATTTAATAGTCCCCTATGGATCCTGAAAAGAGTACCATTAGGCCACTCAAAAAAAAAAATTGTTTCTCATCACCAAGCAATGAAAAATATGACGAGGGCGTTTTTTATTTAATTTTTTTCCTTTTTTACTCGGGGCAATTTACATAGGGAAATTTGGACATTTCGCGATCAATTTTCACATTTTAGTAATTTGGAGTTTATTGATCAGCAAAAGTTGTGACAATGCAAGCTGATTGCATTGCTGACAGCATAAGCTTTAATTTGATACCAAATTTGCCAATATTTTGGCAATTTTGGCATATTTTTCATCAAAAAATGTAAAAAAAAAAAAGAAGTTTTCCCCAAATCATGATTTTTATGATGCGCGCGGTGATGAGAAACAACTTTTTTTTTTGAGTGGCCTTAGGCACCTTTAGCAACCAAAGTATAGGATACGTCTGCGTTAAATGAGCTACGTCAGGTTTGCTAAAGGTCCCTATTGTCATTGTCAATAAGATATAAATGGAAATGTATGAACTTGAACGTGATCCAAATCTACCCTTTTTTCCTATATGAAATCTATGAGCACACAATGCATGGAGTCACACCGGTTTTTATCTATGGGCATCTGACTTTAATTAAGATACATGTTCATGATTGTTTCTGTAAAGCAGGAAATAGTGAAAGCCATCTGATGAAGGCATTCCTCTTCTAATTTCAGCACGATGCACAATAGCGACACATTTCCCACAGATTTCATCACATTATTTATTTTACCTTTATAAATGTGAGGCAATCATGAAGTCGAGGTTACTGTAATTAGAAATGTTGTATTCATTGTAAGTATTAAATCGAATGTGTTATACCTTTATGTTTAATATGTAGAATAAAACAAATTGAACTAACTTAATCGATGTTAGCTCTACATTAATTTTGTCTTATTCAATTTATTCATTCATAATATAGGTCTAAGCGTAATAGGCCATAGACACAAACAGTAACTAAAGAACGCTGCTGATATCCCCTTTTCAACCTAAACCTAATCCACATACTCTAGCATATAGTCGCATCGGCCTAGGTCTCAGACCATTGAATATTCAATTATACACCCCTAGGAGGTGGTTATATTTAAGAGCTCTTTTTCTCTTTGAGAGCCTGGGTATCTAGCAGGATCCGTACCCACAACCTCAGAACATTGAGCCCAACAGCTAACCGACTGCTCCAGGGGACTCATGCAATGATACTAAACAGCCAATAGTATATGTAGTGCTTCTGCCTTTTTAGCTCAATGAGTAATGTTATTTAAAAATTTTGAGGGGTTCGAACCCAATTGGTCCCAATGCCAACGAGAAGTACCCTGTATGCTAGCAGCAGGACCAACCAGTCACATATGTTTGAGCCTGTTAACTAGGGCCTATGCTGTTGAGGGATTGTCCCATTAGACAATGTAAAGAGTGCTGTTTAGTTAGTGCTGCTGTTGTATAAATCGGGGGCTCTGCCCCCGCACCCCCGTTTTTTTTTTCTTTTTCTTCTTTTTTCTTGAAATATCAGAAAAGCCAGCTGGCTAACTAGGGCCTATGTTGGTGAGGTATTGTCCCATTAGATGAAGTTAAGAGTGCTGTTATGTTTGTGCTGCTGTTGTATAATTCGGGGGCTCCGCCCCCGCACCCCCGTTTTCTTTCTTTTTTTCTTTTCTTCTTTTTTTCTTGAAATAGCTGAATATTCAAAGAAATAAAAAAACGTGTATCAGGCATATCAAAATTTCTGCTCCACATGGGATTCGTGCCCAGGGTCTGGGAGTCTAAACCAGAAGTGCTATGTACTCAAGGATTGTGACCTCAGAGACCACCTGTGAGTGTAGGTTCATGGTTAGTTTATATATGGCTATGCTGTATCAGAATGAGGCTACACTCTTCAAGCATGTGCTCTGATCATTGTATTTCTATGAGAACACACAGAGGATATGTTTGATGATCATATAACCTCCTAGGAGGGTTATACAGGATATCCTCCTAGGCCACATGTGTGGAAAAAGAGCTGTAATCAGGCTATTTTACATAATCAATCTATGAAAGCGGGCTGTATGTCGGATATACTCCTGGTGTCTCAAGTCAATATCATTGATATAAGCCTCGGCCTTCGGCCTTGGCTTATATCAATGATATTGCCTCTCGACCCCCAGGAGTATATCCAGTACGTATATCTAGCTGTCTAGTATCCACTGTGATATGCTGTTTTCAACGATCTCAAATAATTTCGTTGACCGCTTGTCGCAAACTTTTACAATCATCAACAAGTATTATAATTAGACACTTTTTTCTTTTTAAAAACATGATACCTTTGTGCTGGTTGATCTGTGGGTGTATCAACCTGATACTGAGTAATAGAAACTTTTAACACGAGAAAGAACTATTAAAGGGATACTTGCCCAACTCTATACTAGTGATTTGAAGTAGTCAATAATACGTGCAAAGTCCCAGTATACCACAGAGCGTGTTACAGCAACAGAAACTGTTGATTTCTGATGTTAAAAATGGGGAAATATTTTCCCTTGAAAACACTTTTTTGAGACCGATATTCCCAATACATGCCATGATTGGAAAATCACGGATCGAAATTTGTGGAATCCAATGGGATATCTTTAAGGCAATTCAGAGAGCATCTGTCTTGATGAGGGCTAGTTTCGGCCTGTCTCGCCAGGTGGCAGGGTAATCAGGGAACAGGAAGCCTTGCACCTCTCAGCCAATCAGTGGCAGCTTTACATTCCAGTGTCGGTGAGGCAGCCAATCAGCGGTCGTGTTTTATTTTCTGAGGGTGGACATTGTGATAGGATTGTCGCTGATTGGACCATTCAATCTAACAGGATGGTGGGTGGATGGTGCCAGAGAAACTCAAATACAAGGCTGAGTGAGGCTCATTTACTACATTGGACGACAGGGTTGAAGAGGGCTTTTGAGAGGAAACTTAAGGCAAAGTGTATAAGGAGCAGCCATCGGCTTATTGCCTGAAGTCTGTCAACGAGTGATACAGCATTTGGATAGAGAGATTTAGGGAATCACAAATTAGCTATATGTAGCTATTATGGCGCAGTTAAAGAACATGATGCTAAAGATGTAAATGAGGAACATCCTAATTCTAACAAGAAGTACCCTGTTCCCTAGCCGCAGGACCACACAGCCACATGTGTTTGAGCCTGTTAACTAAGGCCTATGGTGGTGAGGCATTGTCCCATTAGACAAAGTTAAGATGTTTAGTTGGTGGTGCTGTTATATAAATTGGGGGCTCTGCCCCCGCACCCCCGTTTTTTTTCTTTGTTTCTTCCTTTTTCTTGAAATATCAGAATAGCCAAACAAATAAATAATGTACCCCCGTTTTCTTTCTTCTTTTTTTTTCTTTTCTTCTCTTGAAATATCAGAATAGCCAACTACCGTAAATTCTCGCGTAGAAGCCGCGGTTAGTACGAGAGTCAGATCGCCAGTGCGGCTTATAGGATTTGCACAGAGTCAGGGTGCGGCTTATATGCGAGTTTTAGCTATTATGATACAGTACTAAAAGTCACAATAGTCAGATCGCTAGTGCGGCTTATAGGATCGGCCTAAAGTCAGGGTGCGGCTTGTACGAGAGTTAGGCTTATACGCGAGAATTTACGGTAGCTAAATAGGGCCAATGGTGGTGAGGCATTGTCCCATTAGACAAAGTTAAGAGTACTGTCTAGTTAGTGCTGCTGTTATATAATTCCGGGGCTCTGCCCCCACACCCCTATTTTCTTTTTTTTTCGTTTCTTCTTTTTTCTTGAAATATCAGAATAGCCAAAGAAATAAAAAATGTATATCAGGCATATCAAAAGTTCTGCTCGACATGGGATTCAAACCCAGTTTCTGGAAGTCCAAACCAGAAATGCCATGTACTCAAGGATGTTGACCTCTATGTCTGGCTGTGAGTCTTGGTTCATGGTAACTATTATATATGACTAGGTTGTATCAGAATGAGGCTACACTCTTCAAGCATATACTATGGTCATTGTTTTTCTATGAGAACACACAGAGTACTTGTTTGATGATCATATAACCTGCTAGGAGGGTTATACAGGATATCCTCTCTGTGCAAGCCGGCTGTATGTCGGATATACTCCTGGTGTCTTGAGTCAATATCATTGATATAAGCCTTGGCTTTCGGCCTTGGCTTATATCAATGATATTGCCTCTCGACCCCCAGGAGTATATCCAGTACATACTGTGCCTAAAATATATTAGTTATTGCAATTGTATGAACGCTTAGATATAAATTCAGGACTCTTACCATCCTAATTCTCAAAACATACAGAATCGATTATGATCACTACCATATAGTTTCTTTCTTTGTGAAACATTGAATGATTGACTACACAGAGAAAAGAAACAGCGTCAAAAGGGAGTCCAGGTTGTCTCCAAAATGACTCCCCTCTTTAGGGGAGTCCAGGTCGCCTAAGGGAGCCTAGGTGACTCTCTGGCTGACCTAAGGGAGTAACCTGGGGGACTCATATGACCCAGAGAGCTATATGACTCCGCCAGGTTACTCCCTTAGGTCAGCCAGAGAGTCACCTAGGCTCCCTTAGACGACGTGGGCTCCCCTAAAGAAGGGCGTCATTCTGGAGGCAACCTGGACTCCCTTTTGACCCTTTTTCTTTTCTTTTCTCTGTGTACTTAGTCTGAATACTAATAAGATGACCAGCCTTGCAGTGTGTTCTATTACTCAACCTTGTGAGAAGACAGGTGAGGTCTAGACATTTGATAATTTATTAATAGGTGTAAGACCCATATATGTGACGATGGATCCTATATAAGCTTGGTCAAGAATATCTATTTACCAAGTCTTTCAGTTCTGTTTGATCTATGTTTCCTGAGTTAGAAACTAGGTGAATGTGATATTTTATTTAGCTCTGCCTCCCCTCACAAAAGCCGGTCTTTCAAATGAAAAAGGCTATAACTATGTGGGAATGACCATGATTACCATGGCCACCAGATATATCATATTTGTTGTTATCCAACTTTACGACTATCAACATCAAGAGCCCCTTGACATTCAAAGGGTTCACCTGCTGTACTAGTGGCGTCTATAGTCTATCACTTTGGGTGCAGAAAAATTGATCTTTGCAGAAGTTGTCAGATAGTCAAATTGATACAAGTCTGACATTTTCAACCATCTCACAAAGACATATATAACTGACGAAGTTGGTTTCTCAAATAAAAACATTAGTTGTGATACTATCATTTTATTTCAGCTACGGTGTGTCGGTGTATGATTTAATTGTAAACATGGCACTGTATGAAAACTATCTGCAATGCAAGAAATCCATAAAACACTAAGTCAAGTTCATGGGCTCAGTCTACCTGGGCCCCACCTAGCCGCCCATGCTGAGCCCATTCGAAACCCAGGGACACCTTTGCCCAGTTTGCCCATTTCCAGCCCAGGTGAAACCCACTTTTGCAAAACGCATATAATGTCAATTTAAAATGTGAAGTAATTAAACATTTTCAGAAATGAGCATGCATTGAAGAATTTGCAGTGCAAGCATGACATGTTGATATTCTGGGCTGAGCCCACACAAGCCCCATCTGGAAACCCTGACAATCACCAGTAAATACCTAGATATGGGCTAGCCCAAGGTGCCCAGATACATGCCCATATGGGCCCATTTGGGTGTGTTGGCTGGGTAGTTAGTTCCTCTCCACCAGGTACTTCAGAAATGACCCATATTATGCCATATGGTACAGCTATATGTGACCCATCCTTATATAAAATAAGGCACAAGCCACAGACCAACACACAGAGAAAAGAAAACGAGACACAAAGTTGTGTAGGCTGTTCAGCCTTTTCACACCGTCTGACTCCCCCTTCTAATGGTTCTGATCCTTTTCAATTCTGACGGTAGCTGGGCAACGAGCCCAAGCTAGTCTTTGGCCTTTGGATCAATTCGACCTGATATACACTTCAAACAAATAGCTAACAATGCAGGCAGACAATGACAAGGGTGCGTGCGGCTTATCATGGATTACAAAGTTAGGCGTGCATTTTGAATTTATGGGGTGCCAACTGTTCATGAAAGAAAAGAATTTTGTATATTAATTTCAAATTAATGCAACTACAATTACATATTGCATTTAAAGCATTGTGGTATTCAATGAATGGTGGTCATCATAAACCTATGGAGTGCCAACTGTTCATGAAAATAGAATTTATTTTTTATCAGTATCAAATTAATGCATCTGCAATTCGAGATTGCACTTAAAGCATAGTGGCATTCAATGAATGGCGGCCATCTTGAATTGAGGGGGTACAAAATGTTGAAAAAGCTGATGATTTTAATAACCACATAATACAATATTATATTGCTAAATGTTGTAATAGATATTGTGCTTATATTATTAAATGCGTAAAGGAACAACGCCCTCCCAGTAAAATATATAAACATATAGTCTGATGTATGGAGTTCAATTTGCCTAAACGTTTGCAAAAGCATGTGCCCAGTAGGATCCAAAAATTCGTATTGGAACACATGCACAGGGTGCACATTCGTATTGTAACACCATGCACAGGGTGCACATTCGTATTGTAACACCATGCACAGGGTGCACATTCGTATTGGAACACCATGCACAGGGTGCACATTCGTGTTGGAACACCATGTACAGGGTGCACATTCGTATTGGAACCTGCTGTGCGTGTGCTTTTGCTTCAACTTTTATTGATCCCCATAAGGTGCCTGGGCATATGGATTGGTCAAGTCTACAGGACTGCTGTGATATTTTGAAGTGGTCATCGCTACTTGCACGGCCATTCTCTAGGAGAATAATCAATAGCATCTAAGAATCATACAACTGAGTGGGAATGAATCTCGGCCGCAATGACAAGACAAATGATCTACTTCATAATGCATCAGCACATTATGGATATATCCACATCCATGACCAAAGAACCTTTACTTATTTACAACCTACAGGTAGTATTTCACAGATGAGTGAAGCATTGTACGTGTCACTATGTGTCTCATCGAGCATAGATCTAATTGATAACCTTGAGGTGCACAAAGGGTGTTTACACCTGGGTATCCATTGACGTCAGCGGGGGAGAGTGCCGAGGGTCCCCCTCTATATGATGCAAAGGATTATCTTGTGCCCACCATCTTTAAGCATACAATAACTGTCATGGCAACCTCCACTAGAAGCATGCGTTATAGAACTGTTTGAGTGACCCATTCTTCCCCTATCAGTCAAACAATTTTTAACTATGGACATTATTATAAATTATATCTACATTCATTAATTAGAAAGTGTCCATCTGATGTACGGTAAATGGATGGTACATTGGTGGCCACAAAACTATGCTTATCTTACATCCGGGAAAATTGTAAATATATATATATATATATGTGTGTGCTTACACAAACCCCTGTGAGAATAATATCATATATAATAGTTGTCAGATACCACTACTGACATGTATAGGAACAGGATTTTTATGTCTGAGCCATATGGGTATGCTGAAGTCTGCAGCAGAACATAAGTTATTGTAACTTTCCTGGCAAAAGTGTATTGACAAGATCGTTTGAATCCTGTTTGAAACTGTATGGTCAAATAAACCAGGTAGGTATAGTTAATAAAACTAAGTCTTCTGAAAATATCATTTTTATCATAAACATATATCTTAATTTACTTAACAAGTGGTTTGATTAAAGGAAATACATTCTTATTTTTCATTGGGGATGATTCTTTCTACATTAGATCTACATTTTAAACAAAACTTTTCGGTGTGGCATGACATTTGGAGGCCACCTACACTGATATTCTGAAAATTGTGGCAGTATTGGCTAACACCTCAGTCACTGGTGACTAACATAGTTAGTCATTTTGTGGCTCTCTCCCAGTGGGCATAGAACATTGAATCAACATTGAAAAATGGTTGTCAATATTGATTTTATATTGATTCAACATTGATTCAACGTTCAACCGAATACTGTGCCCAATGGGCTAGGTTAGTTTGATAGGGTCAGGTTAATCAATACTAATGTACCTCATGACATTTGTCATTCCATTTCTATGAGTTTTAGGGCTAGACTATTTTACTACGGCATAAGTCATATCTTGCTTTGTGTTAGTCATTTTTGAATATTAGCCCTCAACCTGATGAATATGCCTATGACATGGAATAGCCACTACTGACTCTGCGCCGGAGCATATATATAGATTATCAGTGTACACTGACCTTTTAAAACACCATTATTCTCCCATTAAAACAACTTTCTTTCACTTTTCATTCCATCAAATACGTTTCTTGTTCAGAAAAACAGTTAATTTGCCGTGATCAACATAGCAATGATGGCTGTGTCTCACCAGATCAGGCCAATGTGAACGTCTTTGACTAGGTGCCATCTTTGACCGGGTGCCAGCTTTGACCTGGTGCCATCTTTGACCTCCTGACGGTTTATTTAGGGCAGGTGACGATTATTATATATGGAGATAAACCCCCACCACTTTCTTTATTCCATTCCTTACATATCATATCTAATCTTTTTGTTTATGGTGGCCGGTCAAAGATGGCATCCTGTTAAAGAAGGCATCCAGTCAAAGACGGCACCCAGTCAAGACGTTTACATTGGCCCGATCTGGTGAGACATAGCCTGATATGATTTCCTTTTCTGTCCCGTTATAGACAACCTACGTCATCCTCTTTGTACCTGACACCATACACTGGCAACAGCCACATCGGTTATTGCCATGGCGGTGATCAGTAGCACCTTGCTTCTCTTCGTATCTCAATACCTTATGAACTACTGTACAGGTTGGTGTATGCAAGTATTTAATAATGTGATAATTGTCGAATAAGTTATAGTTTTAAATTCAATAACAATTTATTAGTATCGTGAATAATTATATTAAACTAATTCCTACACAATATTCGTTGTACTTATCTTTGGGTAAGAGAGATCAGATGCCCACAGTGTAACATACAATTATTTTACTTTTTTTACACAGCTGGCTCATGCCCACCAGACTACCATTACTACAGTGGAACGTCGAAGTGTTACCGTCTATTTAATACGGAAACCAAGTTGTGGCCCAATGCTAAAGCCCATTGTGATACCACTGAAGGCGGAACACTGGCGACACACATTGATGAATCGCTAAATGACTTCCTGGACACAAATGTCATTGGGTTAGTTATACATTTCCCTCTAACAGCATGTTATCCATGCCATTTTAGCATGAAGTAAACGAGATATTGCGCATTTAATCAGGTCTACAACCACTGCTTTTAAGCAATCGGTAGAAATAATGTTTCAATTTAATGGCATTATATATGCGGGCCCGTGTTTCCCTTCAGCTACAAATGTGCCCTCAGGGTACAAATGAGGCAATAAGAGACAAACTCTCGACCGGTGCCTGGAACACATATATACACACCAAGTACACACTAAAAACCCTATTGGGCCGCAAGGTCGTCAGTGATGACGACCGTAAGGTGGTCACTGTGCTGGTGTCGAGAGCAAGCACCCCCTCGTCATTAGAGTCGTCACAAGTGACGACCTAGGGTCGTCATATTGAGTACCTTTAGCCCTAATTTGACGCCATCATTATGACGACCTGTGGTCATCATCAGTGATCACATGCAAATTAAGTGTATGCCATTTATCATAATAGTAGAATGTCTGGAAAAGTAGCACCCCCCTCCATCATCAAACCCTTATTTAGGACTTTAGGACTTTTCAGTAGTAAACTGGTACTCATGTGTATATTCAATACCAATTGGAGTCAGTCCTCTGACTTATATCAATGCTTCCATGAACAGAAGAGGTGTCTATGGTCTAGATATGCATTGTCTATACATAAAGTATCAAATTCCTCTATTATATTGTTCTTGAAAATACTCAAATATACGTCATGTCATTGCATAGTAGAGACCTCTGGTGGCAGAAATATAGTAATCAACATGACGACCATGGGTGATCTACATGGCATGATCACCCCAAAGTCGTCTGCATTGACGACCTTCGACTTTAACTAGGGTTTCAGTGCATACTTTGTATAGTCTTACAAGAGTTTGCCCATAGATGGTGCCACCAAAAACAGCTTTGCATCGGGACTGACTTTTGGGAGGAAACATATAAAAGTATAGAATAATTGAGAATTAGAACCGGGGTGGGGGCAGAACCCTCCATGACACATGTATAGTATTAGTTAACAAGGCTTTCCTACAGACCGGATAGCATTTGCTGGTGCAATCTAGTGCCAAATACTTGTAAGACTATGTACTTTAAGAATATTTAAGGTGTGTAAAATGGCATGGCATTGGTCAAGAGTTCGTCCCAAACTGCACAAGTGACATTGGACATAATTGTTAAATTGTGCAATGATGTGTAGGACATGCTGCCATGGGAGCGTGAGTGAATAAACTTGAGTCGAATCTGGTTAAAAAATAAAAACTGTACCTCATGACATCCTAGGTAGCTTTATTAGAGGCATATTTGGTAACAAAGGATCCTAACTCGCAATTTAACAACCTAAGGGGGGTGTTTCTAGGGGGATTGTAGTTTAAGGGGATTTAAAGGCTAATAGTACTTGCAGTATAAGGGTGTTGGAGCTTTAATTCAGTATTTTTGCCAGTGGCATTACAGTAATTCAACATTTCAGTTTTATAGTGTCAAACTCGCTTATGAGCCTACCTCGCACATTAGCCACACCTAGACTTTGGGTATATCCTATAAGCTTCACAGGGGGGGCTAATCATGACAACCTTTTAAATAGTACTGTACTATGCATCTAAAACTCGCATATAAGCCACACTTTGGCTTTGTCCTGATCCTATAAGCCACACTGGCAAGGTTTTACTCTAGTTTGTAGTTTAATATCTTTATTTGACTATAATATCACATGACAAGGGGCGATTTTCAATACAGTCAAGAGAATGACATAATCATGATTGTTACAAGGCAGAATCCGCAGGAGTGGGGATATACTGTGTATAATATATTATTAAATAGGTGTAGTCCTATATATCCATACAACTACTTTCTTCTGAATATCATCAAGTGATCAGGGTATTTTGTCAAGACGATCGTTCATTGTATTCGGAATAACATTCAGTGTTAAAGGGTAAACCTGTAAAAAGTACATTTATTTTTACAGTGTACATTTCACCATCCCACAATATCTGAATACCCGTATGTCTTCAGCAAATGTTGAGATTAAGGACTACCCTAGAGTAAGAGTAATAACTAACTCAACTTTGTGATATAGTCAAGCTATGCTCATACACACAATAAATCCTATTAAGTCAGGTGACTATCATTTTATTGCACCGATGCAGTAAAGTAGTCAGCAAGATTGATTCGATGAGAACTATACAGTTCAACCCCCCCTTAACCCAATAATCACCCAGTCCCTCACACTCAGTATAGTCCCCAACCTAGCCTCTCGACAACCTCAGCCTCATCCTCAACATTTTTCAAAACACACCTCTCGTCACAGTATAACCTACCTTCCTCCACCCTATTAACACGGTCACCCCCCGAAGAGAAACACAGTCACAGAAACAACCTGCCAGCAGCTACAAATGGTTATACATTTTAAATCAAAATCACCTTTCTTAGACCCTAATGAACATCAACATCAGATGTCCTATCCATCAAAAAATGGCTACATATAGTTAATTTTCATAGATGGACAGAGTTAAATAATGAAAATCTGATTTAGAAAACTACCTGCTGATGATTAATGACCTTTTTAACTAGGCCATAGTATTATATTATCTATGTATCATGTATGATGTTTGTGAATGCAGCTTGAAATATTTGTTTCAACTGGGGCCTACATGTCTGCTTATGTTATTCTTTCTGACAGAAATATTATAAACATAGAGGCTTGGATTGGTATTAGGATATCGGCTGCGAAAGAAGCTGTTTGGGATAATGGCGATTTGGTACAATACAGCGAGGGTTGGTGTGTTGACGAACCCACTACAAACAACAAAAACAATTTTGGCTGCTATACTGGTGCTGGATGCTGGTTCATACGGTCCCAAAATGATCTTAAACCATGGATTTGCGAAGTAGAGTCATCTGCAGTGCCAAACATACCAATAAATAGTGAGGCAGAGACAACCGTACCCGAGACAACCGTACCCGAGACAACCGTACCCGAGACAACCGTACCCGAGACAACCGTACCCGAGACAACCGTACCCGAGACAACCGTACCCGAGACAACCGTACCCGAGACAACCGTACCCGAGACAACCGTACCCGAGACAACCGTACCCGAGACAACCGTACCCGAGACAACCGTACCCGAGACAACCGTACCCGAGACAACCGTACCCGAGACAACCGTACCCGAGACAACCGTACCCGAGACAACCGTACCCGAGACAACCGTACCCGAGACAACCGTACCCGAGACAACCGTACCCGAGACCACCCTACCCGAGACCACCGTACCCGAGACAACCGTACCCGAGACAACCGTACCCGAGACAACCGTACCCGAGACAACCGTACCCGAGACAACCGTACCCGAGACAACCGTACCCGAGACAACCGTACCCGAGACAACCGTACCCGAGACAACCGTACCCGAGACAACCGTACCCGAGACAACCGTACCCGAGACAACCGTACCCGAGACAACCGTACCCGAGACAACCGTACCCGAGACAACCGTACCCGAGACAACCGTACCCGAGACAACCGTACCCGAGACAACCGTACCCGAGACAACCGTACCCGAGACAACCGTACTCGAGACAACCGTACCCGACACCACCCTGCCCGACACCACCCTGCCCGACACCACCCTGCCCGACACCACCCTGCCCGACACCACCGTCCCCGACACCACCGTCCCCGACACCACCGTCCCCGACACCACCGTCCCCGACACCACCGTCCCCGACACCACCGTCCCCGACACCACCGTCCCCGACACCACCGTCCCCGACACCACCGTCCCCGACACAACCCTGCCCGACACAACCCTGCCCGACACAACCCTGCCCGAGACCACCCTCCCCGAGACCACCCTCCCCGAGACCACCCTCCCCGAGACCACCCTCCCCGAGACCACCCTCTCCGAGACCACCCTCCCCGAGACCACCCTACCCGAGACCACCCTACCCGAGACCACCCTACCCGAGACCACCCTCCCCGAGACCACCCTACCCGAGACCACCCTACCCGAGACCACCCTACCCGAGACCACCCTACCCGAGACCACCCTACCCGAGACCACCCTACCCGAGACCACCATTCCCGAAACCACCGTACCCGAGACCACAGTACTATTGACAACCACACCAATAACAACCATACCAATACCAACTGTAACAGAGACCACAGCACCAGAGACAACCAGACCAGGGACAACTGTACCAGACAAAACTGCATCAGTGACAACTGGAGCAGAGACAACTGTACCGCAGACAATCACAGCAGTGACAACCATGCTGAATATTACCATGCCGACGATAATTATGAATACTTCACCAGGTTTGTATTTTGATAATTTACATGAGTACTTATAAATGCGTTGAGTAGTATCAATGTTTCAAGAGCAATACTAATGAAATCTAGAATATGAAGTACTTTGAAAATAATGGCCCGAGATTTGAACATCACAATACACTGATACATAACAAAGTAGGTGTGTACTATCGGTAATATATATTAGCCTGTCCTGTGCAATTATGTAGTGTAAGGGTAGGATTACCCGCGGTCTGGTGGAAAGCCCGGAGGGGGGAAACACCTGGGTAATCCTTTCCTTCTGTATCATACCAATCGATACACCCCCTAGGAAGTAGTTATTTTTAAGAGCTCTCTTTTTCTTTGAGCGTCTTGGTAGCTGTAATCAGCCTATTCTGCATAATCAATCTGCAAAAGCGGGCTGTATGTCTGATATGCTCCTGGTGTCTCCAGTCAATATCATTGATATAAGCCTCGGCCTTCCGCCTTGGCTAATATCAATGATATTGCCTCTCCACTACCAAGAGCATATGCAGTACATAATGTAGGACACGTGTAGATGGACAGACATATCTGTGGTGTATTGGTAGCATGCTGTCATTGCATGGTTACAGAGGCCGGGGTTCAATTCCCGGTGGATCTACACTGAAAAAGCAAACTTGTCTCCAGACTCGTCTAAGTGACTGTCATTAAATAAACGAGTCAAATGTTGGGTTTTGGGCTGGCACCTGCCAGCTAGAAGACCCGTGTTTTTAACTCGTTTATTTTATGACAGTCACTTAGAAGAGTCTGGAGACAAGTTTACTTTTTGAGTGTAGGTGAAAACCACTTTCACCTATAAACGACCCCCACACACAAAGAAAAGAAAAAGAGCACTAAATATAAAAGGATAATGTTCGATGAGAAATTGGTAATTGATAAGCTGTCAACGCCATACATTGTGAATAGCATGGAGATCGCAAATGGGGATAAAGCATCCAAGTTCCAACTATAATTTTCTGCTGCATGAGAAGAACATATCTTTGGAAACAAAGGTAGGCATTGAGACTTTAACACATCATGTATTTAAGAGAAAATGAATTTGAACATAAATTTGTCCAACACATGTCATGCTTGACTATCTTTTGTATTTGTCTCCACAGATCGCATTCCGGCGTTGACCTTGGCAATGCTCTATAGGTGGGATTCCTTTCCATTACTCGGGAGGGATCGTTTTGGATCATAGATTAACCATAGATGCGTCACTATGTACGCCACTATGTGAGTATCCTACACTGTCATATGATATGGACCAAACACAGATGGTGAGTGTATTGATGCAAATACAATAAATCTTCTATGCTGGCAGCAGTATGCTAAATTTCATTTAATCTCGGAATAGAGAAATCTTGCTAACATTGTGAAAACCAATGATCGCTTCCATTATCTGTTTGTCTGATTCAACGTACCTGATTTTCATCATGCAATGCTGGACTTTCGTTTAGTATTTACAGGAATAAGTATGACTGGTTTGTCGTGTACAATAAACGCTTACCGATATATACTAATGGGACATCAGTAGAGAACGGAAATAGGATCTGACACAGGTATTTAGCATGGCAGGTTGTTAAAAAAAAGCACACATGAACAAGACATAAAAAAAGCATGATGGAACAAATAATTTAATAGATGATAAATTCTAACTTTGTCCATGAAATGAAAAGATATTATGATATTAATTAGCCCATCAATAATTCATTTGTACATCTGTATCACTAAAACAAACTGTTTTGTCTTTTTTTTGTCTATTAACGGATTTATCAACGTTTAATTTAAGGTTAATAAAATTAATAGATGATAAATTGTTTGTGTAGATGCATACAATGAGTGGCGCCAAAATATGTAATATATTGCTCTATCTTATGCAGTGTACCTCCTAGAGACACCTCGCCTAGTGTGTTCAAGGATTCCAATTGGACTCACATGCAGGGCTGTAGATCATCGTCAGGCCGCTGGGGGCTGTAATCGCATGCATACCAATAGCATTGCAAATGACTAGTGAAGAATACAGAGTAATTTAACTGACTATATCCTTTAAAATTCCATTGGCTGCACAGAGAAAGGAAACAGAGTCAAAAAGGAGTCCAGACCTCCAACATGACTGACCTTGTCGACTTACTATTTGACTCCCTTGATGTCAAGTACCTAACTCCCTTAAAAGGGAGTTATGCGACTCCTTTTATGACTCCCATCACAAACATGGTACAGGTCATGCCTAAACTCCGTCAGAAAGGAAGTCCATACACCGCTGACTCCAAATGCAAAAGGAGTCACAGAGCCAGGACTCCCTTTGTGGAGAGCGTCATTTAAGGATGATGATTCGTTTGGAATAGGGAGTCACATTAATCGTCTCTATCCCCTTTCCCTCTATAATCATATCGATGGCTATCACCCTACTTCGTCTTTCTACATTTCATTTGTGCAATGTCTCAAAGGGATATATAAATTGTTATATGAAGAAACAATGCCAAGGAAAGTATACGACAAATGATAAACACATGTAATATCTCTGGATTATAATAATAATTATAGTCTATTTGAAATATCGTTTTTGTAGTTTTTAAAGGGTCATGAAAGACAATTAAAAGTTAATTCGTCATAAGTGACAATCGATGGTGACCTACGTTTAGCTGCAATGGTGAGGCAACACTCCATCAGAATGTGTGAAAAGCGAAGATTATAATTACCTTGTGAAATAGCTTTACAGCTAGGAAACCACCTTCAAATAATTTGTGGACAGTCGAGGGAAAAGGGTCCTCCAAGGTAAAAACTTAATAATGAAATTGATGTCATCAGCTTTCCAGTGATATCTTTTATAAGCAGGTACCACTTCTAGTTTTTGGGTACTGGCTCTCTGAATATGTGTGGTCACTGTCCAATCTTAAATGCCAATAAGCTCTATCTTCCTTTGTTTTAGAGATATTCCTATCTAATTAGCATAATTATGCTAATTACCAAATATCCAAACTTTTTCAAACAATTGGCCACAGCTTTTGATCTAAAAATGGTATTTACATTCTGTTTTGCATAGAAATCGTTTTGGGGCCTTCTTTCATTCAATTTTCAAAAAATTTCAATTAAGAATGAAAATCATGTTTCCATGGCAACCAACATGTGCAAAAACACCAATTTAGGCCCAAAAACGTTCTTTTCCATTCCAAATATGGAATGTTTTCACCAAAAATGGAATCTTCTAACGTGGCCTATCATATTCTATATAAAAAAGTAGTATAGATAAGTTTTTGCTATATCTTGGTCCTTTTTGGCTATATGGAGCCCCCTGGTGGCCAGAGTTCCCCCGCGGAGGTCCCTTTTTCCTTGATGATCCACATTTGTTACCCAAAACAGAAACACAAATGCGCAGGCTCTTGGACTAGATCAATTATACCCCTTTGTCTGGATTACTGTTTAGCCTAGGTCAAAAGTTGTCAATTCTCTATTGTGAAGCATACAATAAGCCACTATGAGTAACACAAGAAAATGTATTTTGATTTAAGGAAAAATATATAATGAATTCAGTAGTTGTTGACCAGTGTTTGGATAATTTTGTGGGTGCTGGGTCCTCTCTTCCTGGCCCAGTTTCAATGCCAATTCTGAATTAAGCTCTATAATTCATCATCAGTCATCATCACCTATCTAATTTCTAAAAATACCCCCATAACCCAGTGCATATATTTTACCACTAGTATTGCGACTCCTATATACACCCCTAGGAGGTGGTTATGATAGGGACCTTTAGCAACCAAGTAAAAGCTCATTAAACGCAGACGTAGCAGTGCTGAAAGTATAGCATACGTCTGCGTTAAATAAGCTACGTCGCGGTTGCTAAAGGTCCCCATTTAAGAGCTTTTTTTTCTCTTTGAGAGCCCGGGTATCTAGCAGGATCCGTACCCACAACCTCAGAACATTGAGCCCAACAACTAACTGACTGCTCCACTGGGACTCATGCAATGATACTAAACAGCCAATAGTATATCGTCGCCTCAGTATACAAAGGTCGTAAGTGGAAAATTCATGTTTTGAGATATGAGCAAAATAAGAAAAACCAATGTGATCATTAGGCTGTAATTTCTAAAATATATGGTATATTGCCCCAGAAATCATCCTCCATGTAAACAGCAATAACTAAAAACAAATTATATGAATGATACTAAAATATCTTACCTAATTCCTTAGTTAATATGGCAATAATTAGGGGAAAAAGAGGAAAATTGGGTCACTTACGACCTTTGTATACTGAATTGCATGTATATTTTTGTACATCTATTCAGAATACAAAGGTTGTAAGTGATTTCCTCAGTTCAAAATTGTAAATAAATGCCCAAATATTTGATTAATTCAAGCCTAATGGTCACTAAATGAATTGTTTATATTTTTAGTTACTTATATCACTTAAAAGACTTATTTACGAATTGCTGTTGCCTAGCAACAGTGAAATTTCAGCTAAAATAAGCAATTTTAGTCATTTTCCCATTAAATTCACCCCCTTTACCCTTCAAAGTTAGCATATTTTTGTAAAAATATAAAAAATGTACCTTTACAATAGGAATTATATAAAATGGTTAGAAAAAACACACAAAATAAGTTGTTTTAATGATAAAATACATTGGGGTTACAATTTCCACATCACTTACGACCTTTGTATACTGAGAAAAATATCATTTTCTCAGTTACGACCTTTGTATACTGAGCTATAACATCCCAGAAAAAAGTCATTTTTGAAAAATTCCAAAATTTGTCGAAAATTTAGTGGATAAAGAAAAATATTAAAGAATTTAAAAAAAATCCAATTTTTTCACTTACAACCTTTGTATACTGAGGCGACGATATGTAGTGCTTCATCCTTTTTAGCTCAATGAGTAAAATTATTTAAAAACTTTGAGGGGTTCGAACCTAATTGGTCCAAATCCCAACAAGAAGTGCCTTGTATGCTAGCAGTAGGAGCACTCAGCCACATGTGTTTGAGCATGTTAACTAGGGCCTATCTTGGTGAGGGATTGTCCCATTAGTCAATGTAAAGAGTGCTGTTTAGTTGGTACTGCTGTTGTATAAATCGGGGGCTCCGCCCCCGCACCCCCGTTTTCTTTCTTTCATTTTTTCTTTTCTTTTTTTCCTTTGAAATATCAGAATAGCAAACTAGCTAACTAGGGCCTATGTTGGTTAGGCATTAGGGACCTTTAGCAACCACGTAAAAGCTCATTAAACACAGACGTATCCTATGCCTTCAGCACTGCTACGTCTGCGTTTAATGAGCTTTAACTTGGGTTGCTAAAGGTCCCTAGTGTCCCATGAGACAAAGTTAGGAGTGCTGCTATTGTATAATTCGGGCGCTCCGCCCCCGCACCCCCGTTTTCTTTTTTTTCTTCTTTTTTCTTCTCTTTTCCTCTTGAAATATCAGAACAGCCAAAGAAATTTAAAAAAAAGTGTATCAGGCATTTCAAAACTTCTGCTCTACATGGGATTCGAACCCAAGGTCTGCAAGTCTAAACCAGAAGTGCTATGTACTGAAGAAGCTTCACCAATAGGGACCTTTAGCAACCCACGTAAAAGCTCAGTAAACGCAGACGTAGCAGTGCTGAAAGGATAGGATACGTCTGCGTTTAATGAGCTTTTACGTGGTTGCTAAAGGTCCATACTATGACCAGCTGTGAGTGTTGGGTTCATGGTTAGTTTATATATGACTATGTTATATCAGAATGAGGCTACACTCTTCAAGCATGTGCTCTGACCATTGTATTTCTATGACAACACACAGAGGATATGTTTGATGATCATATAACCTCCTAGGAGGGTTATACAGGATATCCTCCTAGGCCACATGTGTGGAAAAAGAGCTGTAATCAGGCTATTTTACATAATCAAGCTATGAAAGTGGGCTGTATGTCGGATATACTCCTGGTGTCTCAAGTCAATATCATTGATATAAGCCTCGGCCTTCGGCCTTGGCTTATATCAATGATATTGCCTCTCGACCCCCAGGAGTATATCCAGTACATAGTTCCCAATTCTTCCACGAGATGGCATCTTGTCTATAGATGCTCCACATTGTGCAACAGAGAGAGAGAGAGAGGGAGAGAGAGAGAGAGAGAGAGAGAGAGAGAGAGAGGGAGAGAGAGAGAGTGATCAGACAGCCTCTCTGTATTGTTCAAGTCTTTAGCCCAGGCATGAATCCCCTAGCAGATTCTTGCTATAAACTCAAATCCAACTGCATATATACATCAACACACGCATCATTATCATCTGCCAGTGAATTATATGGCTATATCTATACAAAGAGGTAATTGGTCTCGAATGATGGCGCCCTCTGTGACTACAGAATGAGATGCATATGTCTTATGAAACATAAACTTGAATGGAAGCCCCAATAGTGACAAAACGATCTCATGTTGTCATCAACACGACGGTCCTGTTTCTCGGGTAAGTCATCCTATTCATCGGATACTAAGGGCGTTCTGTTCATCAAATCTATAGGGCATCTTGTTTATCAAATCTGTAGGGCATCATATCAGATCCATAGGGCATCCTGTTGATCAAAGATATAGGACATCCCGTCTGATCTGTAGGGCATCCTATAAATCAGAACCATAGGGCATCCTGTTGATCAAATTTATAGGGCATCCCATCTGATCTATAGGACATCCCAGCTAACAGAAATACGTTATTTTACGTCAAAATAACGTTTTAAATTCTACATAACGTTATGTCATACTAAAGAGCCTTAGAAAAACATTGACATATAACGTTATATAACGTTATGAAATGGTGCATAACGTTATTTGTTTACTGGGATCCTATTTATCGGATGCATATGGCATACCGTTTAGCATGTTTAGACAGGGCATCCTGCTTCTTAGGCAGGTATTTGATATAATTTTCAGGTTTCTGTATATCATATGGATCTTGTACCTTAGATAATTAATTATGACCTACTCTTTGGTGGAGACTAGAACTGGATCCTGTAGTTCGAAAACCACCAACTGGAGCAGAAAGTAGTGACTATTTTGCACACTATATTCTAACAATCAAGAGAGAACCAAGGAGACCCATTGTATTACATTCAACATGAAACCATGGGGACTATTTTAATTAAATTGGGTTAAGGTCATATTTTGTTTCCCCGTCTAAAGTATAGACATACATGTATTATATCTACATCAACAGCTATTTACAAAACGTGTAAATAGAATAGCTGACCACCCTAGTATCAGGTCTAGGAAGGTCACAGCTGTTGGATGATGAAGACAAGCACTTCCAGCATTGCAAGAATTTATCAGTAGGTGGCACCACTGTGGTATTAGATATGCTGGAGCAGCCAGAGAGACTCAGCGAGACAGATAACAGATCATGTTGGCTCTTGCTCGGTTATGCTTTTTTTTCTTTTTTTCTTTAGCTTATTACCTTAGAGATGGGATCAGGTATAATAGTGGTATTGGCAGAGGCAATTATAATTATTTCTTCAGTTGGGGCGGCGTATACAGAGTGGTGTCCAAACATGAAATACATTATAACTCATACAAGCCGTTTAAGACATTCTTTATGCTTATTTTGAGCTTTTATCCAACTAACATTGTTAACAGTGATTCTGATAACAGTACAACTATGTTAGTCTTGTAGCAGTTAACTCAGGTCTATTGGTTTGTTTTAATGGTTACAATGACAACGGAGGGGGTGGGGGCATGCCGATGAGTCCATGGGACAGGTAGTTATTAGGCCTCCCCCGCATGTTCTATCTTTGGTATTTCACATTCCAACGAGACCTGGAGTCCTCCAGTCTGTTGTGGGGTTTACATGCCATGTTGACATGTGAACCGTATAAAATAAGAGTAGAAGGGATCTAAAACCAATACTCCAGCTGTCCAGGCACCTGTTGACTTAAAGGGGAAAGCCAGGGTCTACGCACACGGCACCTGGTGGCAAAAAATGAAACTACCTTAAACCATGATAAAATAATGTCTCCCTGTTGTATATGTTTTAACTCACCTTTATCAACCCTTTAAATGTCAGACTATGGCATTCAACACATCTTAAAACTGAGTTTTACTACTGTCAAAAAGCTATGTGCTACTCTATAAGTATTATGACCTGTCTTGGCCAACTAGAAAATATAATGGTTTGATTACAAATTGTTGGCAATTTTCTCTTCTGTGTTGCAAAATATAAAGAAAATAAAATCAATTTATTTCGTGTTTTTCGCGTAAGTTGGTCATAGCTCATTGGTTTCACCTATGACTACTAATTTCTATGGATTGAGTATGTCCCAGATCATCTCCTCTAAACATCCAAGAATTTGGTTGGAGTATTATTGGTCAATTTTTCATAAAGTTCAAATATGCTGAAAAAATGGGGTTTGCACCATACGTGGCAATAGTTAAGTGCTATCTTCAAAATGTCAATGTATAAAAACCTAGCAACATGAGGTATTTATCATTTTTGCTTTAATCATATCTTCACACATCAAACCAATATAATCCAAAGTGATTAAGGGGGAAACCCCTGCATATCTGGGAATTGACAATCTTTTGGCGATATAGAAGGGCCTGCAGGTCTAATGCAAGGACACATTGGCTAAGAACCCTTGCGCAAGTATTGCAATTCAGATAGAGTCAAATATCAAAACATTTAGATTTATTTTTTGCTAAATACTCTGAGAGTCTCTGCGTTTTACAAATGTATCATGTTACCAATTCGGGTGTATCCAGGCTCTAAATGAATTCCAGCCTATATCCAGACTCTCACTAAAGTGTTTTGATTTTAGTATGTGAGTGCTCTTAACCACAAAGCTATTAGACCAGTCATGTTGCCGCTTTGGCTTCGATCCTCAGTCAATTAGTAGTTTATAAGTCTATTATCTGAATTATTTTGAGATGGATACAAAACGCACCTCACCAATGGCACTGCCCCCCCCCCCCCAAACGCCATCGAATCCATAACCCACCAGCCATGTTCCCCACTGCTGTGTATGAAAACAGAATACAGGGTTCTAGCTCCTTCGCCGGGGGGGGGGGGGGGGGGGGGAGGAGGAGGGGTTAGGAGGGAGTGTGGGGTGTGGGTCGGGATGTTTATATGCGAACTCAGAAATGACAAGGTGGCACTCGTTGGATGTCACCGCCAATTGCGCAGATGGGAAGAGCAAGGGGAACAAAATAGTCCCTCCTGTTCCTGTCTACCACAACACATAGCTTCCACCCACCATGTCAGGGAACGTTCTCAAATGACGTCAACTATTTTAGGACCCTTTTTAAAGCTCCCCTGCACTACTCCCACCCATGATACAAATGAAAACGAATGGTAAAAGCAACCTGGTGATGAATTGTTATTTACTTTGAATGTACATGATTTGATATTATTTGGATTTTGTTGGGTGGTCATGTAGTCAAATCATGTTTAGAATAAATATCCAAATTTATGTATTCTTGATGTAACATTGTCCAGGCTTGTCTCTGGAATCCTTCATACTGTATCGTAGCATGCGCCATATCGGAATTTGCGCAATCTCGAAACTTTTACATCTCCGTAACAAGTATTTTTAAATAGGTTAGCATACCACACAAACACACACAAATCCAATTGCTATATGTGTAGCTAGAGTAAGAAATGTTAGGAATTCTCAAACTGCCCAATCTAAATAGGGAGCCATTCTGGAATTGCCTTGCGCAGTTCCGGAATTGTGCCGGAGCAATTTCGGAATTGAGCTGGTTCTAATTCTTATACACGTGCCTATAACTATAGACGCTTAAACTAGGCTTTCCACTGGGCACTCACTCAAGGACAACATTATAATTATATAGACAAAAGCTCCTTCCCGGATATCAGGTCCATTTGCATCGTTCATCACGAGTTGGGATCTGGGTACATCACACTAGACTGCAGGTAGGGTGGCTGGAAGTTCTAGCTGATCACCCAGTCCGTATCTGATCCTATGTTAAATGACCCTTTTATGATGTCTTCCCATTTTAGCTAGGAAGCAGATAGAGACTTCTAGTAACTTGGTATCAAGACATATCGAATGGGTCTATCATATACAGGCTGGAATAAGCATAATACATTGTATTACATGATGTAATTCAGGGGTAATGTTGACAGACCTTCAGATTTTGAGTCTGTTTTGGGCTCTATAACTGGGAAATCTCTTTAACCTGACCTTCGGGAGAATTTGCACTGGTTGATAGCAAATCCATGTATCAATGAGATTATTTTTTCGTTTGAAACGTCTTGTGTCCAGGTATGTCATGGGGGTCCTAGAATCACTTGGCACAGTTACATCTTTTTCAGATAAGCCACCTAAAAATGTTTAGCTCAATTATTTATGTAGAAATCTTTAATTGGCAATTTACGGCAAACTACTGGAGATACAGCTAAATCAACTCAAAATGATGCATTTGGAATGGAAATGATACAACCTAGCGTCAGCCAGCGTCAGGCAATCTCCTGGGAGTCATATGAGGATCCTATTCAGTTTATACACATTCTGACACCAGATGACAGCATTGTGTAGCACATGTTTCTATTGGGCCCAATGGTACATGATCAGAGCTGAGGTCATTAGTGTGGCGTTTTTAACCCAGGTGGCATACTAGCACAGTAGGGACACTGTATGTGAAGGACTTATTGAGGTATGGCACCCATTCAAAACCTGTCAGAAGGTATATCAGGGTGACGTAGTTTCAATCAACAAGATCTCCTTTGCTATTCACTCTAAAAGCATTATAAAAACTGTTTCTAAAATGCTAGGATTAGTGCCATAATTCGATATATATCACTTGTATGTTGCATCATTATTTAAAAATGCTCCGGCCACCCTACTGCAGGGCGAGTGAGGAACATGCAAATGCACCTCATGGAGTGGGTCTTGGCATTTATTACGTGTGGAAATAGATCGAAATGCCATCGATTTTATGATGTCACAGACCATTTGACTACAGCTACACAGTATTTGTAGTCATCTTGTTATAATAAGTGAAGAGTTTGGATGCACAACCACATATCGCCATCTCAATTGAAGCATGATTTATTGTGCTTTCTTTTTAAAGACACCCTGGCGTCAATTATTATATGTTGGTAACAGAGTGTCTACTAAGTAAGTCCTAATGATATATGACAACTAGTAAATCTTGGAAAATTGTTTGTGAATTATATTTCGCTCTCCCTTAGCTTATCTTCATTTTGGACAGATGTCTTCCCTATTTTTAGAATGACGCTTATGTAGTTTTGCACCCAAACGCTTCAAGTAGTGATTTATTTCAAAACCCCTCTTCTTCAAAGACCTGAAATTATCCAGGCCGTCATGGTATACTTTACTACACCGTTAGCAGTCTCGACACCCTACGGAGAGTTTAAAAACTCAAAATACACAGAAAACAGATTCATTCCTCTGCAAACCATGTTAGGGTCCATTTTCTATTGAAGAGACTAGTTGGTGACAGTACATCTTACAGCGTGCTGACTCCTGGACTGGTGTTGACAGCGGCATTGACAGCAGCCTCTGACCCTCCCTGTCAGTGCTGTCAACTAACCAGATGAGTTTATGCAGACAGTTTGGACACTTGTTGAGCCTAAACTGTGTGGAATCCCACACAGAGAAAAGAAGTGGAATCACTGTGACTCCCGGGACTCTAATGTGACTCCTTAACATTAGCAGGACTCTATATTAACTCTGTAATTACACTTAATCTAGGCCTCGCTAATGATTGGGAATCACTTTAGAGTCATACGGAGAGTTACGTCCAGACTCCCATTTGGGAGTCACTGTGATTCTACTTTTCTTTTCTCTGTGGCATGTTTAAAGGCAAGCAGACACACACCTCTCAGCTTTTCATTAAACAAGAAGATCGGCAATACATTGGCATATCTCATATTGATAGTTTTTATGATTCACATTGTGTAGAAAACATCAATGCTCATCCAGGAGTGCACTGCTAGAAGTAAGTACTGTGCCTGCACAGCAAATATTACTGGCAACTCTATAGTTCCAAGAGATCTTGCCATAGACCTAGAGCAGAATCTATTGTAAATCCACATAGATATGAAGGTCTTGGTGCGATACGCCTATCTACTTTATCTACGTTACAGGGACTTTGCTTGAAGTTTATGAGCCATTTACAAAAGTCCTAAAAGTAAAAGGGTTCATAAATGTCATTCCGCATGTTGGAGATTTAACACGGGGGGCCCAGCCAATCACAGGAATATGTTTGGGCACCCAGACATTTGTCAAGACCCTACAATATGATACATATAATTCATAAACCTTATCAGCTGCTTATGGATCTGCCCTTGATCAGAATTAAAGGGGCTCAAACACTAATAATTATTTGCTGTTTGTCCCCAGCTCCATCAGGCAATACATGAATGCAATTCAATCAAAAATTCATGGACAAATGCCAATGCCCATTTATACCGTCTCTGAGAGGGTCATTGAATAAGGCGATTGACGATACAGTTTTAAAACCAACACAGCCGAAGGCTGGTCAGCAGGTCCACAGGGCCCATACGTACGCAGAATAAATCTTATAGGGCCTATCTAAACAAATGGATATTACACAAAAGCAAGTAGGCCTTTTGTAAAATTGTGATAGCCATGTTGATATAATTATTAGTGTGTACACATAGACATGTAGTCAATATAATGGTGTACTGATATCCCCAGATGACAATATCAATTGAGAATATGCGTCTAATTTCTTTTAAACAATGATGCTGTAGTTCGCTTCATAAAGAGGGGGTGGATGCAAGAGATATGCCAGAGGTATGCTGGAATAGACAGCATAGTTCAAAATCCACCCACCAGTGGTCTCTCCTGTTGTTGCCGCCATTTAAAGACAAACACAAAACACATTGTCGTCTGCGTTTCGCCATCAATCACATGACTGCAAAAGGCTGACACTTTGGAATAGCTGTTTACTCTCATGGTTAACATATTTTGAAACCCTTCTGAGTTTACTATTAACAAAGAGCGCGTCCCCCACGCCCTTGGTTTTCTCACTGCCTCACCAGACCTCTACCCCAAGGTGGAATCTCCTGTACTAGGTGAGGTGAGAAAAGGAACAGGTTATGGACTACATCCCTTACCTTTAATCAGACCGTATATATCTTGCATTTCAACGTTCGACTAATTGTGGGAACACCACCATACTGTACACTGTTAGAAGTAAGTACTGTAGCGCTGCACAGTATAAAAGGAGGTATTTTTGGTTTCCAGTATGACATACTGTACAGCTACACTCACCCACTATAGAACACCACACACAGGGCATCGTGGGTTCGAATCCCACCTTGGCATAATAGGCAGTACTGTTGTTTATCAACGGAGCATCTGAATTATACAAAATTTAATGTACATTTTCAAGCATTCACTAGTAAACATTTCTGTGTCAATGTAGGTGGAAATGCATGTCAAATGGGTTAAGAAATATGAAAAGAAAAACGAATTTCTCATTGTGCCAAGGTTTGACTTGAACCCATGATCTCCTGTGTGTGGTGTTCTACAGAAGCTGAGGGTAGTTGTACATTATGTGATACTGGAAACCGAAAATACATACAGTATACATCTTCTCATTCAAATAACTAGGAGTGATGGTCTCTGGAAGTAGAGTGGGGCGGAGGTGCATGTAGCGGTGCTTGGAGATGGGAGGGAAGGGGGGTACCCAGAGTGCGTTGTAGGGGCGGGAGCAGGGGGTGCAGGAGGGGGTTATAGGGTTGTGGGGGTTGATAGGAGTGAGGGGAGACATGTCAAAATCCCCCCAAAATGGTGTCAACAAGAGTCAGATGTAAAGCTGTAACGGCCTGTAGGTGGTCGGTATGTTGAGTATCATTATCAAAGGGGCTTTTTTCATACTTGTTGCCATATTCTGCTTACATTGTAAGTTACAAGCATCCAATACAATAAAAAAGGACTATATCCACGTTTCAATACATAGAAGGACTTTCCGTTTTAGTTATAAGTACAGATTGAGGTAAGTCGAAGTAGCTAAATCATATTAGAAGTTATGAAAACGGGGACGAATTAGGGAATCGATTAATTAATATATACATTTCATTTCCTTAATTTATCTACTCTTACGTTTAATGTAGGCAAAGCATTATTCCCAGAGATTTAAAGACCATTCGATTCTAGTACAACCATTTCTTAATTTCCGAAAAGGTGTGTTTCAGTTCATCTGACCCTACCTAGCAACACAGGGCCGACCAGATAGACTATATTATCCGATTTTGAAAAAAAAAGTTATTATCCACGAGCCAAGGCCGTGGTCCATCAGTCAAGTTCAGGGTAGTTTTGCGTCCCAGTTTCTTTTCAATGTAGGGAAATGTAATCAGCCGGTACCCTCAAAAATATTTCTAAACCATATTCCCATTTCGTAGGGGGAGGTGATGTTAAGCCCTTATCCTACAAAATTGCCCTTATCCTACAAAATCATATAGGTTTGTAGTATAAGGGCTATCGGTCATGCCCTTATCCTACAAAATTTGCCCTTATCCTACAAAACACCTGTTATGCCCTTATCCTACAAAATTGCCCTTATCCTACAAAAATATATAGTTTTGTAGGGTAAGGGCATGACCGATAGCCCTTATCCTACAAAATTGCCCTTATCCTACAAAAATATATAGTTTTGTAGGATAAGGGCAATCAGTCAAGCCCTTATCCTACAAAATTGCCCTTATCCTGCAAAATTATATAGTTTTGTAGGATAAGGGCAATCAGTCAAGCCCTTATCCTACAAAATTGCCCTTATCCTACAAAACCTATATAAGGGAGGGTATATACGATAAGGGCCTAATAAATGCACTGCACCCAGAAAAATCTTATTCTTATATAATTCACAAGGAAATCTAGTAGGATAAGGGCTTGAGTAATAGCCCTTATATTACAAAACCTACTTGATATAGGTTTTGTAGGATAAGGCCAATTTTGTAGGATAAGGGCCTGACTGATTGCCCTTATCCTACAAAATACCTAGGTTTTGTAGGATAAGGGCAACATTTTTGTAGGATAAGGGCAAATTTTGTAGGATAAGGGCCTGACTGACAGCCCTTATACTACAAAACTATACATTTTTGTAGGATAAGGGCAATTTTGTAGGATAAGGGCATAACAGGTGACCTAAACAAAATTTACATTCAATAATGTACAATAATGATGATCGTGCATACTAAGAATTCCAGGATATCCGCGTATCGTTTGATTGGTCTATAGTCTATTATATGTATATATGATTTACAATGTGCAATTATTATGTAGCTTAGAAGTATAAATCACCAGCAAATCACATCTCAATGCACTACTATCTCCTTAAGCATTGCAGGCCCACCTAGTGCTTTAATGCATTATTCCCTTGATCACAATGATGCATTTATAAATGCACTACGCTGCCGAGTCGAGTGCAGCAGTCAACCCATACGGGATCTGCATGATGCATGGATGCAGCTCATGTGCGTACACTCACCAGGGCTGCATGAATGTATCATGACGTTAGAGGATTAAAGCAGCAATGCGCCCTTTAAGGGCTAGACATGAAAGGCTCTCCAGTGCATGTAGGGGCCTACACTCTCCAGCACCCTCCTATATAGGCCCTACAAGGTATATACAGTCTTGTCAAACTGAAGATCTGTTGGGAGTGTGTCGGAGAGGAACAAACAGCAGAGAGTGTGGCATGGGAGTAGTGGGAGGTGGTGGGGAGGGTGCATGACGTTTTTGATTTATGTACAACACAAGAGGAGCCCCCATAGCGAGCCCGACGCACGCTGATATTTGATATGACGTGGGGGAGGGGCATGACGTAGGGTGTGTGACGTGAGAGTTATGACGTCACGTGCCGTTAGGGCTCGCCATCAGAGGGCAACATTTTCTGAGTGCATAGACATCTCCCACTCCGCTAGGAGAGAATTATTCAATTTCGTTTCAATTATACACTTTTGGTATATGGTTTGCATGATAACAAAGCTAAACACTTCAATTGATTATTTGACTCCCAGCGATTTAAATTCCAAATAGACTTTAGAACCATATTGGAGCTGCTATGTGATTATCACTTCAGTGGCGCAAAAAGACGGCGATAAGTCAACGTCAAGTACTTGATCTAATGATTTATTATCACCATGGGATAGTATTTTTTCGTCTTTTCATGGAATTCATGTCGGAATGGAATAGCCTGCATGCCTGCATACCCTCCGCACTACTGCGAACTTTTGCGGCGGAAAAATCAGATAATTGGAGATTGGATTACGGACGTTAAACTACCCAACAATCAATCAATCAATCAGTCAACTATGATTTGAATCAGGAAGTACTTTTTGCGTTCGAATTTGCACTTGTTGAAATTTGATTACCAATCATTATGTTAAAATACTTTATTATTTTAGCAACATCGAGTGATGGGCATTACCATTGTGACAAATTTGGATACGACTCCACGAAGATCACATGTAGTATTTTGAAATATCATCTATGAATAAATACACATTGCAAAAAAACCCAAAAAAAAACAATTTATGTGTGTTTACATAGTAGGTTGGAATTTTTATACAGTGGGCAGTTTTCACCACGTTATATTTTACAGTTCTGTCCAAGGCTATAACTTAATGCACGTGCTTGATGATAAAGGCAATGCATCATTGCATGTAACTGTGATATTCTTGATTCTATTATATTTCCAAATATATCACTCAGTAGGTAAAGGCCTATAAATTATTAGAAAATGAGATATGCCTACCATTAGTTCATAATAGACACTAGTTCATATATCAGTGGATGTTATGTGTTTAAGATTGAATAGTCTTTCTCGTGAATCAGATATTAATTAATTTAACAGCGAGTCTTTTTCAAGCTATCATTGGGGACCCACCCTCCGACCCTCTCGGGTATGACGTACTAAATGGATCACCCCTAAAAGTGCATACAATCATGTACTCATACCAAACCTGCTTGATCATCTCGTTATGAGAGTATAAACATGGGAAAGAGAACGAATATTAGAGCCATATAAAACACTGGTGTCCATGTGTAGAAGTGTATGGGAACGTTCACAAATGACGTCACCAAATAGGGGGTAGGGGGGGGGCTTTTGGGCTCAGTGATGAGACGTGACTAAAGTGATCATTTATATAGGCTAATCTGCCCAAAATAGTGACCGAGGAGTGGTTAGGTATTGAAAAAGATCCTACAGTCGGTGACGTCATTTGTGAAAGTTCCCTATAGTGTAGATCCGGGTACAGGCACTCAGCCCACTCTCAGACCTTCCAAGAAACTTCAAACAGAGCAGCGCCACGGGAATGTAGTACTTGTTTCATGCAAACCCCAACTGACATGATAAGTATAGCAAAAAGAAAAGAAACTTAATCTTTTAGACAATATTATCCTCCTTTGCATAGACACGTTTGAAATACAACAAAGGGATATATTGTCGCAACATTGGAACAAAAAAAGCCTGGGAAAAAACAGAAGTGACAATTATGTTCTTCCTATTTGTATGGGATTGACATTTTACTAATCTATACATTTTATAATTTAAGACGAAAAAAAGGAAAACTTTCTGAGTATGGCATCACGCTAGATATACTGTCCATATTCACAAGCTGAAAGATGGCTCTATAATATATTCAAATAGCCACACCTGTTTACTCTGATTTAGTACCAAGCTTATTGGGTTTATACCTTCTAGATTGCAACTGGCAACAAATGCACAATGGATGTGTCATGATGTCTTTCAGTAAATGTGGAGAAAAAGCCCCTCGTTCAGGCTTGTATATCTGAAAATCAGTTTTGACCGATTTTAAATTTGAAAAAATCACTAAAAATCAGGAAATAATAATATCCTGATGAAATTAAAAGTGAAATCAAGCTTGTGCTCTGCTCTCCATGAATCTAGCATGATCCTGAAATCCATTTTTGCGAGATATGACTGGTTAGGTGAAAACACATCACATATTTGAGTGGCCTCGTGGTTCTCTGCTGAGGGGGCAGACCCCCAGCTATATGTACATGTTGCACTGAGTGAGTAGCTCAGACCTGGAGGAGTAGCTCATGAAGCAGGGCGAGCAGTTGGACTATTGTCACTCTCTGACATGGGCATTGACTTTATATGAGTAACAGTGGTACATACTAAATACCTAGGTATTTATTGCAACCCAGTGAGCAGCACATTATATTCACAACCAGGACAAACGGATAGATTAGTCTATAATCAGCTGGCAGTATATTAAAAGCATATACTGACTGAGTACAGGCCTATTTATCTGCAACTATCTGGATCTGCCCATTTGCGATAGGCTGCTAATATAGCTCTCACGTGGGACAATACACGTAGGGATAATTTCTCGACTGGTACTTGAACTTTGGGAGATAACAGGCCCTTGAATCAATCCAAGGCTCAGTGTTAAGCCTGACAACACACACAGATAACACCCAATAGGTGTTGTGGTCAAAGGGAACTCCCGCTACCTTGCTATACACTGATTGTAGTCTGGCTATATAGGCCCCATTTATACCACACAGACTGGACTTACCATATTGGGTATACCATCCCGCCTGGGTCAGGTCTGGGGACCATTAGGAGGCGTTTTTCACGTCCCTTGACTCGGTGTCCCAAGACCATACAACAAGGACATTCCTCCAGGCCCAGAGCTGGAATGGGGCAAGAGACAGAAAAAGTAGTGTCACATATGTTAGCAGGTGGTTGTTGGTGATTGTTTTATATCATACATGAGGAGCTGTGTATAGGGTACCATCTCGACATCCTGGACTACTACTATAGGAGATAATCCTACATTGAAGTCCTCGTTTCTTCAAGCGATATCACAGCCATCATAGTGCTCAATACAATAAGAAATCACCAGGATTCTACAGCCATAACTGACGATTTAGATGCTCCAGTGCCTACACCCATATTGTGTCATTGAGACCTGATTTAAAGTACCCCTACACAGAGACAGACACAGAGAGACATGGCGATATTAGGTGAATCAAGAGGGACATTAACAATGACATTGGTGCTGATGGGGCTTCTGTCCCTCCTGTCCCTCTCCCCTGTCGCAGGTAGTTCCCTGTATCTTCCCACAGACCCTATAGTCCAGCTGACAGGAGAGAACTTCTATGAGACCATCAGGAATACGCCAAATGCCTGGTTTATTGAGTTCTATGCTCATTGGTGTGGACACTGCAAGAGGCTAGCACCGACAATAAAGAGACTCTCCTACAATACCACAAGTAAGTATAGACTCTAAGGACATGCCTTTACAAAATAAAAATAGTTTGGGTTTACTGTCATCTCTTATTAAGAACCAATCAATCGTCCTTTATTGACTTTGATAGGCCCATGAAGGTACACCTATATAGGGTATTGTGTTTTCTTAGGCTGCTGTTGATTTCCTTGAATGAAATAGAGATCATCTGACCATCCCAGGTTCACAGGTTATGATGCGGGCCCTGGATTTCTAGAACTGTGCTTATTGTGGGGCCCCAAAGTTTGACTACAATGCTCAAAGATCAAGGAGTACGGTTAATATGTATATGGTTGTTGAAGGTGTGCCTACACTGCTGGACTTCCAGGCTCTGTATCTAAAGCTGCATTAGAAAACCACAGTTAGTGGACAGGCAACTACACACATTAGCAGTGGGTAAACACACTCCTATATGATTATACATACAATTCAATGGTGGTCCTTTGTTTTGATATCGGTTTGAAAGCCTACATCGTTGTAAAAGGCTACATTGTTAACAGTTGAGTTTATATTGTGAAATAAATTCCTCATGAAGTGATACAAAATAAAATCACAATATTGTGGCAAAAATGAATAAATAAATGGCTAAATCATCACTTGGGCTACTTATCCAAGGCAGACCTATTACAGTGTCTTGCTTGGATGAGAGTCATGCTGGTTTGGTCATGTATTGTGCCCTTACAGGCTTATACTACATGAGGCAAGGCTGATGTTTCCTGTATGAGAGACTCATGTACTTGTGAAGTAGTAAACACAGTAACCACAAGACACAGATATTCGACACCGAAGCTGTCATCTCCCTCACCCCATGACCCACTGCTAACCCCAAAGCAGCCCCACCCCTCACTGCCAGTACATAGTAAACACACTACGTATTTCCAACGTAGCTTAAAGGTATATCTAGGTCCTTTTCTTAACAAATGTTTTGATACTTTCGTTGCCTTTTGAGACAGCTAGGCTTGTTGATCTGAATCATGCACCCTCAGAAAAGTGAGACTCATTGTCGCTAAAACTACCCTCACCTGAGAGTCAGGCAGTGCCTGACCCTCAGGTGAGGGTAGTTTTAGCCTGACTGTCAGGTGAGGGTAGTTTTAGCGACAATGACTCTCACTTTTCTGTGTGTGTGGTTATCTATCTAAAATTATTGTCCACGTATTTATAAGTTATAAGCAGTAGATTTACGTTTCATTTGGGTAAAAGAAAAGAGATGAAAATGTATCTATAACCTAGCATGAAGCATGAAGTCGAAGCTGCATAGGTGACAGCACAGGTTTGACCATTATAAATATCTGCTTGGAGAGCGGTCTTACTAGTAACTAGTTACCCTACTCGGCCCACTCACTCTCCAAGCTGAGATTTAGTTGAAACCTGTGGGTGACAGAGAGTAGAGTTTTGTGCTCACTGGTTTTGTAAATCAACCGTTTCATTTCTAGATTTCAAGATTCTTCTGGAAATAAATAGGGTCGAAATAAAAATAACACCTCCTGAAATTCCTCTTAATACAAGTACACTGCTGTGGGCTTTTGCACAGCAAACAATGATAATTATTGTTATCCTCTAGAAATGCTATGATGACGATTTCCTTTTGGCGATCGTTACAAGTGTATTTCTCACTTAATGGTATACATAATATCCCTCTGGAACACTTATTGCTTTTAAAGTTAGCATTGTCTCCAATTTTGTAAAGATTCTTAACGATATCGTTCTTTTTTTTTGGGGGGGGGGGGCAAAAGTTATTCTGTCCCCCAAGCTCTAAGATTAGGGGGGCATGCCCCCTTCCCCCTTCCCCTGTTCCGAAGCCACTGACACTTATATATATTTCACTTTCGGCTCCTACAGAGAGGCCTTCTGATCTCTCCCTCTGCTGCAGAATACCCATTGTTGGTGCCTCCAGCCCACTCTCGTTTCCAAATCCTTCTGAGGGAAGGCTTTGGTAACAGCCACATGACCTTGAACTTGGGATTTTGCTGGGTTTGGGCAATTCTTGGTAGGTTGGAACTAGTGGACAGGAACCAGAAAGTATTACCATCATACTTTCTGACTCCATTTCCTCTTTCTGTTCAGCGGTTCCAAGCTAACCACTGACCACAGTGACTACCTAAACCCAGCAACATCCCAAGTTCAAGGTCATGTGGCTGTTACCAGAGCCTTCCTTTGGAGGGATTTGGGAACGAGAGTACCTCCAGCCGCACGTGGTAACAATAAACACACGTCTTTTGTTAAGGGTCACTCAGGCGTAGTGTGTCCTTGTCATGTGGCCTAACAAAACACCCTCCACACCAAGGCAAGGGTAGTACAGTGCTTCCTACGGTTACGTAAATACCTCAAATGTGACAAACTGAGCATGACAAGGGAGTCAAATAAACACAGAGTAAGTATTAGATAGGTACAAGTGACTTGCTGTATAGGTGTCATAAGCCAAGGACAGGGTAATTGTCTAAGGCGCCAGCCCCGGATAATTAATAACCATTCTCCAATTAAGGCTTATAACGCTTATAAATGCAGAGTCATGCGTATCGTATCTGATTTACACTCACAGTGGGAGAGTGTGCTCAATGGACAGTATCCACTTGCAGCCATGTATTTCTTTTGTCCTCTCAGCCAACTGTGGTGTAAGATACAGATAACTGAGAAAGAGGGTAAGTTATAAATACTCTCTGTCAATACTTCGGTCACCGAAATTACTCCCTGTGGAGATTAAGGGTTTCCAGGATAAGTTACAATTAAAAACTCATTACAAGAGAAAAGGAGGGGACGCGCTATTGGAAAATCGTTTCACAACAACATGTTGGCAGATATTTATACATCACAAAAACGTATATATTTCATCTGAAGACGGGGTCTGTCCAGCTTTATGTTGACCCCTCGGACAAACATAGAAGTGAAACAGCAATAGTGGACTATAGTAGAGGTAGGAAGGGGTATATGAGCACTCCTTCTTCTCAAAGGGAGTCTGGCAAAGGGGAGGTCTCACTGTAAATCGAAAGTGTGGGTACACAGTAGAATCTACTGTAGTTTTACAGCATCCACTGTAACTTTACATTATACTATGCACACACAATAAGCTGTACACATACAGTAGTTCTTACTCTATAGGGCACCTGGCCGTCGATAGCAGCGCCGCTTGTGGTAAATTGAGAACCTGCAGTATGGGCCCTTGGCCAGTAGGTGGAGCAGCTAACCGGGGGTTATGACGTCACAGGGCAGTACTGAGTCTAGAGGTATCCACCTAGTGTTACCTGCTTGAACTTCTAACCCCCGAACATGGATGCCCCCATGGCCTAACCCCTAGGAGCCCTATAGGGCACCTGGCCGTCGACAGCAGCACCGCATATGGTAAGTTGAGAACCTTCAGTACAGGGCCTTGACCAGCAGGTGGCGCAGCTAACCGGGGGTTATGACGTCACAGGGCAGTACTGAGTCTATAGGTGTCTCGTGGTACCTGCTTGAACTTCCAGCCCCCGGCCTAACCCCTAGGAGCCCTATATGTATATCCTTATTAAAAAAAGGCCACCAATCATTTACAGTGTTGTCCCGTCTTGACTACTTTCAGAGTGTATGTCCAAATTATGTGAATATATGAAATGTATCCTAAATATTTCCTTTAATTTTGTAATAAGCCTCCTTCGCAGCTGCCACTGAATTGGCCCTGAATAAGGCTGTGGGCTATCCAAGAACTGTTTTATGTACACAGTGGCAGCAGTAGCTGGAATATGGATACAAAAGTGGGCGGACGAATCCAGGTACCATGAATCCCTGCTTGGTATTCTGCTTAGTTCACACCCCATTAGTGTGAAGCACGACTAAGGGGGAACCTGGGACAATTGGAATAACCTCCAGAAGTAACAACTGGGGGCGGCGTGAGGGGGGGGGGGGGCAGTCTGCGAGTCTGCTTTATAGAGAAATTTGCACTCTCCCGTGTTGTTTGGTTAATTGTGTCTCTGACTCAGTCTACTGATAAAGCTACACGGCTGTCGCTAGATTGGAGTCAACATTGCCCACTGAATGGCCGGGTTTCCAGTATCAAGGCCCACCGTTCACACCAACAAGATGTATTTGCCTTACTGAATGAAAGTTCCTCTAAGAGGGCCATCTGTGATCTGTGACTATAAAGTAAACCCTGGAAACAAATTCCCGTGAATTCCCCCTGAATAACACGGGTTGAACTGGGGTCTTGTAATCCCGTCATATCACGGGATTCTGTGAGCAAAAATTCCCGTCATATCACGGGATTCTAGTAAAAAGGGTTGCATGGGTTCGAATCCCATCACTAATAGAGCTGCAGGGTTTCAGTGGATGTGTCTCCTGTGATTTATCTAAATATTTAAATAAAATTCTCCTCTTACATTCCTTCTCACCACTAACAATCCCACATATATGCATGTGCTAACCGGGATTTGAACCAGCTACCTTTACATCCATAGTCCCGTGCTCTAGGCCCGCACCTACCTGGGCATGTATTAGGAGAGGTATCTGAACGGTGGCCAGTGGTGACTGTGCCATAGTATATAGAGTAGCTATTAGGGACCTTTAGCAAACTCGATTTAGGACCTTTAGCAACCACATAAAAGCTCATTTAACGCAGACGTAGCAGTGCTGAAGGCATAGGATATGTCTAGGTTAAATGAACTACGTCGGGTTCCCTATTCAAACGTAGACGTATCCTATACTTTAAGCACTGCTACGTCTGCGTTTTATGAGCTACGTTGGCTTTGCTAAAGGTCCCTTGTGTCAACTGGGGTGTTTTCTACAGGGAAAATACAATTTAACCAGGGAAAAATAGGGATAACGTGATATACATGTCCCTATACTTTCTATAGCAACTATCTGTGAATGACAAAGAAAATCAAGGGAGAAAGGTTGAATAAATGTACATGAATCATCCAAAGATTATGCCAGTCATTATGACTTAAAATTTGCTTATTTCCTAAATCAGGAAAAGGAGACTGAAAAAGAATTGAGCTTCTCACGATTTTCCTGGTTAAATTCTATTTAGTTGACCATATGTCCTGCTTTTCTTTTTGGCCACAGGTACTCTAGATACTATGGCACCGTTACCACTGGTCAGAGTTCAGATACCTTTCCCAATACATGCCCTGGTAGGTGCGGGCCTAGAGCACAGGACTATGGATGTAAAGGTAGCTGGTTCAAACCCACACTAGGTAATGCAGATGATCATTTGCATTTTTTTTAAAGTGTATTCTGGATATTACATGATACAAGTAAAGAGGGGCGCTAGGGTTCGAATTCCATTACTAAAAGATCTACATCTTTCTAGTGAATGTGTCCTGTGTCAGTGATTAAACTATTTACATAAAGCCTTCCTTATTTAATCCTGGCATGTCCTAACCGGGATTTGAACCAGCTACCTTTACATCCATAGTCCCTTGCTCTAGGCCCACACCTACCGGGGCATGTGTTAGGAGAGGTATCTGAACGGTGGCCAGTGGTGACTGCCATAGTATATAGAGTAGTTGTTAACAAAAGAGGAGCGTTTTGTATATTGATTTAAAAAGGTATCATATAAATAGTCATATGTATGAATATCTAAATGGTTTATATCATTTCAAGAATCTGTATTCCCTGTGGGGAAATGTGGTTAATGAAAGGGTTATTTTACATCATGAACATCTAAGGAGCACCCTGGGGATTCGAACCCACAATCTCAAACTTCATATGGGGTAAATCCCGTGATTTAACAGCATTATACATGTAAAATCACGTCTTGAAATCTCGGGATATTACGGGAATATTTGCTCACAAAATCGACAGATATTCCCGGGAATATCTCGTGACTTGTTACCAGGGAACGCTTGAATATAATCACTGCTCCCAGGTTCGGTCCGTGTGGGCCCTGTGGACCTGCTGACCAGCCTTCGGCTGTGTTGGTTTTAAAACTATATCCTAATCACTGCTCTATATTAGTCTAGGGTATTATGTGGTTGATGTGCTTAGCAGGTTCCACTATCCTCCAGTCAAACCTTAATCCACCCACAAGAGATCTCTAGGTTGGGGCAGAGTTACGTTTGGTGAGTAACAGGTGCTGCTTGGAGAGTGGCAAAGCGTTGGTGCCATACACAACAATTCCAGCCGGGGTAGCAGCGTGACTGTAGTTGGCAAAATATGATAAAACCAAGGCTATATTGTGATCTCTAAGCTGCCAATATCCAGATACTAATACTAACAATCGTGATTGGTAAGTTGGCAGAAGCATGTGATAGATCTCAGGGGGGACCTTCTTTAGCTTGCTTTGTTCACAGAATATGCAAGCTGCAGTAAATATCAGAATGGATACATTTCCATTGTCTATGGGGCTATATGGCATATGAGTGGACATCAGAGACAAGTCTGGGAATGCAGATTATTTTTTCTTTTTTTTGACAATAGAGTCATTTTTGCGTCATCTTCAATAGGTGGTGAATAGGTCTTTGTACATTTTAATAGCATTTCTTGTGAAAGAGTTCTTTCCTATTCTTTTCACGATTTTTTTTTCTCATTTTCTGACGATCTGGCCGACGATTTTGGAAGTTTGTTCTGAAGTACCTATTAAGATATGTGTGAATCTTTTTCTGTGTACTTTACTACAACTCAGCCAGCCCGGTTAGCTCAGTCGGTAGAGCACGGGACTCTTAATCCCGGGGTCGTGGGTTCGAGCCCCACATGGGGCGAGTTGCATTTTTCACTTAATATGAAGGGTGTCGTTATAACAAATGACCCGACAAAAGACTCATTCCTCGGTTCCCATTATATGGACGTGGTTGTACCAGCCCGTTGTTATGTATAGGGCAGATTCGCCATAGCCGAGGTCGACTCGTCCTGTCACAATTCTTCATCGCCATTAGAAGATGAGCTAATCAAGATGGTTGATAATGTTATGATGTATAACTATCAGAACTTACATAGCGTTGCCAGACATAAGAGAATGGTCCAGGGTTTCCAGATAATTATGTTTGATAATCATATAGACAATAGTATATGTATATTATTGTCCTCAAAATAGAAAATCTCATAATTTGGCCTGCTTTCACTCAATGTCGATCAAAATCAATCAAGAGTCAACCAGTATTATCTCCTTCAAAGCAATAGGAAGAACTCTGAACTTATAACGAGGCCAACTGGATATATAATTATTCTTAGAGTACAGCATTGATTCATTGTTTCCACATTAAGGGTGCATGTTCTTGCTTTTGCCACATTAGAAAAGGTATACAACTGTATTTATATAGGGTTCCTAGCAGCATCACTGGCACTATGGAGGTTCAAGTACCAGCTGTAGTCTAAGGTCTTATGGTGAAACATGGTAGTTTTATGGTGACATTTGTCAGTTTTTGATTAGTATTATAACTTCTCCTATCAAATCAAATATTATTTCAATTATAATGCACTTTAGATAAAGATCCATTCATCTCTTCATAAAGATATATAGAAGAGTAGATTGTTTTAAGCATGCAGATGGATACAACGAGTGCGTGGAGCAGCAGATGGGGGGTTCATATATACTTTGGGGGAGAGAGAGACCTCTTATAGTAAGTATGTTGTAATTTAAAAGACATCAAAGACAACCTGTAACCGCTACCGTACTAATATAAAGCGTATTAATTCATAAGAATAGAGCCCTGCGTACAGCTTCCCAAGCTACAGCTGTTGCCTCTTTGGCGGGCTTAGTACTTGTACTAAGTTGTAGTGCTATGTACTATGGTGAGGTTCCTATTGTGACCAGTGCAGAATCCTGTTTGGCTGTAGCCATAAGTGGCATGGAATGACAACCACCTGTGGCACATATTTATGTCCTCATCCCCCTCTTTGTTAACATGATTTACCAAGCCGAATACTGTCACGTTGGGCAGCTTGGATATTACGTGTCACTTCTTGACTTCAATGTTCACTTTTTTCAGCCAGTCTCCTGTCAAAATACTTGAGAAGCATGTCTTCCAGCTGGGGTGAGCAATGAATGTCTGTTTTGACAATACAGGCCTCAGACAGGCTCCTGTGGAGATGGCGATGTGGGGGCAGAAGAGATTGGCAGTCATAATATATTAGTAGTGGAATGTTCCCCACGACGCCATCATTCTTATACAGCAGATTGTGACGTGTGTCCTTCATAATATCTACCTCCTCCTTATTTTTAGGATTGAGGGAACATTCACAAATGATGTTGACTATTTTGGTACCCTTTCCAAGACTCAAACCCCTGTCCCCTGTCAACATTTTGGTCAGATTGCCCTATACATGTGTTTGACCCAGGTCACATTTCGTCATTAAACCCAAAGACCCCATATATCCAGCCCCTATAATCATATGGTCGCTGACGCCATTTGTAAACGTTCCCATTGTCGGTGGGTGGGCAAAATATTGTGTCAGAAAAGGAGAAACGGTCAGATATAGACAGATGAAGAGACTCACAAATGGATAGAGTCAGAGACAGAGACAGAGACAGAAAGAGAGACAGAGAGAGAGAGAGAGAGAGAGAGAGAGAGAGAGAGAGAGAGAGAGAGAGAGAGAGAGGATACACAGACCATAAGGAAGGGGGCGCAATAGTATGATGCATATAGGCGTGTAGCTGGTTGAATTATCAACCAATAAGATAATTCCGTGGTCTCCACTGCGGAATTCTTAGGGGGCATTATGTAACAGCTTGTACCCATTGTGATTGCTGCCTCAGTGCTTATCTCGCCAGTTACCAGATCAAGCAATGGTGCCCCCTACTAAGGAACCTGCAACCTCGGTATATATTATTTACTATGATATAGATGGGTTACATGATCATTTAACAATGATAATTGTCACTAGCTGTTTAAAGTTGCATGATCACCAAAAGAACTGTGTATTAGATATAGTTCTTTTGCCAGGTTTCGTTGTGATCTACATCTTTTGTTACTATTCAACTTTGAACAGCTCTGTAGAGCTTGATATATAAAATTATCTATGAATGGAATAAGAACAGTCGCCCTTTTAAACAATACTGAGAACCCATTCATATTGCTAATTATATTATATTTCTGTTGCAATATAGTGTTCAACGGGCAAGAAGCTCAAGAAGAATGCACTTTTACATTCTAAAGACAGTGAGACGCCAAATAAAGGAAGGAATTTGATGAAGGCATACCATACATAATTATATACAGTCAACTCTCACCTGATGGTCACCTCTCTATAGTGGTCACCTCGCCAATGTGGTCATTTTTGGAAAGAACCATCAAGTTTTCTCTAATATTTTAATATCTTTCCAATATGATCACCTCTCTAATGTGGTCACCTCGCATTGTGGTCACTGATTCCCCAGTCCCAAGGTCCATATTACTCTCACTATTAAATGTGGTCAACACATTATGTTTTGCCAACAGAAACAATTATATAAGTGTGTTCATTATATGCAGAGTGTGTTTTCTAGTAGATGTTATGTCTTTAGTAATGTCTGAAGCCAAACAGATAAAGGTATACATGTAGTTTGATTAATGACCTTCATTTTCACTCAATAACTTTTATTTTCCATACGAATGATAATTTGAAACCCGGGAGACATGCATGCATTTCTATGTTCTCTTCAATGTGGTCACCTCGCCAATGTGGTCACTTTAGCAAAGTCCCAAGGGTGACCACACTATAGAGAGCGTTGACTGTACATAGTTTTATATTTCTCCAAATTTAAACATACTCAACTGTTCTACTGGGCTCTTCATAGGTTGTGCCACCCTAAGCTCTATAGCCTATACTACCCTCACCTAGATGGTTAGCATGGTGTTGACTGGTGCTGTAGGCAGGATGGAGCTGGCCATACGGGACACGTTAGCACAATATTTAGACAACAATTTGTCATAGTGGTTGACAGAGCCAACCAGTCTGAATCAGATACTTCACATTCCCAACCATGCCCAAGCACAATAAACTGTTTATTTTATTTGTTTCTATTTCCATTTGCTAAACTGGTACAAAAGAAAATCAGGAATAAAGAGTTGTTGCCTTTCAGCGTTCACGAGTAGGGTTGAGAGGTACTTGGAACCGCTTGGTTTAAATGACCATACATAAACGTATCAATGCCACAACATAGACTTCATTTGATCACGGCATTAGACAATCATGCATGACTTGTTTATGTAATATAATAGTTTCATATTTCTATTTATACGTAATATATATAGTTTCATATTTGACCATAATTTATACTAGGGACCTTTTGCAAACCTGAAGTATGTAGCTCATTAAACGCAGATGAACGTACATAATACTTGAGGAATATATCATAATTCCTGATCCAATGTACGTAGTAGTTATACTACACCCAGAGCCCTTTATTCAGGATAATGGCGATAGTCAAGGCTGATTACAAGTCGCAGACGAGTGTACTCAGGTGAGACTAAGCCATTGTCCTGAGTGAAGGGCTCTGGGTGTTGTATGATTAACTTATGCCACACCAGTGTTCAGTGTTTTTCCCACCTTTTGTACGTACCATAAAAGCAGGCAGTCTCTGTTGTCTTTCCACCCTAGTCTCGTATAAGTACCTATATTGATATGTTACATTTGATCCAGTATATTTACAGGTGTTTTATTTTACATTCACAAGTAGATTGTATTCAAAGACTATTAATCGATGTGATACAGAAGTGAATAAAGTACCTAGATATATCAAACCAAAGGTAGCCTAGCCTGTGATTGCAAAACCAATTTACACCCAATTATCTAATTACTAGTGCTAGGACTTTACCCATCACGATGTGCTTCAGGTTTTCTAAATACCTTGAGTCAATGGGATGAACCAAGTTAGAAACAAATGCCTTAACAGCCATGTTTTATGAGTAATGGCCTTTCTGACTGTTCATGGAAACTTCACAAGTCAGTGTTTCAGAACATGACAGTAATTAACATTATACCCCACCGGAACAATGAGTTTCAACTAACATCTTTGTTAAATAACATTACTGACATACATAGTGGTCTTACTATGAATTATGTTTACACTACACCCCAGCTTTACCCATTTTTTTAAAGGAAATGATTCATTAGTCGGAGGACATGCGATCGCCTGCAGAAGAGGTGTGCATGCATTTCTTTTCACTACATGAAACCTCCTGAATTTCTATATAGGGGTGGGGCAGGATGCAGGTTGTTATAACCGACTCACCATGCTACTGTATTAGGGTGTGTTATGACACATTGTGCCATGATGTACAAATTGGCACATTAAAGGTGAAAAGAATAATGCCTACAAAGGTTTTACCCCTATAGAACCATCATGTTACACTTGGGGTCTGGATAGGGGGACCCACTTTTCCCTGTCGATTTTAAGACATGGCCATGTGTCCATGTCGATTTTAAGAAAAAGCTATGTCCTATGTCACTATCTCTTATATTCCTCATGTTCCATGCCACAAAGCCAAAAGAGCCCATGTCGCCATGTCGAATTTAGTGGTCCACACCCATCACACCCATTACACTGTCGCTTCTAGCATGATGTGTCATAAGCTCTCATGTTCCTGAACAGCTGGTCGTTTGTTGTTTACACTTACTTCTTTCCTCATAATTCATTAATTGCGCTTTTCCTGTTTCAGATTGGGGTCACGTGATCCGAGTGGCAGCCATTTCCTGTTCCCATCCGCCCAACGTGCCCGTATGTAGGATGATGAAGGTCCGGGGCTACCCAACCTTAAGAGTAGGTACAATGTCATGTATAAACCTCTTTCTCCACTCATCCTTCTCCCTCATACTAATTCCTCTATTCCATGGTCTGAGCAATGCTTAGTTTCTATAATAGAAACCCCCACTTTTCTATATGATATTTCAAACTGTACGTAGCTAACACTGTCTCATTTATCTGCTGAATATATCTTCTTTAAAAAAACTATTTTTTTCACCAGATACTCATCTAGAAAAACACGTTCTATTGAATTAGTCAAATAGGTTCTAATACAGAAGAGACATGTGTGGCGTCCCTATGTTCCTTCATCTTTATCTCGTCAGGCCTCACTGCTCAGAGATATCACTAACATAACACACGCCATTCCTCAATAAAACGGCCATTATTCTCACCCTGACTCAGCATGGTTTTTTGACAGGATGACACTGCTTGCTGTATGCCCCTGTCAGTTACCATTAGACTTCTCTGGTCCATGTCTTATTCTCAAAAGAGGCAGAATACACTCAGGGGCTGCTTTCAGAGAGAGAGACAGAGACAGAGAGACGGAGAGACAGAGAGACAGAGACAGAGACAGAGACAGAGACAGACACACAGACACACAGTCACAGATACACAGACACACAGACACACAGTCACAGATACACAGATACACAGACACACAGAGACAGACAGACACAGAGGCACAGATTGACAGAGTTATCAATGCAGTATTGAGTAGGCGTTTGTCATAATATAGCTGCATGTTTGTCTCGAATACAAACCTGCCGAATGACGATCAACACCTTAGGTCTTCAAAAAACATTTTGGGGCTAGTATTGTGGAGCAGATATCAAGTAATCAACCAATTCCGTATTGGTCAGCTCTCATATCTGTTTCATGGGATTATTGAACATCAAAGATATGAGATGAAACTTTTTTCTACATTATTGTAACGGGCAGCTGCGACTGCTAAGTTAATTGTATATCTATTTCATGTGGTTGTTATGATTGAACAAAAGACGGTTCTATTATTATTCATAACATGTTTTATTCATTCATTAATGAGTACCGAAGGTCCGCTAAATATACCATCGTTTATAATCTACGGTTGTATACCGAGGTTACCGATGTTACCGACGATAAGTTGTCATTAAGGGTTTCATAGCATACTATATAACGTTCAACACTAGGTGGCTCTGCTGGTATGGTCATGTGACCACCACAGGCCTGTATAAGGTGGACTGCTCTCTCTCAGAAGGCAGTCAGGTTTGGTACATGCTGAGGCACACCCCCCCCCCCCCCCCCCCTGCACTCTGGGTTTAAACACGCTATGCTGTAGTTTGTTTACCCTCTAGTATTATTTTGATCATGCTCTGATACCTGACGTAACCGCCGGTTATCTCAGAAAATAATACTTGACCGCTAGTCAATAAAGTCGCCGTATATTAAAGCTTAATTGTACTGTGTCCGGTTGTTGTTCTTCAGTAAGAGTCACTAGTAGCCTAGACCAACTATATTTATTATAGAAATTTATGCAGTTGACCATTAAAACCACCAATTTGATGCCATGTGTACTTCTTGTCTGCACATTTCTTAAGATTTATTTATTGTCTGTTCGTCACAATATTTTGTTATCAAACAATCACTCCCTAGGGCAGAATGCAATTAATAAGTTACATTATATTTCAGTTTTTCCCGCCATATTTGAAAAACGAGGCCTACCTTGGGGTGGAGTATGTGGGGGCCGGCACACTTCGGGGACTGGTGTCAGGCATGGTGGATTATGTATCCACTATCATGGGTAAGCCCAGGGCCTGGCCAATCATGGAGCCTGTCAGGTAAGAGATACACAATAGTCTAAAAGGAGATTGAAATTGTAACATACAGCTAAATCATTTTGGTGTTGAATTTCAAAGCTTGCCATGGTGTTAACTGCTGAAACAATCATTAATTTGATATAATTCATCAATAAATTATAACCATGATTTTAGATGTTTATGTTATTGTATGAGAAAAGTGTTAACAATGTAATGTTCTTTGCTCATTGTTTTTAACTTATATTTATCACAACAACTAAAAATGGTCACTGGTCCTGAATATTAGCACGAGAACAAAAGAAATAAGAATCTAACATTGTACCAAGCAGGCCTTTAATTCATGATCAATCAACAATGGAGGGAAGAAATTCTGAACAATTATTAATAGTTGTCTATAAAATAAATGTCATTTTCTATTTTGATAGTTCGGTCCAGGAAATACTTCAAAGAAAGCCAGTGGAGGTGGCAACTGTCCTAGCCATTGTTGAAAACCCTACTGATAACATTGATGAGAATAAGGCCAAGCAGGTGAGTTTACTCAAATAATTATAAAAAACTAAAACTATAGTAGTCTCCAATGTCATAATAGATGGCAGGGATGAACACAATGTCAGAGATGTCCAACTTAATGTGTTCATGTGGAATCCTGGCTTTAGTGTATTAAATGTAAATACATATCATTCTCTAGACACTTATATTTATAACTATCAATGTTCCATTCGGCTTCTACAATTACACGCCTATATATCCATACCTATACGTCCGTGTTCTGTCAATATCATATTATCTGCCGGACACACCTATAACTCCATGCTCCCAATGTTATCTTCAGCTACTCTTCGATCTGTCTGGAGAACCTGGTGTGCACGTGATGCGCCTGCGCAGAGCAGACATCCCTTCCGGTGTGTATGAGCTGCATCAGACCGGTACTTTAGTCGTCATAGCAGAGTAAGTAGCTACCATATTTAGGTATTGATTTATTTCACATTTTCAAATGCTACAAATTACCACCTATACAAATTGCCTATTAGTGGAGGCAATTTTTACCTGAAATTATGTGAATACATATTAAGATTTTTCTTTTTGAAATAAGCGATAATTACAATAATAATATGTATTATTTCACTGTCTATTGATCTTCTTGTTAAAGGGGTACAAACCGGGGTAGGCTGTTCAGGAGCACACTGAGCACCTTACGGATGTTACAGAGACAGGGAGCAGCTCCTGACGTCCCCACCACCCTACCGTCTACCACCCCACCCAGCTTCAGGTGAGCTGCTCTCAAGGCAACTTATTCTTTATCACTAAGCCATATGAAATATGGCGAAGGTGCTCTGTTGTTGTTGTTGTTGTTGTTGTCAGACAGTATTTGAGAGTTCATGCATCTGCATCCCCGACACAGAGAGTTTTATTTTGATACCAAATGAGCATGTTTGTTCATGAACATATTTTCATTTCCATTGAAAATAAAAGAAAGCAAATTGTGATTTAACTCCATGTGACGTTGGTAACAACTATAATATGATTATAAGACTGAAAATCGCTGGCCTTTTAATAAATGCTTAGCTTCCAATGTGTTCCAGTCACATCTCCACCAATGGGCTCCACATGCAGGACCTGGAGTCCAGTCTCTACCACTCCCTGTGGATAGAGGTGGGCTCAGCATTCAACATTACGGGACCTGCTCTACAAACCCTTAAATCGTATGTGCGGACTCTATCTCGGGTAGGTAGACACAGTTCAAAAGCTAACAGACTGAAACACAAGAATTATGCCTCCATAAAATGGAATTACTACCATAAAACCTCACGTATAGGCTCCAGCGATTGGCACACAGTCGGGGTGTGGCTTATACGCGAGTTAGACCAATACGCGAGGTTTTACGATATCGAAAGTCGATACCAATGGACAAAGGACAAAGAAACAATACTCCCTTCCAACTGAGCTTAAAGGAGGCCATCATCATTGTCTATTCTTTGTATTATCCACTGGGTCATGGACCTGAACAAAATGGTATCTCCTAGATGTCTATATGTTGGAAGATTCCACGACTCACCCGATATACAAGGCTAAACTTAACCTCCACCTCCTCTATATAAGACCCTGATTATGCCATACCCATGCTGCACTCCGGCTCTTTCTGTAGAGGTAGCAAGAGCTGGCCCTTTAAGATGATGCATCACATTACACCTTATACTGGTTGTCTTTCAGCACTTCCCAGGTAACTATTACATTATGGGCTTCCTGCACCAACTTGACACCTGGCTCCAGGGTATAGAGGGCTGGATCTCAGGGGCTGACTGGATACAGGCCCTCAACAAGATACAGGTGGGTCAACACTTCTTACTTCACTGACTTTGACTTGTTTCAGAAATCGAAATGCCGCTAGCAGTTCACAGACTTTAAACTGTTATGAAGATGGAATGGCCAAAAGGTCATTTCTGACACTCAGAGCCTCTGAGCTTGCAGCCATTGTATACTATTCTAACTTTTATGATATTATACACAATCACTTTTGCCAATTCATTGGGTACAAAATATTGTTCTTGCATTTTGGCCAAACAGTTCCGTAAATCGATGACCTCTCTTCGTTTAGTCATCATGTATACCATATGATTATGGTGTACTGCTGTGACCATGCATGATAGATACGTTTTCTTCCATTAATATTATCAGACTGGAGATGCCTACGTACCAACCATCATCAAGTGGACAGGGTGTTCGGGGAGTCGTCCCACCTTCAGGGGATACCCGTGTAGTCTATGGCAGACCTTCCACGCGCTTACCGTCAACTCACTTGAGACTAACATCAGAAGTAAGTGTGTATCGAATATTTCTTTGACAAAGCTAGTACATTTGTACCAGTTAAAAGATTAGCATCTGGGCTCCCAATTAAGGTTAAATCGATCATACCTATAGATTATAGAAACACCAGTCTCATATCAATTTTTTGTGTGTTTCTTCATCGAGCGGAAGCTCTTGGTTATGATCCTTGACCCTCCTTGCATTGGAATGTATTGCTCACATGGGGACAAAGATTTGATGTGGTTGTCATACTCATAGACACTACAAATTGTTTCTCCTTCTCATTAGTGTTCCCCTGGTTAGATACTTACATTGACTTTGTTCCTTCAGACCCGCAGTATGACTCCCGGCAGGTTCTGTTCACCATCAGTGACTACATCCACCACTTCTTCAGCTGCCGGGAGTGTGCACAACACTTTGCTGGTATGGCACGCATGATAGATCGCCAAGTTCGCCAACCACGGGATGGCGTCCTATGGCTCTGGCAAGCCCATAACAGGTGAGCCCATTACCATGTGATCAGACCATATTCAATTATCTTTTCATGCAGTGACCAGCATAAACTGCATGTATCATCCAATTTCAGCAACTTTAACCGCAAATTAAATTTGATTCATTAAGCAGTATGAAGCAACTTTAAGTAACTTCAATTTATTTTCTGATTAAAGTTGCTTAAAGGTGTGGCCAATAGAAGTGGCCCCTCTTGATATCTGGCTGGAGTGAGGGCCCATTACAGCCTGGGGAAAGTTCACCTCCTTAGCCTACCCAGGGTGCCCTGCGCGCCATATGTTTCTTACATGACGTCATAATGGCGCCAAATATTGCATCGAATCAGCGGCTGTACAGAGGTTACTCTGTAATGGTCCCCTTCAGGCGATAGCCAGAGCAGTGGACTGTACAATGGTCTACTTAAAGGTGCTTCAATCTGCTTAAAGTTTTTAAAAAAGGTCATTAATCAAATTTATATAAATGCTTAAAGTTTCTGAAATCGGATGACTCATGCAGTGATGATATATATTCATGTATTTATCTGAGCATCTGGTTGAGCATCTGCTCATGTTCCTTGCATCAAGATTACGTGATCTGAAATCATATCTGCCATCTGCACTGTCTGAACTGAGTAATACCCAGCTGTTTTCTGAAACTAGATCCTATACTCTTCCCAGAAACAGTAAATGCCAGTGATGATTTGCCAGTAAGTGAAGTGTGCCACACTGCCAGGTTGCACACAGCACACCGTTGCCAGTGCTAAAATCTTGGTCAATATTAGCATTGCCAATGCCATAATATTGATATACTTTGACATAAAACTCTTCATTATCCTAGAGTTAACAAGAGGCTGGCTGGTGATGAGACAGAGGACCCAAACTTCCCTAAACGTGAGTTCCCCACAGTCGGCCAGTGCCCAACCTGTAGGGTAAGTCATCCAGGACGTACCAGAGGGCGCCACAGGGATGACGTCACACAGTGGAACCAAGAGGAGGTCATGATCTTCTTACGGCGTTTCTACGGCAAGGATTTTGTCATTCCTGACAATTTGGGATATACGTTTGTAACGGAAACAGAGAAACCACCAGTCTACATACCACGTACGTGATTCACTTATTTTTTAAGAAGTAAATCCTTGAAGATTTGGCTGTAACTGTAAAAATTAGTATGAAATTCCACCATTTCCCATCTATGCTGTCTAGAAGTGTTTCCAATTTAACTGGTTCTGCTTGTGTATCTAATCCTTGTCTAATATATATCTATGTAGGATTCTTTATGCAATCTATCATCCTATGAACTACAGTTCTCATTTCCTCTTTCTAGCTGAAACAGAGTTACTTGAAAAGGCTGAATTGACACAACCAGAACATGCATCAGACCATAGTCCGCCTACTGCGCCAACAAAACTGGATACTGCAACCTCAACCCAACTACCCCAATTCCCCAAATCCCATCAGCAGTGGCCTCAATCAACAAGGACAAAGGCACCAAACACTAGAAAACCATGGACCCCTGAACCAAGACCTCCCCAACCTTGGATTCCAGAATCTGATATTCCACAACCATGGACTCCAGAGCCAGGGAATCTCCAGCCATGGGAGGCAGAACCACACTATCCACAGACACCTGAGACAAAGCATCCAGAAACTTCAGTGCCAAGAAACCCCCAGCCATGGACTGAATTGCCAAAGCTTCCACAACCAGTTACACCAGTACCAAGGGATCCACGGCCATGGAGTCCTCAATCAATCACCGCAAGGCCTCGGCCCAGAGGGCACAACAATCAACGACAATGGACCCCAGATACAAGTGATCCTCAACCTGAAATTCCTGAATCCCCTAAAGATCCACAAAGGTATCCACAGCCAAGGACATCACCGCCTTACACCTACCATCCACCGAATGGAGGGCCACCACACCATCAAAGACCCAAACCAGATACTTCCTCTAATATAGACAGTAGTAATAACAGTCCACATAGTTACCAGCCCAGCTCGGTGCCTACTCCAGGGCCTGTACAAGAGGAGGTATCCACAGGGGAGTGTCGTGATGTGACCACCGAGTGGTCGCCTTGCTCTACATCGTGCGGCTCGGGGGTGTCCACGCGTATGACCACCAAGATGCCAAGCTGCAAGATGGAGATGGAGTCGAGGATCTGCCAGCTCAGGCCATGTAACTACAGGTTTATCAAGGTAAGTGAGAATGATTCCTTAATTCCAAACAAGATAATCATGTGATGATGCTTTGATTTGTTGCTCTCATTTTTAAGTACTTTCAGTGAGGGATAGTTCTGTTATATTTCAGCTCAGCTCACTATAACTTATGGCTAAGTATTAGGCAATGTAATTCAAATAACTTTTATAGCCAAAACCGGGGCAGTGAGAAGCAATAGAAAAAAGGTCCCACAAATTTCCTTGGAAATCATCATTTTGGGGAACAAATGGGGGCATGATATGCTCAATTGGACAAGAATAAACCTTGTAGTATTTTACAAAAAAATTCCGCAGTGGATCCTGAGTAACCAGAAGAAAACAACCTTAAAGTCAGTGATTGGTGAAGAAATGATCTATACTGTAATTTACACTGAAAACTGGTTGTCAATATTTTGACTTTATTTCATCCTTGGTCTAGGATATGACAGATATGATTGATGTATATTTCAAGTTAAACACATATATTCCTCTGATCTTTACAGAACCAGTGGAACCAGTGTGGCTCCACCTATCGGAGCGCCAACTACCTACCGCTGGTGTTTGGCGAGTGTCGCAGCGTCAACAGCATGAAGTGGAGATACTGCGGAGAGTGCCCAGGGAAGTGCTGCAAACCCTCTCTCAGCTACACCAAGGAAATTGCCTTCTTCTGTGGGACCACACCAGAGAACACACTCACTGCCTATGCCAATGTCGAGGTCATCAAGCTCTGTACCTGTGGGGACTGTGACTGAGAAGGCCTGAGCAGCTCATTGAGCTGACATGAGTTGCTCAATATCTAACTATAATTATTACAGGCCAACATAGCTTTCCAGAGACTTTTCTATACTGGTCGCCCTCTTGTGGACTGACTTCCAGTCCCTTTTTTAGGATACCATTCCAATGTGAAACGTCAATTTTGCTAACAGAATAATTATTGCTTATAAAGGTCAATTACAATTCCAGACTTATTTAACAGATGTAATTGTGTAAAAGTAACATAATTATCAGAAGATTTGTCAATGAGACTGATAGCTATTCTATCAACATTCTCGCAGGTATATAATGGAAAAAGGGTATGTGGGCATACTGGTGGCAAGCATGGTGAGACCAAGAAAGAGATATGTTTTTCAAGAAACCTCAAAAGTAGATAAGAACCAAATTTCAGGTCACTGTGTAGACTTATGGAGTCTGATGTAGACTCGCAGATTGCATGATTTACTTGCTGACCTGGGAAATTCCCAATTACCTTTTTCAACATCGAACATCCACATTATGCACATGCAAAATGATTTTTTTTAAAACCCAGAATAAACCGAGGGCCGGCCCTGTGCTCCAGCTATAGCGTCGGGTTGCCTGAAAAAAGGCACTCTTTTTTGTTTAAGGAATGAAAACACTTCTCTACACCTAAATGGATGGTCATTGCCAAGAAGATTATTCCAAGAAATTTCTTCAGGTTTAGTCCCAATACTACCTCTTGAAATAACATAATTATTCCAACTGTAACTGTTTCAAAATAATCTGTGTGATTCCCAGAACTTTAATCTATGTACATAATCTTGCGGCATCTGCAAAGATGGTATCGCTTCCAATGATATTTTCTTATGCAAATTATAATATCATAATAAGATATGACCTATGTCAATATTATGAACAATTAGTATTGAATACATTGTTGTGTTGAGACAGTAATCTATGACTTGTCTAGTATAGTCCATATTAGTATGAGGAACATTAAGACAGGTCCAGGCATGGATAACACAGAATAGTTTATAATTATGTATAGATAGCTTTAGTACCACAGACAAAGACTAATTTACTATTGCAATATCCCATTCTATACATTTAGCGCTCTACTATGACAAACTGTTTGCCAGCAGATTCGAACTCTGCTCTCTAAACAGGATAAAGCCCATTTCGTTAGTTTGTAAACATATCCAAATAGTTATGTATTATAATAAGAGGAGCTTGAGGTTAATGTATGGGGGGGGGGGAGTCCACAAGTCTCCCCTGGCCTTGGAATTATCTTGAATCCCTTACTCGGGATGAACGTACTAGTCATGTTGATTATAGTTATACTTGATGCCCTGGGACATTGACATATCATTTTTTACATGTATGAAGTTATTGCTGATGTAGAGTATTCAGAAACAATGTCTTCACTATCCAATCACAATGATATCCATAACATACTTTGACAGCAATAAAACACTGAATAAAATTGCTTTTATCTTCTTTTTTTTTGAAGCTATAATATCACAACCTCCCGAGCAATTAAGCGATTAAAATGATAATATTGTAGCTACAGAATGTGGGATTATGCAGCGAACGTATAATAGTATTTAGGGTTGTAACCCTCCATGTAATGATGGTATTTTGGCAAGTCTAACCTAACCCAAACAGTTCTGTTGCTGTTCACTGAGGTGAGGCCAAAAAAAAAAGAGGTGTGTTTCAGGTTACATGGTCTGAAAATCTAGGGTAGGTAGGTCGGATTTGAAAAGTACCCCTGAAAAGTACCCAGAAATCGACTCCTGCACTTCAATGCCGACTCACTCACGACCGCCTTGACTCGGCTCGACTCGACTCTACTATCAGATCGACCCTTAAATAGCCCCCAAAATGACCTAGAATATAAATATTTTTTCAAAATTGCATAAAAATTTCTAGGGTCGGCCCTGTTTTGCTAGGTAGGGTCGGGTAACCTGAAACACACATTTTTTCTTATTTGGCCTGATCTATTGCATTCATACTATCGGGACTGACATCGGCTGGGATGTGGGCGTCTCCAGGCTGATACGAAAACAAGGTGATTTATCAAAGTTAAGGAATTTTAAGAAAGACATTCCCTAAACACAAAACTCACGAAAAGCATATTTAATGTCGATTTCATGCTACCCCTCCAACAAAGGTCTGAGTGGAGGGAGGTCCGGAGTCCGGACTTTATATAGGGTGGGTGGGGTTTGAGACTTGTAGTTCACAGCGGGGACACCATCTGGGATAATAAGATAATGAATCAGAAATATCAAAATAATCCTTAATGAAAATGTCCCTATCAACTAAAAGATGGTTACATAACGATCGTGTGTGTGCCAGCATTCACTAGGACGCATTGAAATAGTGAGGACTGTATCAATTTCTCACACAAGACGATATTTTAAATTCGAGACAATTTTGTACTGTTTTTTTCTAAATATAAAAGAGAATATTGTGCACACTGTAAAAAATAGATGTACTTTTTACAGATTCACTCTGTAAAATTTAACGCTGATTTACCGTTATTTGGAATACAATGAAGCACTGTAAATATCAGCCATTTCACAGTGGATCCTTGTTAACTGCTAACCTGGTTTAGATTACAATGATTCAACGTAAATTCATCTTCTAATGTCAAATCCCAGAGGGAGCCACATATAGTGGATCTTGCCATAGATAGGTGGCCTGGTTTGTAAGAAGATTTTTCTGGAGAGTGTGAGCCCTTGAAGTGGAGTATACTTGTTGAAATAATGGTAATTTTCAATTAATCTATGTGTTTGACAATTTAAGAATTCAATCTTGTGATAGGTTTGACAAAATACCATGATCACTTGATAATATCCAGAAGAAAGTAGCTGTCTGGATCTATACACCTATTTTGTGGTAATATACTATGAATATATCCTCACCTCTGGAAACTCTGCCTTGTATCAATCCTATAGAGTATAGGCCAGGGCTAGTATGCAAGTCAGATCGTCAGTGGTGCATATAGGATAAGGACAAAGTCAAAGTATGGCTTATCCGTAAGTTTTTAGATGTATGCTACAGTAACTAAAGTCACCATAATCAGACTCCCTGTTAGGCTTATCAAATATTCTCTGTGTATTTGAATACTGTGAATCTATTAATGCTGATTTAACGTAAAATTAACCGTTATTCAACGTAAAATGAACAGTGATTCTGTGTAAACTGAACAGTGATCCTGTGTAAAATTAACGGTGACCGTCACCGTTAAAAAAACAGTGAAAGTTATGTCCCAAATGTTGCCGGTGATTCAATGTCATTTTGTCGACATTTTTTTTACAGTGCAAGTAAATGCATGCCTCCTGACAACTATGAGACACCTGTGTGACATTACTTAGCTTATATGCATACGGATAAGGTATGTTCTACTGTCCAACACAAAGTACTACATTATTCAGCTAGGTGTGTGCCACTGAAAGAAGACTATGCATATTGATGTGATATGGAGGTGTTTCTGTGCCATAGTATAGCTGCAACAATGCATAGATGTTATAACCAAAGCTAGATTATGGCGAGTCGTCCTCATCATATAGATGACACTTTTTACAATGAATCAACTATTGCTTACCCAGCTAACAAAAAAAACGTTATTTTATGTCAAAATAACGTTATAAAACTTTATATAACGTTATGCCATAGTAAGGAGCCTTAGAGAAACGTTATTTAACGTTATATAACGTCATAAAATGTTGTATAACGTTTTTTGTTTACTGGGTATCATTATCAAATTTTAGGTGTATACTATTTTACTATTTAGACCAGCCGTCCACAATCACTTATAGCTATAATTATCAGTTGTCAGGAAAAATACCAGCACAGAACTATTCCATTGATGACAGCTCCGTCATAGGGGATGCCGCAGGTTTATATAAAAGATGCAGCAGGTGGTCACACTTGGCCGAACACAATACTGCATAGGCCTAAAAACAAGTCACTCTCCACGCAGTTCTTTGTTCCAGTCAGTTCCTCACTACGTCTCTGCTGCCAGCTGAACTCCCGAGCCGCACATCAGAGAATGAAGACGCAATTGTTTACTTTCGAAATAGAATAAATGAATAGTTTATACATATAAGTGTTTGGTTTCATGCACAGTCTTGAAAAGAATTCCAAAGACTTCTATTTTCGAAGTTAACAATAATTAGGTTGTGGTGGAGATAAACACCACCAACCGAAACCGATTCGATCTTCAGGTACTGCGAAAACTCAATATACTGTTCGGTACATCGGCGACACTGGAACTGAGGCAGAATGCTCGTAGTGTATGACATAGTACTAGTAGTCACTTAATCATTGGGAGAAGTACTCTATGACCATGTGTTAGCCTTACCCTTGGATACATATCATGGAAATGGTAAATAGTGCTTTCTAAGAGATCCTGGAAGCGTTACCCTGACCTCGACGATCTTTTATGATTGGTATTGCTGAAACAACGTTACTAACATGTAGAGAACTAGGAAATTCAAGGTAAGAAGCATTCTATTGTCTTGAAGGCTGCATCTGTATCCTCATATTTAGAATATAAATGTATTAGGAATGCAAATATTAAAATTCAGTATCTGGATTGATTCGTAAGAAAATTAGTTAAAGTAGAAACATGTATTGTCAGACTGATAATAGCATAACTACATAACTATGCTAATCTGGATCTTAACAAATGGTGATATCTACAACTAGTTTTATACTTCTCTGCCATGACAACACAACCATTCGTGATGAAAAAGTGAGCAATGCATAACATGAAAGGCTTCAGGTAAAACATGAGAGTTTAGGCCAAAAAAAGGGTTGTTTCAGTTAACATGGGCAGAAAATGTAGGGTCGGTAGGTCAGATTTTTCTTTTTTAATTATTTTTTTAACATGAAACTACTAGCCGGCTGGTCCGAAGACCCAAAAATTGACCAAAAAAGGGTAAAAATACAGAAATTTCTTCAAAATTACATAAAAAAAGCGTTGGCCCTGTTTTAATAGGGTCGGTCGGGTGACCTGAAACAAACAGGTTTTTTTCGTTTTTTTTGGCCTTATGTCATACACTGCTATACTGAACTGCTATACTGACCTTTTTCAGTTGGACCAATACATAATTAAATATCCCAACTATAACTGCACTTTCAGGGACTACATTGGGTACCCACCATGAGTGACAAAGGATCTAGTGATGCCGATAAAGGCAAGGACGAGGATGTTGAAAAGAAGCCAGATGATCCAGAGAATGGCAATGACGAAAATGGAAAAGATGATGACGATGAAGGAAAGGGAGATGATGCCAATGAAGAAAAGGGGGATGAGGATGATGCAGGCGATAAGGAAGGGGATGAGAAAGGGGACACTGATGGTGACAAAGAAGAGGACAAGGAGAGTAAGGTAGAAGATGAGGATAAAGAGGACGATGGTGACAAAGAGCAGCAGGAAGACGAGGAGAAGGAGGAGGAGAAAGAGGGAGAAGACCAAGAGAAGGATGAAGAAGGTGATGATGAAGAGGAGAAGCAGGAAGAGGAGGGAGAGAAAGAGGGAGATGAGGAAAAGGAATCAACTGATGAGGAGAAAAGCTCTGAAAAAGAAGAAGAAGAAGACAAAAGCTCTGATGAAGAGGACAGCTCTAAGGAGGAATCGAGTTCTGAGGAAGAGGACAGCTCTGAAGAAGAGGAATCAAGTTCCTCATCTTCAGAGGATGAAGAGGAAAGTGATAAAGAAAGTAAAGATGAAGAAGAGGCAAACACAGAGGCTTCTGATGACAAAGATGCTGAAAGTGTAGCACCCTCTGAACCAGAAAGGCCAGAAGTTCCACCAATAGCCGCCGAGGATGAGGAGCTGGATAACAATGATGATGAAATTGAATCTGCCATGGATAATGCAGAGGACAATGAAAACAGCGATGATGGTTGGTAGTTATTTGCAATGTTTAGTCAAATTATTAATATAGTAAAATACTATAGTACCGGGTGGGTCTGTACATATGCTATAGTTATTTACTATATTGAACTGTAATAAAATCTAATGATCATAATATTATTTTTCCCGTTAATACGTCGAGATCAATGGATCATAGTACTTTATGTTGGGTTTGTTATGTTCACAAAAACTTACCGTATCTGTAGCTAATTCACATATCGGGTATTGCATTTCATATGATATCAAGCAATTTGAAACTGCTGCTAGATAGTTTAGGCAATTGAATGCCTTTGGGAATTTTGTTTTAGTCAAATCTGATAATGAAGATGACGATGCAGATGATGACGATGATGATGACGACGACGACGACGATGACGATGACGACGATGATGATGATGACGACGACGATGACGACAGAGAAGATGAGGATGAGGATGAGGATGGTGATGAGGATGATGATGATGATGATGAGGATGATAGAGATCCTGTGGATAAACTGATGGAGGACACAAAACGAATGCAAGAGGAGAATGGTCTTGACAGTGGCGACATGCAGAGGGAAGGGGACAAACTGCTCACTGAAGGCATCAATCTGGAGGAAGAGGGATTGACAGAGGAGGAAATGGCAGAAGTGGAAAAGGACAGGAATAGAATGAAAGGACAATCTACCGACGAAATCCTCGATAATATATGACTAAATGCTTGTGTGGAGGATCTAGAAAGGGTTATTTCATTAAGGTTTTATACAGATGAATGTCAAGGTTCACTATTGATTTCAAATAGTTTATTCAGTTTGGATACAACGATTATGAAACCTCTACAATGACATGCATTAAAGCAAGAAGATTATCATGGCCTACAAAGAGGTTGCCCCAATAATATGGAGTGTCGATAACATATCCAACATTCTAATCGATTGTGACTTCATGCATATACCATTAAAATGTACCATTTTTCGGTCGAAAACCATTTTATATGTATTATTTACATCAAATGTCACCTAAAGCGGGTCTTGCCATGCTGAAGTCCTCAATGTTATGTTATTGTAAAACCTCGCTTATACATAGGATTTGCTCAAACTCAGGGTGCAGCTTATAATGTAGGTATGACTAATACGTACTGTTTCATGCTATTTACAACTGTGGTTAAAAATGATATTATTTGTTGATTCTAACAATTAACACCTTGTGTTGCTTCTAAGTGATAACACTTTGGGTGCAGCTTTATAGCATTACAGTTATTATGATTGCTGGCAGTGACTTCAATATCGTTATGCAGACAGCATTCCCGTATTCCTGACTCCTTGTTCAGCTATGGTTTAGTAGTCCTGGATAAAAGAAAGATTGTATTAATCTTTTGTAAATTATTATCAAAATACAATTATTGTATACTGTGGCTGGACTAATAAAATAGTCCCAAGTTTTTTCCCATAGGGTCTGCATTTATACCTTTGCTGGTTGAGGTTAAAATCACTGATATTATTAAAGACATACCCCCGATGGGTAAAAACTGTGGAGAGGCTTCTTCTTGTGTCAATCATATAATTATATGTTCCTAGGTATCAGTGGCACGACCGACCTAGCTCACGTATGTGCACGGACAAGCGTTTTGAGTGAGTCTTAATAATTAAAATCTTACTGAAGTCTTACATCCAGAAAGTCTTAATATAGATGGGGGACTCTGCCCCCACCCCCCACCCCATTTAGGCCACTTAAAAAAATAAAATGGTTTCTCATCACCGCACGCATCATAGGAATCCAGTTTTGGGGAAAACTCTTTTTTTTTTATTTGCCAATTTTTGATGAAAAAAACTGATAAAAATGGACAAAAATTGTCATATTTTGTATCAAATTAAAGCTAATAATGCCAGCAATACAGTGGAATAGAGATAACTTACATTTTCTCCACTTTTAAAGATCACATAATTCTTAACCAACAAAATGCGAATTTTGGTCTCGAAAAACGTAAATTATCCTATACATTTTAGCCTCCGAGTTAAAAAAAAATTAAAAAAATTTAAAAAGCCTCCCTCGTCAGATTTCTCAGACCTTGGTGATGAGAAACCACTTTTTTTTTTGAGTGGCCTTATTTTTCCTATTTTACCCCTTCCTTAGTACAAGTGGAACCCCAGTTAAATACCTTTTTAAGATTTTTTAAGACATATTTTGGACTACACAATCAACATGAACTGTGTCATGGTAAATTGTCAGACTAAAACTTCATTGAAATTTTATTAAGACTCACTCAAAACGTTGGTCCGAGCACTCACGTAAACTAGGTACCATCTGCATATCAGTGTGTATCACTGTAACCAGTGCACCTGCATCCAGACCCCTTCTAGGGGCCAGCCAGGTGTCATGGATGTTCTACAATGTCCCACATTGGTACAGACTTACCGGCCAGACAGGCAGTCAGCATGGAGGCAAGGTTCCCATTGAGGATGGCACGTAGGGCTAGGTCTGACACGTCCTTTCTCCTGGATGGACACAGGGCCCCCAGTATACCTATACTGACACCCACAGAGGATAGAGAGGAGAAGCCGAGCACCGCATACGTGGTTATCATTATCGACCGGTCCTGGAACAGGAGAAGAGTTGCTCGTATTATATGTTTGTCCAATTACCCTGAGCATGCATGGACCTTTGGATAGACTAATATAAGGACTGAAAGGGTTATATATGACAGCTAGCCCAGTAAACAAAAAACGTTATACAATGTTATATAACGACTCTCTATGGCTCCTTATTATGGCTGAACGTTATAATATAACGTTATAAAAGTTATTTTAACGTAAAATAACGTATTTCTGTTAGCTGGTAGGGTTTATCTAAATGAACTATTACGCGAAAAAGTACTAGGAAGGCTTGTAAATAATATTCTTTTTGTAAATAAATTAAATAGATATTAGGTGGCACACAGAAATGTGAGCATCACTGTCGCCAACGCTAACATTTTTGTGCTTGCAATGAACTTAATCAATGCAAGTAAATCGCTTCTAAAATTTACAGTACACAGTAAGCTTGTTACAGATCTGATACACTGTATTCAACATAATCTATAAGCGTCGTTCACCTCATAAGTGTCCCTTGGGGCATTTTTAGACCAAAGGGAAGTCTTGATTTTCGTAATTCTGGAGACAATTAAACTAAGATGCCATACACTTGCCTACTTGTATGACAAATATCTGTGTTTTCAGTATAGCTTGTCAATGTCCTTTGTCTCATGATCTATGGATGCTGTCGTGTCGAATAGACTCACCAGGGCTGCATTCATGCATCATGCTGACAAAGTGCATTGTACATTAAATCACTATGCTACCTTTAAATGGTTAAGTCACCTACCTGCAGGAGGCCCTGGTCCTTCAGTACACCCAGCTCACCATAGGCTATAAGGTCAGAGCCGAAGAACTTCATGCCCATGATGCTGGCCACGTGCCGACAGTCCACGGTCGGCACACCCAGCATCCAGGCCAGGGGGAAGAACACGTAGGAGCAGATCAGCTGCAAAGACAAATAACCAGTGTTTAAGACAATGTGATGACTGTTGATGATTCCACATGGATAGGGGGCAGGAAATTAAACCACTCTATTCATTGGTGCTTGAGGGTACGTTTTCGAGAGGTTTTGGTATAATGTCCTTTATGATATTAGTATTCTTGGGTTAGTGTATGAGAGCACAGCGAAAAGAAACAGGGTCGATGGTACCTTTTCTAGGTTTGGTATAATGCCCTTTATATTAATATTCTTGGGTGAGTGCATGAGAGTACAGAGAAAAGAAACAGAGTCTAAAGGCTGACTCCAGAACGACCCCCCTCTCTTGGCAACTGGGGAGCCCTGTTGGTCATGTAACTCCCTTATAGGTAAGCCAGGGAGCTATGCGACTTTCCTAGGCGAAGAGGGGAGTCATTCTAGAGGCAGCCTATAGATCCCAGGAGCCTCGACTCCCTTTTGACTCTGCTTCTTCCCTCTGTGATTGACTCATAGTGAAGCAAAGCTCTGGCTAACACGCCCCTTTGTATTCAATGTAAGGGAGTGTCTCAATGTGAAGCTCGGCTGTGAGTACTACCCTTACAGTGAATGAGAGTGACTCACAATGAAGCTGGGTCCTGAGTACCAGCCCCCCCCCTATGTAAGTAATGTAAGAGAGTGACTCACAGTGAAGCTGAGCTCTTAGTATCAGGCCCCCTATGTAAGTAATGTAAGAGAGTGACTCACAGTGAAGCTGAGCTCTTAGTACCAGGCCCCCTATGTAAGTAATGTAAGAGAGTGACTCACAGTGAAGCTGAGCTCTTAGTACCAGGCCCCCTATGTAAGTAATGTAAGAGAGTGACTCACAGTGAAGCTGAGCTCTTAGTACCAGGCCCCCTATGTAAGTAATGTAAGAGAGTGACTCACAGTGAAGCTGAGCTCTTAGTACCAGGCCCCCTATGTAAGTAATGTAAGAGAGTGACTCACAGTGAATCTGAGATCTTAGTACCAGGCCCCCTATGTAAGTAATGTAAGAGAGTGACTCACAGTGAAGCTCAGTTCTGGGTGCCCTACCAGGTCCCCTGCATACGACAGCAGGTCGTTGATGAGACCCAGGAGGCCAAAGAAGGCTATGATGATGACCACAGCGTAGGAGATGACCTTTATGGACATAGTGGCCCCTGCGGCCGCCGCCTCCAGTACGTTAGCCTCCGTGCTAAAACAAAATATACATTGTTATTTCAACTAAACCTTTAAATGCTGCATACAGCTTTGATAATTTTGCCCTTTACCCATGATTCATATTTGACATGTACTGAGAAAAGAGACCTTAGTGTATCCTGCAATAACGTCACATTTTAACATTGTAAATGTCACATTATCAAATTGTAAATGTAACTTGCAAGGCCTGCATTGATGCAGGATGACCACAAAGGACATAACACATTCACAATTGTTTACTATTAGACCTGGGCTGAACTTTATCTAGGTAAGGTCTTCAAATTTTTGAGCATAAAGTGACCCGTTGATCTTGGGTGCCAGACCTATACTCACCCTGAGTCTAGTTGAACATCAGCCTCTGTCTTGGTTTGTGACTCCTCCGTCTCTGGGTAGCTTAGTTTGGCTATAGCCAGAGCAGCCGGTGCCGACATGACAGCAGCTGAGAACACGTGTATAGGTGGAGCCTGACACAGATAGTTAATTTAAATAAATATTACACGCTAATATAGTTATAGTCATATCTTATGATGTGTCCTAATATGCTTAGTCCAAATTAGTGATGATTGTATTGCTGTTATAGTGCTAGTCTATTTTGTGCTACAGCAAGCTGTGCTATGTTATGCCAGTGGTGTCCTGGCGTGACACAGTTTCACTTCTGGCACAGCATTTTATGTACATGAATGACAAAGGCTGCACATTTCTAGTAGTATATTAGGTTGTAACATAACATGACTGGATCGGTTTTTAAAATATCTAGAGTGGACAAAATGCTTTACCTACCCCAAGCTCTATATACATGGCCAGGGCGAACCCGGCGACAGTGGCCGACCCCCCTACCATGACGGCATGCAGCTCAGACATGGTGAGTACGGGCATGTAGGGGCGCAGGATGAAGGCCTCTTCTGTCTGAAAGCAGTGTTAGACACCGTCTACATTGTCTACATTGTCTACATTGTCTACATTGTCTACATTGTCTACATTGTCTACATTGTCTACATTGTCTACATTGTCTACATTGTCTACATTGTCTACATTATCTACATCGTCTACATCGTCTACATTGTCTACATGCATTGTCTACATTGTCTACATTGTCTACATGCATTGTCTACATTGTCTACATTGTCTACATTGTCTACATTGTCTCTGATAGAAGTAGGTTTGGAATTAATTTTCAGGGGAATAGCGTTTTTGTTTATTGAGTAGGCTAGGTGTATCCTACAATAAACTTATCGTTTGTTTCATAATCAACTGATTTCTTTTGCGTAAAAATAGCTTATCTATATTTCACAACACAGAAATTCATTTCGATATACTTGTATGCAAACTGCCGTCTTTTTGTCTTATTGTTAAAAACCTCTCGATTTTAAACTAAAGTGTGTTTTACAAGAGAAAAAATACAGAACGGTGGGCAAGAGTGGCTGACTTTAAAGAGACGCTGCACTATTCTTAGATTCAATTGACAGACATTTGAAACGTGATCAGAATAGTCTCATGCAATAAACATACTTTGAATCATAGAAAAGTAGACACAAGATGTCTGCCTGTGTAGACTAGGCAAAAACCTGTTGAATCCCACATAACACAACATTCTTCCTATGTGGGTCTAGAATATAGTGTGAGCTTGGAGTGTGACTTACCAGGGTAAAGAAGATGTTGCCTGCCACACTGAGGGACTCTATGGTAGTGGTCTGCATAGTGTTCTGCATCAGCCAAGACATCTTAGAGATCACCACCTGCAAGATAAGCGGATGATATGGTGTTACTGCATGAAACATCCGATTTAATTGACTTTAAGCGACATTTATTAATTGCCTGCTTTCAGCACCTTGAAGCAAAGTTAAGCAACTTTGAAGATGACTTATGCAATGACTATAATGTATAAAGCTATTGATGTTGGGCATTTATTTTATTTTAGATTGTTAAAACAGAGGAAAGGGGATAAATAAGGGTCATTTGACAGATTTAGGTTAAAGTTCCTCTGCTACTGTTTTCATTATAGAAAATGTTGTTCCATGGTCAGGCTAATGTATGGAAATATTTTGCAAATCTAAAAGTCAGTAGAATATCTCAAAAACAAACCTGCATGGCACCTATGTAGAACATCATGTTTGTTATGGCGCTAAAGAAGACCACCATGGGGATAACCTGCAACAACAAAGAGCATAATTACAGGGGCTACTCGCTTCTGTGGATCTTGATGTCAGGGTCATGAAATCAATATATAGTAAACTTTATTTATGTATAAAATACATCAGATCGCACCTAAGACCTGAATTCAGATTACTCTGTTTTCGATCGTTACCAATTTATTTCCGTTATGGTCATTCCTTTTGAGTATGGCTCTTGATCCTATGTATCCAGTTGTGTTAAATGAACCATATGAAGGTTTTTCTATCAGCAACAGTTACTCATCATTAGGTTTATTTATCTGTATAGGTTACTATGGAACTTCCCATATAGGTTCAATAGACACGTATAATCATGCGTCCCCCCATTCTGAATCCTACGATATATTATCAATATCAAAGTACCCCCTCAAATCCGCCATCTTCCTACCTTGAAAGCAATAGGGTGATCCATGAATTGAGGGTCACCAAAGATGAATCTAGCTCCATGATCAGCATAGTTAAGGAGAACCTGAACCTTAGAAGATATCCAGAAGAACACCTGATAACCAGGCTTCCAGCGCAGCACGATGACACCCATCACCATCTGGAGGCCTATCCCCCACAGCACAGGGCGCCAGCGTACCTAGAGGTGAAACCAATGACCATGGGATTATAACCATCATTTATCATTTATCTGACTGGAGAAGTATCTATAATAATGCGGTTTACAGTTAATCATCCATCGGCGTCCAAGCCCTGACAACAGCACATAATAGTTATCATGCATGATGAGATGATGTGTGTTCATGAATCCATATATTCATAAAATCTTTTTTTTTTATAAATATACTGCGTCATACTGAAGTACCAAGGTGCCCAAGTCCAATCGCATCAAGCATCCCTTGCAGTTAGAGCTTCTGGGTGGTATTGGAATTACTTTCCTCTGTACCTAATAGACATACTAGTCCAGCACCTCTAAATGCAAGTGATGATCACGATTCACTACCTATTATAGTGAAGGATTTGGGGTTAATGATATACTAAAGTATAGTTAAGCATATGGCGACCTGTATACAGAAACCAATCTTAAAATTTCGATATGAAATAAAACTATTCTACAATCATAAAAAATAAACACAGAGCTGCACTTCAAGGTGTCCATGCCTCAGGTTTCTTCATTCGCGATACTTGCTTGGTGACACACAAGGACTGCTCTTGATAAAAGTAGGGAACTTTAGCAAACCCAACGTAGCTCATTAGACGCAGACGTAGCAGTACTTTAAGTATAGGATACGTCTACACACAGAGAAAATTGAGCATCACTGTTGCCAAAAGCACTCTCACCTGAAAGTGAGACAGTGCCTGACTTTCAGCTGAGGGTGCTTTTGGCGTCACCTTTCTGAGTGTGTATACATAGAGAGAAGAAACAGCGTCAAAAGGGAGTCCAGGTTGCCTCAAGAGGGGAGTCCAGGTCGTCTAAGGGAGCCTAGCTGACTCTCTGGCTGACATAAGGGAGTCACCTGGGGGAGTCATATGACCCAGAGAACTATATCTCCCCCAGATGACTCCGTTAGGGCAGCCAGAGAGTCACCTAGGCTCCCTTAGGCGACCTGGACTCCCCTAGAAAGGGGAGTCATTCTGAAGGCAACCTGGACTCCCCTTTGACGCTGTTTCTTTTCTCTGTGTAGTTTTAATTGGCTTTGTCAGGATTGCTAAAGGTACCAAATTTTGGCTTGCACTGTAGATAGTTAGTGTAAGTACACAATAGAATCTACTGTAGGTTTACAGTAGAATCTACTGTAAAATGGATTTACAGTAGAATCTACTGTACATTTACAGTAAATTCTACTGTTTACCTACAATCAGCTGTATACCTACAGTAAAATCTACTGTACAGCTACAAAAATGGCAACCGACTTTTTACAGTGTGGACACTTTGGGGTGCAGGTCTGTCTATGTACCTACAGCTCCAGGGTTGGTACTGTTGAGGTAGGAGAAGGTTAGGATGACCACCGTGCCCACAATAGACCGCAGCTGGATAGGGTTCCTGCCAATGTCCAGCCCCAGGAAGAGGCCCAGTCCCACCAGCAGCAGGCCCAGCAGTACCCTGGAGGAAGGGCAGAAAGTAGGAATTAGTGTGATTGATATAATAATAATCATGGTGAGAAGATAAGAAATCGGAGTATATAACAGTTTTTTAACAACAAGGGCCCAATTCTTTTTCTTGCCAGCATGAAAAAGATTTCAGCCCCCCCTTCTGCCATCAAGAGGTTTAGATAAAATTTTCACCCCTCTCCACTCCCAGCAAAATATCACAGCTGCCACATTTTAGTTATAGTAATGCGCTCTTAAATAAAATGTTAATAGAAAAGAAAAGCGGGAAGTAGTATTGTGATTATATATGAATGGATCAGGTGGTACATTAGTGTCTCCGTGTACATTACAGTCCCCATATTTTAAAAACGTTCGTCTCGATAACAGTCATAATACCCAGTGGGCACAAAAATCTGTTCAACATTGAATCAATGTTGAATCAACATTGAATCAACATTGACAACCAGTTATCAACGTTGATTCAATGTTTTGTGCCCACTGGGTAGGGACCTTTAGCAAACCCGACGTAGCTCATTTAATAGGCTACGTCTGCGTTTTATGAGCTTTTACGTGGTTGCTAAAGGTCCCGTATTACAGTGACCCAGAAGGGCCAAATGGAATCAATACAAAACGCAAAAGTTGAAACTCAAAACGCAAAAGTTGAAACTCAAAACGTGAAAGTTGAAACTCAAAACGTAAAAAGTGAAACTCAAAACGCGAAAGTTGCAACTCAAAACCTGAAAATTGAGAAACCAAAAAAGTAAAGTGCTTTTAGATTTCAGGTTTGACGTTTCAACTTTCAAAGTCAATCTGTCAATCTGTCAACAGCTTGTGACAGGTATCTTTTAGCATTGGGTTTGGTTCATAAGCCAGAGAAAGCCAGTAGCAAGACAAAAATGTCAAATTTCACTAAGGGTCTGATTTCCGAAAAATGTCAAATTTCAAAAAAGGGTATAAAAATGCCTGAGTTGTCACCAAGTTCTATATCCAACTACTTATCTGCAGTATGGTACAAACAGACCACCGCAAATCCTATGTTGAGTTTCAACTTTCGCGTTTTGAGTTTCAACTTTTGCGTTTTGAATTGATTCCATTTGGCCCTTCTGGGCCACTGTACCTAATAGCATCATCATTCATATAACCATGATGACGTTATGATTACCTTTAAATGAGGCCATTTAATTCAAAGTACTTTTGACATACAGATAATATCAGTTTTTTAATGAGGAAAAATGTCCATTTGAGTCTTACCAGTCTATAAACTTGTGCCTGTTCTTCCATACGTCTAACACTGGCACACATACACTCTGCATCAATTGGTCTCCATGATAGTCCCTGATGTAGCCATACACCTTCATTAGCGTCCAGAAAGCTGTCAGGCCGATCAGCAGTGACCCCTTGTCAGGGTCATGGGCTATCACCCAGCCAAAGTAGGCACAGAAGAGCAGGAAGAAGAGAGTCTGAAATTAGAGGATTGAGGTGAATTTTGTCACATTAAAGTGTTTTGAGGCTCATTTTCGAAAGAAGCCATAACAAGATTAATGGATGGTTTTTCCTGTTGCCTCTAATATATTAAGGTAGCTGTCTAGGATAGAGAACGTGTTCACTGCGCATGTCTTCACCCATACCAGAGGGCAGGGCAGCATATGTCAGTGGTGGGCTAGTAGGCCTACATGGATGTGCACTCTCCCAACATAGGGCTCTTTGACTATAACACTGTAAATATAGGCCTCATGGCAAAATGATACAAAACCTTAAGGTGGGTCGCTACCCTTTGATCAAAGTTAACAGAATGTCTCTATTTTTTTTCTATGGACAGTCTGAATCATATAGTATCGGAAAATGAAAAGAAAAATGGGGGGTCCCGACCTACTTTTTTAGATACAGAATTTTGAAAAATTAAAGTATTTTAATTTTTCTCTAAAAATGAGAAAAAATTATGAAAATTTCAATTTTTTTCTAAAAACCAACCATTATGCACAGAAATGTAAAACTTCGCATTGGAAACGCCTATACGTTCCACTTTACTGTAAAAATAATTTTACAGTTGTATGCTATGGCATTCTGGTTAAAAATATGATGTTGCGGGAAAGAATAGGAATAAATTGCTATTATTTTGTAGCCTTATTGGCTATAAACAGTATTCAGAATTAACAGAATTTTTTTAAACTCTCTCAGAAAAAAGTTCAGATCATTTGCTAACATATGAAAGTGGTTTTGATAGGGGGTCCCGTGCATATTTTTAGGGTTTTTGACCTTTGAAGTTAAAAAATATAGCAAAATCGGTCTAAATCTTACATTTAAAGCTAAAAATAAAGTGTAAAATGGCTAGAATCAGGATAGAAAATGGCTACAATTTATAACCTTGCTTACCTTAAGTAATTTAATGAGATCTATATCATTATAGGTAATGATTTATAGGTAAATAGTTTCAATATTCTAACTTTTGATAAAAATAGCAAATATCATGGGCAATAAATATATCAAATATTCAAAGTCCAATAAAACGCTAAATTTTGCTTGAAATCTCCCAATATTTTCACATGGCTTAGTCAGCATGCATATGTATCAGATTATGTAATATCAGCTCATTCTGATACATTAAAGCTACATGCGCAGATACCTGCGCAGTGGGTCCATATTCAAGAGGTAGCGACCCACCTTAAGATAATGCATGGGCCCCTATGATGAATTTGCAAATGATAGTATGGATGTTCTGTGGGAGTTTAAGCATAATTCAAATACATTATTACTATTCCTCATTCATTAAAACTTCCCCTCAGAACTACTTTTAATTTTCAAAATTCTATATTAAAAGAAGTAGCCCACCTATATTTCTATTGGGTTGAGATTCATGCAAGGAATATGGAGAAACGTTTAGGAGGAAATCTAGAAAAATGTGTGGACAGTCGAGGGAAAAGGGTCCTCCAAAGGTTAAACTTAATTACAAAATTGAGGTCATCAGCTTTCCAGTGATATATTTCATTAGCAGGTACCACTTCTAGTTTTTGAGAACTGGCTCCTTGAATATGTGTGGGCACTGTCGATTCTCAAATGCCAATAAGCTCTATCTTACTTTGTTTTAGAGATATCTCTATCTAATTAGCATAATTATGAAAATTCCCAAATATCCAAACTTTTTCAAACATTTGGTCACAGCTTTTAATCTTAAAATGGGATTTACACTCCGTTTTCAGCATAGAAATCTTTATGAGGCCTGTAATCAATAATTTCTTGAAAAATTCAATTTAGAATGAAAATTATGTTTCCATGGCAACCAACAAGTGCAAAAACACCAATTTAGGCCCAAAAACGTTCTTTTTACATTCCAAATATGGAATGTTTTCACTAAAGTTGGAATTTTCTAAAGTGGCTTATTGTATTCTCCATCAAAAAGTAGTATAGAACAATTTTTATGATATTTTTAACATTGTTGGCTATATGGAGCCCCCTGGTGGCAAAAGTTGGTACTAAAAATCTCCCGCGGAGGTCCCTTTTCCCTTGTTGATCCACATGTTATCCATCCTCGAGAGCCACCTTAATGATAAATTACTTATTGACCTGAACACACAAGCAAACCTATGTGCCAATGGAGCATAAGCGACACTGTGTGGTAATTAGGGACACTACATCCCATAAGCTTTCTACTGAAGTTGACTTAACAAGACTTTCAAATAGGCCTACTGCTTATTGGAACTATCTTTTCACCGAGAAAGTCTGTATTTGTGCAGGGAGTCTCTGTGTCCGTTTCATTACATGGATCGGGAGAGTAACGGGAGCTCCGTCGGATGCAGGGCCGGTTCCCAGGTCATGTTGAAGTAAATGGCGCCATCTAACGAGTCATATGGTATTCTGGTCTGCATTGAAGGGTGCTCTAGCTGCTGATTGGATTATATTTCAGATGAAACTAAAATTGCTAAAATTGTGAAAAAAATTACAGGTGTTCCCAAATACCCTTTTGATAAAATAGCACATGTAGTTTTATGCTATGTAAAGGGTTGGGGCATGCAAAAACTGATGTGGCCAAAGGTTGATGTTAGGCCCAAAACAGGGCAAAATGGGACTACCTGTGGATAAAAGTGACTTTTTTCAGCTTTTCTCTGACAGGCTGCAAACCATGTACAATTACTTGCTGACGAATTTTATGCACCTAGAATAAAAGGGGCACTGCCTACTCAGAAGGCATCTTTTACGCCAACTCCAATGGGCAACCTCAAGTTGAAAAGACTACTTAGCAGAGCGTGGTTTCGATCCACGGACCTCTGGGTTATGGGCCCAGCACGCTTCCACTGCGCCACTCTGCTCTTGCATCTCTAGTCACTCCTAGTTGCCTTTAAACCACAGACTCATAGATGATGCAATACTCATCAATGCCTCACTGCAATGTTTATTGTCGACATAGGGCCTTATTCCCCTTTTAACTACTTCATTCTCTCACCATGATAATTCCCACCCTCTTTCCGTTTTTGTCATGTTCATCTGTTCCCCATGAATGGCAGGAGGCAGATCAAATCTAGCAAGTTAGGCCTTGTGCAATCATCTGTCCTCGATAGTATAGTGGTTAGTATCCCCGCCTGTCACGCGGGAGACCGGGGTTCAATTCCCCGTCGGGGAGGAGCAAAATCATTTTCCCTGTAAAGTCTGGTTTCAGAGTGGACATTTCTCTGACAGGCTGCAAACCATGTACAATTACTTGCTGACGAATTTTATGCACCTAGAATAAAAGGGGCACTGCCTACTCAGAAGGCATCTTTTACGCCAACTCCAATGGGCAACCTCAAGTTGAAAAGACTACTTAGCAGAGCGTGGTTTCGATCCACGGACCTCTGGGTTATGGGCCCAGCACGCTTCCACTGCGCCACTCTGCTCTTGCATCTCTAGTCACTCCTAGTTGCCTTTAAACCACAGACTCATAGATGATGCAATACTCATCAATGCCTCACTGCAATGTTTATTGTCGACATAGGGCCTTATTCCCCTTTTAACTACTTCATTCTCTCACCATGATAATTCCCACCCTCTTTCCGTTTTTGTCATGTTCATCTGTTCCCAATGAATGGCAGGAGGCAGATCAAATCTAGCAAGTTAGGCCTTGTGCAATCATCTGTCCTCGATAGTATAGTGGTTAGTATCCCCGCCTGTCACGCGGGAGACCGGGGTTCAATTCCCCGTCGGGGAGGAGCAAAATCATTTTCCCTGTAAAGTCTGGTTTCAGAGTGGACATTTCTCTGACAGGCTGCAAACCATGTACAATTACTTGCTGACGAATTTTATGCACCTAGAATAAAAGGGGCACTGCCTACTCAGAAGGCATCTTTTACGCCAACTCCAATGGGCAACCTCAAGTTGAAAAGACTACTTAGCAGAGCGTGGTTTCGATCCACGGACCTCTGGGTTATGGGCCCAGCACGCTTCCACTGCGCCACTCTGCTCTTGCATCTCTAGTCACTCCTAGTTGCCTTTAAACCACAGACTCATAGATGATGCAATACTCATCAATGCCTCACTGCAATGTTTATTGTCGACATAGGGCCTTATTCCCCTTTTAACTACTTCATTCTCTCACCATGATAATTCCCACCCTCTTTCCGTTTTTGTCATGTTCATCTGTTCCCCATGAATGGCAGGAGGCAGATCAAATCTAGCAAGTTAGGCCTTGTGCAATCATCTGTCCTCGATAGTATAGTGGTTAGTATCCCCGCCTGTCACGCGGGAGACCGGGGTTCAATTCCCCGTCGGGGAGGAGCAAAATCATTTTCCCTGTAAAGTCTGGTTTCAGAGTGGACATTTCTCTGACAGGCTGCAAACCATGTACAATTACTTGCTGACGAATTTTATGCACCTAGAATAAAAGGGGCACTGCCTACTCAGAAGGCATCTTTTACGCCAACTCCAATGGGCAACCTCAAGTTGAAAAGACTACTTAGCAGAGCGTGGTTTCGATCCACGGACCTCTGGGTTATGGGCCCAGCACGCTTCCACTGCGCCACTCTGCTCTTGCATCTCTAGTCACTCCTAGTTGCCTTTAAACCACAGACTCATAGATGATGCAATACTCATCAATGCCTCACTGCAATGTTTATTGTCGACATAGGGCCTTATTCCCCTTTTAACTACTTCATTCTCTCACCATGATAATTCCCACCCTCTTTCCGTTTTTGTCATGTTCATCTGTTCCCCATGAATGGCAGGAGGCAGATCAAATCTAGCAAGTTAGGCCTTGTGCAATCATCTGTCCTCGATAGTATAGTGGTTAGTATCCCCGCCTGTCACGCGGGAGACCGGGGTTCAATTCCCCGTCGGGGAGGAGCAAAATCATTTTCCCTGTAAAGTCTGGTTTCAGAGTGGACATTTCTCTGACAGGCTGCAAACCATGTACAATTACTTGCTGACGAATTTTATGCACCTAGAATAAAAGGGGCACTGCCTACTCAGAAGGCATCTTTTACGCCAACTCCAATGGGCAACCTCAAGTTGAAAAGACTACTTAGCAGAGCGTGGTTTCGATCCACGGACCTCTGGGTTATGGGCCCAGCACGCTTCCACTGCGCCACTCTGCTCTTGCATCTCTAGTCACTCCTAGTTGCCTTTAAACCACAGACTCATAGATGATGCAATACTCATCAATGCCTCACTGCAATGTTTATTGTCGACATAGGGCCTTATTCCCCTTTTAACTACTTCATTCTCTCACCATGATAATTCCCACCCTCTTTCCGTTTTTGTCATGTTCATCTGTTCCCCATGAATGGCAGGAGGCAGATCAAATCTAGCAAGTTAGGCCTTGTGCAATCATCTGTCCTCGATAGTATAGTGGTTAGTATCCCCGCCTGTCACGCGGGAGACCGGGGTTCAATTCCCCGTCGGGGAGGAGCAAAATCATTTTCCCTGTAAAGTCTGGTTTCAGAGTGGACATTTCTCTGACAGGCTGCAAACCATGTACAATTACTTGCTGACGAATTTTATGCACCTAGAATAAAAGGGGCACTGCCTACTCAGAAGGCATCTTTTACGCCAACTCCAATGGGCAACCTCAAGTTGAAAAGACTACTTAGCAGAGCGTGGTTTCGATCCACGGACCTCTGGGTTATGGGCCCAGCACGCTTCCACTGCGCCACTCTGCTCTTGCATCTCTAGTCACTCCTAGTTGCCTTTAAACCACAGACTCATAGATGATGCAATACTCATCAATGCCTCACTGCAATGTTTATTGTCGACATAGGGCCTTATTCCCCTTTTAACTACTTCATTCTCTCACCATGATAATTCCCACCCTCTTTCCGTTTTTGTCATGTTCATCTGTTCCCCATGAATGGCAGGAGGCAGATCAAATCTAGCAAGTTAGGCCTTGTGCAATCATCTGTCCTCGATAGTATAGTGGTTAGTATCCCCGCCTGTCACGCGGGAGACCGGGGTTCAATTCCCCGTCGGGGAGGAGCAAAATCATTTTCCCTGTAAAGTCTGGTTTCAGAGTGGACATTTCTCTGACAGGCTGCAAACCATGTACAATTACTTGCTGACGAATTTTATGCACCTAGAATAAAAGGGGCACTGCCTACTCAGAAGGCATCTTTTACGCCAACTCCAATGGGCAACCTCAAGTTGAAAAGACTACTTAGCAGAGCGTGGTTTCGATCCACGGACCTCTGGGTTATGGGCCCAGCACGCTTCCACTGCGCCACTCTGCTCTTGCATCTCTAGTCACTCCTAGTTGCCTTTAAACCACAGACTCATAGATGATGCAATACTCATCAATGCCTCACTGCAATGTTTATTGTCGACATAGGGCCTTATTCCCCTTTTAACTACTTCATTCTCTCACCATGATAATTCCCACCCTCTTTCCGTTTTTGTCATGTTCATCTGTTCCCCATGAATGGCAGGAGGCAGATCAAATCTAGCAAGTTAGGCCTTGTGCAATCATCTGTCCTCGATAGTATAGTGGTTAGTATCCCCGCCTGTCACGCGGGAGACCGGGGTTCAATTCCCCGTCGGGGAGGAGCAAAATCATTTTCCCTGTAAAGTCTGGTTTCAGAGTGGACATTTCTCTGACAGGCTGCAAACCATGTACAATTACTTGCTGACGAATTTTATGCACCTAGAATAAAAGGGGCACTGCCTACTCAGAAGGCATCTTTTACGCCAACTCCAATGGGCAACCTCAAGTTGAAAAGACTACTTAGCAGAGCGTGGTTTCGATCCACGGACCTCTGGGTTATGGGCCCAGCACGCTTCCACTGCGCCACTCTGCTCTTGCATCTCTAGTCACTCCTAGTTGCCTTTAAACCACAGACTCATAGATGATGCAATACTCATCAATGCCTCACTGCAATGTTTATTGTCGACATAGGGCCTTATTCCCCTTTTAACTACTTCATTCTCTCACCATGATAATTCCCACCCTCTTTCCGTTTTTGTCATGTTCATCTGTTCCCCATGAATGGCAGGAGGCAGATCAAATCTAGCAAGTTAGGCCTTGTGCAATCATCTGTCCTCGATAGTATAGTGGTTAGTATCCCCGCCTGTCACGCGGGAGACCGGGGTTCAATTCCCCGTCGGGGAGGAGCAAAATCATTTTCCCTGTAAAGTCTGGTTTCAGAGTGGACATTTCTCTGACAGGCTGCAAACCATGTACAATTACTTGCTGACGAATTTTATGCACCTAGAATAAAAGGGGCACTGCCTACTCAGAAGGCATCTTTTACGCCAACTCCAATGGGCAACCTCAAGTTGAAAAGACTACTTAGCAGAGCGTGGTTTCGATCCACGGACCTCTGGGTTATGGGCCCAGCACGCTTCCACTGCGCCACTCTGCTCTTGCATCTCTAGTCACTCCTAGTTGCCTTTAAACCACAGACTCATAGATGATGCAATACTCATCAATGCCTCACTGCAATGTTTATTGTCGACATAGGGCCTTATTCCCCTTTTAACTACTTCATTCTCTCACCATGATAATTCCCACCCTCTTTCCGTTTTTGTCATGTTCATCTGTTCCCCATGAATGGCAGGAGGCAGATCAAATCTAGCAAGTTAGGCCTTGTGCAATCATCTGTCCTCGATAGTATAGTGGTTAGTATCCCCGCCTGTCACGCGGGAGACCGGGGTTCAATTCCCCGTCGGGGAGGAGCAAAATCATTTTCCCTGTAAAGTCTGGTTTCAGAGTGGACATTTCTCTGACAGGCTGCAAACCATGTACAATTACTTGCTGACGAATTTTATGCACCTAGAATAAAAGGGGCACTGCCTACTCAGAAGGCATCTTTTACGCCAACTCCAATGGGCAACCTCAAGTTGAAAAGACTACTTAGCAGAGCGTGGTTTCGATCCACGGACCTCTGGGTTATGGGCCCAGCACGCTTCCACTGCGCCACTCTGCTCTTGCATCTCTAGTCACTCCTAGTTGCCTTTAAACCACAGACTCATAGATGATGCAATACTCATCAATGCCTCACTGCAATGTTTATTGTCGACATAGGGCCTTATTCCCCTTTTAACTACTTCATTCTCTCACCATGATAATTCCCACCCTCTTTCCGTTTTTGTCATGTTCATCTGTTCCCCATGAATGGCAGGAGGCAGATCAAATCTAGCAAGTTAGGCCTTGTGCAATCATCTGTCCTCGATAGTATAGTGGTTAGTATCCCCGCCTGTCACGCGGGAGACCGGGGTTCAATTCCCCGTCGGGGAGGAGCAAAATCATTTTCCCTGTAAAGTCTGGTTTCAGAGTGGACATTTCTCTGACAGGCTGCAAACCATGTACAATTACTTGCTGACGAATTTTATGCACCTAGAATAAAAGGGGCACTGCCTACTCAGAAGGCATCTTTTACGCCAACTCCAATGGGCAACCTCAAGTTGAAAAGACTACTTAGCAGAGCGTGGTTTCGATCCACGGACCTCTGGGTTATGGGCCCTGCACGCTTCCACTGCGCCACTCTGCTCTTGCATCTCTAGTCACTCCTAGTTGCCTTTAAACCACAGACTCATAGATGATGCAATACTCATCAATGCCTCACTGCAATGTTTATTGTCGACATAGGGCCTTATTCCCCTTTTAACTACTTCATTCTCTCACCATGATAATTCCCACCCTCTTTCCGTTTTTGTCATGTTCATCTGTTCCCCATGAATGGCAGGAGGCAGATCAAATCTAGCAAGTTAGGCCTTGTGCAATCATCTGTCCTCGATAGTATAGTGGTTAGTATCCCCGCCTGTCACGCGGGAGACCGGGGTTCAATTCCCCGTCGGGGAGGAGCAAAATCATTTTCCCTGTAAAGTCTGGTTTCAGAGTGGACATTTCTCTGACAGGCTGCAAACCATGTACAATTACTTGCTGACGAATTTTATGCACCTAGAATAAAAGGGGCACTGCCTACTCAGAAGGCATCTTTTACGCCAACTCCAATGGGCAACCTCAAGTTGAAAAGACTACTTAGCAGAGCGTGGTTTCGATCCACGGACCTCTGGGTTATGGGCCCAGCACGCTTCCACTGCGCCACTCTGCTCTTGCATCTCTAGTCACTCCTAGTTGCCTTTAAACCACAGACTCATAGATGATGCAATACTCATCAATGCCTCACTGCAATGTTTATTGTCGACATAGGGCCTTATTCCCCTTTTAACTACTTCATTCTCTCACCATGATAATTCCCACCCTCTTTCCGTTTTTGTCATGTTCATCTGTTCCCCATGAATGGCAGGAGGCAGATCAAATCTAGCAAGTTAGGCCTTGTGCAATCATCTGTCCTCGATAGTATAGTGGTTAGTATCCCCGCCTGTCACGCGGGAGACCGGGGTTCAATTCCCCGTCGGGGAGGAGCAAAATCATTTTCCCTGTAAAGTCTGGTTTCAGAGTGGACATTTCTCTGACAGGCTGCAAACCATGTACAATTACTTGCTGACGAATTTTATGCACCTAGAATAAAAGGGGCACTGCCTACTCAGAAGGCATCTTTTACGCCAACTCCAATGGGCAACCTCAAGTTGAAAAGACTACTTAGCAGAGCGTGGTTTCGATCCACGGACCTCTGGGTTATGGGCCCAGCACGCTTCCACTGCGCCACTCTGCTCTTGCATCTCTAGTCACTCCTAGTTGCCTTTAAACCACAGACTCATAGATGATGCAATACTCATCAATGCCTCACTGCAATGTTTATTGTCGACATAGGGCCTTATTCCCCTTTTAACTACTTCATTCTCTCACCATGATAATTCCCACCCTCTTTCCGTTTTTGTCATGTTCATCTGTTCCCCATGAATGGCAGGAGGCAGATCAAATCTAGCAAGTTAGGCCTTGTGCAATCATCTGTCCTCGATAGTATAGTGGTTAGTATCCCCGCCTGTCACGCGGGAGACCGGGGTTCAATTCCCCGTCGGGGAGGAGCAAAATCATTTTCCCTGTAAAGTCTGGTTTCAGAGTGGACATTTCTCTGACAGGCTGCAAACCATGTACAATTACTTGCTGACGAATTTTATGCACCTGGAATAAAAGGGGCACTGCCTACTCAGAAGGCATCTTTTACGCCAACTCCAATGGGCAACCTCAAGTTGAAAAGACTACTTAGCAGAGCGTGGTTTCGATCCACGGACCTCTGGGTTATGGGCCCAGCACGCTTCCACTGCGCCACTCTGCTCTTGCATCTCTAGTCACTCCTAGTTGCCTTTAAACCACAGACTCATAGATGATGCAATACTCATCAATGCCTCACTGCAATGTTTATTGTCGACATAGGGCCTTATTCCCCTTTTAACTACTTCATTCTCTCACCATGATAATTCCCACCCTCTTTCCGTTTTTGTCATGTTCATCTGTTCCCCATGAATGGCAGGAGGCAGATCAAATCTAGCAAGTTAGGCCTTGTGCAATCATCTGTCCTCGATAGTATAGTGGTTAGTATCCCCGCCTGTCACGCGGGAGACCGGGGTTCAATTCCCCGTCGGGGAGGAGCAAAATCATTTTCCCTGTAAAGTCTGGTTTCAGAGTGGACATTTCTCTGACAGGCTGCAAACCATGTACAATTACTTGCTGACGAATTTTATGCACCTAGAATAAAAGGGGCACTGCCTACTCAGAAGGCATCTTTTACGCCAACTCCAATGGGCAACCTCAAGTTGAAAAGACTACTTAGCAGAGCGTGGTTTCGATCCACGGACCTCTGGGTTATGGGCCCAGCACGCTTCCACTGCGCCACTCTGCTCTTGCATCTCTAGTCACTCCTAGTTGCCTTTAAACCACAGACTCATAGATGATGCAATACTCATCAATGCCTCACTGCAATGTTTATTGTCGACATAGGGCCTTATTCCCCTTTTAACTACTTCATTCTCTCACCATGATAATTCCCACCCTCTTTCCGTTTTTGTCATGTTCATCTGTTCCCCATGAATGGCAGGAGGCAGATCAAATCTAGCAAGTTAGGCCTTGTGCAATCATCTGTCCTCGATAGTATAGTGGTTAGTATCCCCGCCTGTCACGCGGGAGACCGGGGTTCAATTCCCCGTCGGGGAGGAGCAAAATCATTTTCCCTGTAAAGTCTGGTTTCAGAGTGGACATTTCTCTGACAGGCTGCAAACCATGTACAATTACTTGCTGACGAATTTTATGCACCTAGAATAAAAGGGGCACTGCCTACTCAGAAGGCATCTTTTACGCCAACTCCAATGGGCAACCTCAAGTTGAAAAGACTACTTAGCAGAGCGTGGTTTCGATCCACGGACCTCTGGGTTATGGGCCCAGCACGCTTCCACTGCGCCACTCTGCTCTTGCATCTCTAGTCACTCCTAGTTGCCTTTAAACCACAGACTCATAGATGATGCAATACTCATCAATGCCTCACTGCAATGTTTATTGTCGACATAGGGCCTTATTCCCCTTTTAACTACTTCATTCTCTCACCATGATAATTCCCACCCTCTTTCCGTTTTTGTCATGTTCATCTGTTCCCCATGAATGGCAGGAGGCAGATCAAATCTAGCAAGTTAGGCCTTGTGCAATCATCTGTCCGCGATAGTATAGTGGTTAGTATCCCCGCCTGTCACGCGGGAGACCGGGGTTCAATTCCCCGTCGGGGAGGAGCAAAATCATTTTCCCTGTAAAGTCTGGTTTCAGAGTGGACATTTCTCTGACAGGCTGCAAACCATGTACAATTACTTGCTGACGAATTTTATGCACCTAGAATAAAAGGGGCACTGCCTACTCAGAAGGCATCTTTTACGCCAACTCCAATGGGCAACCTCAAGTTGAAAAGACTACTTAGCAGAGCGTGGTTTCGATCCACGGACCTCTGGGTTATGGGCCCAGCACGCTTCCACTGCGCCACTCTGCTCTTGCATCTCTAGTCACTCCTAGTTGCCTTTAAACCACAGACTCATAGATGATGCAATACTCATCAATGCCTCACTGCAATGTTTATTGTCGACATAGGGCCTTATTCCCCTTTTAACTACTTCATTCTCTCACCATGATAATTCCCACCCTCTTTCCGTTTTTGTCATGTTCATCTGTTCCCCATGAATGGCAGGAGGCAGATCAAATCTAGCAAGTTAGGCCTTGTGCAATCATCTGTCCTCGATAGTATAGTGGTTAGTATCCCCGCCTGTCACGCGGGAGACCGGGGTTCAATTCCCCGTCGGGGAGGAGCAAAATCATTTTCCCTGTAAAGTCTGGTTTCAGAGTGGACATTTCTCTGACAGGCTGCAAACCATGTACAATTACTTGCTGACGAATTTTATGCACCTAGAATAAAAGGGGCACTGCCTACTCAGAAGGCATCTTTTACGCCAACTCCAATGGGCAACCTCAAGTTGAAAAGACTACTTAGCAGAGCGTGGTTTCGATCCACGGACCTCTGGGTTATGGGCCCAGCACGCTTCCACTGCGCCACTCTGCTCTTGCATCTCTAGTCACTCCTAGTTGCCTTTAAACCACAGACTCATAGATGATGCAATACTCATCAATGCCTCACTGCAATGTTTATTGTCGACATAGGGCCTTATTCCCCTTTTAACTACTTCATTCTCTCACCATGATAATTCCCACCCTCTTTCCGTTTTTGTCATGTTCATCTGTTCCCCATGAATGGCAGGAGGCAGATCAAATCTAGCAAGTTAGGCCTTGTGCAATCATCTGTCCTCGATAGTATAGTGGTTAGTATCCCCGCCTGTCACGCGGGAGACCGGGGTTCAATTCCCCGTCGGGGAGGAGCAAAATCATTTTCCCTGTAAAGTCTGGTTTCAGAGTGGACATTTCTCTGACAGGCTGCAAACCATGTACAATTACTTGCTGACGAATTTTATGCACCTAGAATAAAAGGGGCACTGCCTACTCAGAAGGCATCTTTTACGCCAACTCCAATGGGCAACCTCAAGTTGAAAAGACTACTTAGCAGAGCGTGGTTTCGATCCACGGACCTCTGGGTTATGGGCCCAGCACGCTTCCACTGCGCCACTCTGCTCTTGCATCTCTAGTCACTCCTAGTTGCCTTTAAACCACAGACTCATAGATGATGCAATACTCATCAATGCCTCACTGCAATGTTTATTGTCGACATAGGGCCTTATTCCCCTTTTAACTACTTCATTCTCTCACCATGATAATTCCCACCCTCTTTCCGTTTTTGTCATGTTCATCTGTTCCCCATGAATGGCAGGAGGCAGATCAAATCTAGCAAGTTAGGCCTTGTGCAATCATCTGTCCTCGATAGTATAGTGGTTAGTATCCCCGCCTGTCACGCGGGAGACCGGGGTTCAATTCCCCGTCGGGGAGGAGCAAAATCATTTTCCCTGTAAAGTCTGGTTTCAGAGTGGACATTTCTCTGACAGGCTGCAAACCATGTACAATTACTTGCTGACGAATTTTATGCACCTAGAATAAAAGGGGCACTGCCTACTCAGAAGGCATCTTTTACGCCAACTCCAATGGGCAACCTCAAGTTGAAAAGACTACTTAGCAGAGCGTGGTTTCGATCCACGGACCTCTGGGTTATGGGCCCAGCACGCTTCCACTGCGCCACTCTGCTCTTGCATCTCTAGTCACTCCTAGTTGCCTTTAAACCACAGACTCATAGATGATGCAATACTCATCAATGCCTCACTGCAATGTTTATTGTCGACATAGGGCCTTATTCCCCTTTTAACTACTTCATTCTCTCACCATGATAATTCCCACCCTCTTTCCGTTTTTGTCATGTTCATCTGTTCCCCATGAATGGCAGGAGGCAGATCAAATCTAGCAAGTTAGGCCTTGTGCAATCATCTGTCCTCGATAGTATAGTGGTTAGTATCCCCGCCTGTCACGCGGGAGACCGGGGTTCAATTCCCCGTCGGGGAGGAGCAAAATCATTTTCCCTGTAAAGTCTGGTTTCAGAGTGGACATTTCTCTGACAGGCTGCAAACCATGTACAATTACTTGCTGACGAATTTTATGCACCTAGAATAAAAGGGGCACTGCCTACTCAGAAGGCATCTTTTACGCCAACTCCAATGGGCAACCTCAAGTTGAAAAGACTACTTAGCAGAGCGTGGTTTCGATCCACGGACCTCTGGGTTATGGGCCCAGCACGCTTCCACTGCGCCACTCTGCTCTTGCATCTCTAGTCACTCCTAGTTGCCTTTAAACCACAGACTCATAGATGATGCAATACTCATCAATGCCTCACTGCAATGTTTATTGTCGACATAGGGCCTTATTCCCCTTTTAACTACTTCATTCTCTCACCATGATAATTCCCACCCTCTTTCCGTTTTTGTCATGTTCATCTGTTCCCCATGAATGGCAGGAGGCAGATCAAATCTAGCAAGTTAGGCCTTGTGCAATCATCTGTCCTCGATAGTATAGTGGTTAGTATCCCCGCCTGTCACGCGGGAGACCGGGGTTCAATTCCCCGTCGGGGAGGAGCAAAATCATTTTCCCTGTAAAGTCTGGTTTCAGAGTGGACATTTCTCTGACAGGCTGCAAACCATGTACAATTACTTGCTGACGAATTTTATGCACCTAGAATAAAAGGGGCACTGCCTACTCAGAAGGCATCTTTTACGCCAACTCCAATGGGCAACCTCAAGTTGAAAAGACTACTTAGCAGAGCGTGGTTTCGATCCACGGACCTCTGGGTTATGGGCCCAGCACGCTTCCACTGCGCCACTCTGCTCTTGCATCTCTAGTCACTCCTAGTTGCCTTTAAACCACAGACTCATAGATGATGCAATACTCATCAATGCCTCACTGCAATGTTTATTGTCGACATAGGGCCTTATTCCCCTTTTAACTACTTCATTCTCTCACCATGATAATTCCCACCCTCTTTCCGTTTTTGTCATGTTCATCTGTTCCCCATGAATGGCAGGAGGCAGATCAAATCTAGCAAGTTAGGCCTTGTGCAATCATCTGTCCTCGATAGTATAGTGGTTAGTATCCCCGCCTGTCACGCGGGAGACCGGGGTTCAATTCCCCGTCGGGGAGGAGCAAAATCATTTTCCCTGTAAAGTCTGGTTTCAGAGTGGACATTTCTCTGACAGGCTGCAAACCATGTACAATTACTTGCTGACGAATTTTATGCACCTAGAATAAAAGGGGCACTGCCTACTCAGAAGGCATCTTTTACGCCAACTCCAATGGGCAACCTCAAGTTGAAAAGACTACTTAGCAGAGCGTGGTTTCGATCCACGGACCTCTGGGTTATGGGCCCAGCACGCTTCCACTGCGCCACTCTGCTCTTGCATCTCTAGTCACTCCTAGTTGCCTTTAAACCACAGACTCATAGATGATGCAATACTCATCAATGCCTCACTGCAATGTTTATTGTCGACATAGGGCCTTATTCCCCTTTTAACTACTTCATTCTCTCACCATGATAATTCCCACCCTCTTTCCGTTTTTGTCATGTTCATCTGTTCCCCATGAATGGCAGGAGGCAGATCAAATCTAGCAAGTTAGGCCTTGTGCAATCATCTGTCCTCGATAGTATAGTGGTTAGTATCCCCGCCTGTCACGCGGGAGACCGGGGTTCAATTCCCCGTCGGGGAGGAGCAAAATCATTTTCCCTGTAAAGTCTGGTTTCAGAGTGGACATTTCTCTGACAGGCTGCAAACCATGTACAATTACTTGCTGACGAATTTTATGCACCTAGAATAAAAGGGGCACTGCCTACTCAGAAGGCATCTTTTACGCCAACTCCAATGGGCAACCTCAAGTTGAAAAGACTACTTAGCAGAGCGTGGTTTCGATCCACGGACCTCTGGGTTATGGGCCCAGCACGCTTCCACTGCGCCACTCTGCTCTTGCATCTCTAGTCACTCCTAGTTGCCTTTAAACCACAGACTCATAGATGATGCAATACTCATCAATGCCTCACTGCAATGTTTATTGTCGACATAGGGCCTTATTCCCCTTTTAACTACTTCATTCTCTCACCATGATAATTCCCACCCTCTTTCCGTTTTTGTCATGTTCATCTGTTCCCCATGAATGGCAGGAGGCAGATCAAATCTAGCAAGTTAGGCCTTGTGCAATCATCTGTCCTCGATAGTATAGTGGTTAGTATCCCCGCCTGTCACGCGGGAGACCGGGGTTCAATTCCCCGTCGGGGAGGAGCAATATAAATATGGCATTACACTGTAATAGCAACCATAATAGATGATTTAGGTATGTTTTATGACAAGTGAATATAATATCATACATACAATCGAACGGCTTGACACATTTCGATATGACTTCCTTATGAAGTTTCCTTACTCGGTTATTAAAAAAATGCGCGTGGGGTGTGTATATATTTAAGTTGAACAGAAAAGTTATTAAAAACCAGTCCTGATAAGGACTCACAACCACCAGCGTCTTACATTGATTTGTGATTTAATGAAAACATTCACACAATGGATAACAGTAACCACAGCCTTTGTTTTAAGCCGGGTAACCCGATTATATAACCGGAGTATTAATATCTCTCGCAACATACAACAGAGTCAACACACACGACAATACCTGGCGGTATATTTAGTATATACACATAGTCTTAACGACTTCATATAAACATTACGGGTAGCCACGTTTCCTAGCTTATCAGATCATACAATCTTCATATATAGCATATTATGAAACCCGATTCATAAGGTAAATATGAGAATACCTTATTGGAACACCTGAGGTGATATGTATCACATAATAATGATATATTTTATATATTAAAAACGTTTTAATGAGTAACCTGGCAGTGTACCCGGAAACCCTTACAATTAAATATAGCTTACTGGTGATCTAGTTGTGGTCAAGGTGCTCTCCGCTTCTAATAGACGAATGAGTGAGGTGCTCTCCTCTTCTTAATACTGTTTCTTGGATAAATATCACCCGAAGGTAAGTTCATATGTATACAGCTCGATAAGTATCCCGTCCTCGCTCCAGTAAAGTTCATGACATATATAACTATAATCCGGCTGGAAACCACGAGTACTGTCCGTTTAACACGTAATCCTAGCTCCAGGAATGTTCATGAAATATATAAGTAGATCTGGAACCACGAGCATTGTCTGTTTGACACGTAATCCTTTGGACGGGAACAGTTTATAACTCAGCATAATAGTATCAGGAACACATCATGGTAACGTATCCCAAAAGTTAGTTTCAGGGACGTTAGTTTGGTAGCTTCCCGGTGGAGTCCTGATTCCCCATCGGTAGGCTATAGTTGAGAGTTGAGTAGTTAGGTAAGTCCAGAGCTTCCACGGAAGGTTCCCCCCGCGTTGATCCATATGCCTCTAAAAAGATGCCCCTCCCCTCAAAAGGGATACCCCGTCATAAACAATTTATGACGTCAGATTAAATGAAACAACAATTAATCTATCCGGAAACTATTATAGTTCCCTCCTCTATTCCTAAAAGAATTAGAAATAGACTCAGAACCTTTTATTAGTCTTTTTAACCTAAAGGTTCATCTCTTGCCCTCATTAAAGCAAGCGCGTGCTCAGTTGTGCCATCCCAGGTATCGATAGTCACGCCGAACACCCCGTAAAATTTTACGTTCATGTCCTGTAACCGTTTGGTTAACTTCTCGTTCTCTTGCTGAACGAACCCTGCGGCGGCCTCAGCAGTCTTTTGGCCTGAAGCAGCTTCCCTTGACTTTTTAGCCAAGTAGTCAGCATTGCCGACAGCGACCAATGCTTTCTCCTCCCGGTGGGCAATCTTTAGGCCATGCGTGAACAGGCCTAACATTTTGGTGTTATACTCCACCGCCAGCTCGCGTTGGGACTCCTGGAATTCCGTTACAATTCTCTGTCCCACTTCGCAGCTCGCCTTCTCTTCCCGAGAGAAGTAGTTGACTATCGGGACGTATTTTAACTTTACGCCACCGGTAGTTTCCGTGCGGGAGGTGCCCGCGACTGGCTGGATGACAACCGGCTCCTGGGCTGCAGGAATCACGGGTTTAACATCCGCTTGCGGCGCTTTCGCAACCGCTGCAGCCTTCGGGACAGTTATGCCCCGAGGCGTTACCACTGAGATTAGTGATTTTGGTTCAGCTTTCACGGTCAAGCCCTGCATGTCCCGAGTTGGGGTAGTGGGTGACCGGACGTCCCTGGGGGTTAGCTTTGCAGTTGTCCCCAGATGGTACGTCAAAGGCAGGGAAGCCTTTGTTCTGGTAGCCGGTTCTTTAGGCCGGGCACCTCCACAGTCAGGTTGACTGTTGGCACTGTCTGAACTGCTCAGACGTCTAGAACGGTAATCCATGTTAGTCGCCGCCGCCGCTTGACCACCGGAATCACGTTTCCGATCTTTCCGGTCTGTAAACAGCGGGTCTGGATACTCGCGATAATAGTCGCGACCTTCCGGGGCATGATAAATCCCATAGTAGGAATTATCGAGTTCCTCCAAATTGGATCCGGCATGTCTCCGTTTTGGTCCAGGTGAGACCGCAGGAGATCGAGAGCGGTCGCGGGCGGACCGGCTCTTCCCCCGGGAACTACCCCGGGTTTCCGGCTGACGGAAACTACCGCCACCTCTGCGGGAAGTACGGGTAGTGCATAACACCGTATATTCCTCGTCATTCATGGCGAACTTATGTCGTCCGTCCACTCTGGCAATCCTGGCTTTGAACTTCCCATCTGCGACCTCGCAGTAGAAGGGAGTTGCCGGCCGGATCTTAGCCTTCTGTTCCTCCGTGAGTGACTTGTACTGGTCACATACGGCATCATGTAGCGCATTCACACGATTGCGAGCTACACTGATTCCCATATTATGGCAATCCTTCATGTGGCGCATGAGCTCACCTCTCCGGGGTTCTAAACACCCGTTACACAGCTGGGACTCCCTACCTACTGTGATATCACAGTGGTACACCACACAGTGGTGCATGTGATTTTCACAGAGGTGACGCAGAAACCGTTGCTTTGTTACAAACACGGTTCTGTCTGTGCCAATCGTGTTTACACACGTAGCGAATGGGCACCAGTTTCTTTCCCGTTGGCTATACCAGCGGTTAATCGCAAAAAGAAGTTTTTCTTTCTGCTCCTTACTATAGTAAGTATCCGGCAGGATCCTGAGTTGATCTAGCCACTGCTGATAAAAAGCAGACGGAGGACGGTCCCCGGGGGTATTCCGGATCCAATCCTCATCGTCACTCTGACCTTTACAGTTGATCGCGAGTGGACGTCCGAAATTGGTAGGACCAATCGGACACTGTTCCCATGAATTGGGAATAAACACGCGGAACTTATTGTTCGCGTTCTGCCAGATCCGCCTCATCACGTCATTAGGCGGGATGGGGTCCTCTGGGGCATTTCCTGGTTCCTCAGCGTTAGCCGGAACCTCTCCCTCTTCCGCATCCGAATGAGCCGGACTACGGAGAGGGCTGAGACGTGCTGGATTAAATACCAGCGCAGCCGCCACGGCGGCCGCTGCTCCCGCGGCGGCGGTCATATCTGCCACAAGGGCCGGGGTAGTGGTGGTGGTGTTGGTGTTGGAGGGCGCCGGAGTATTGGCTTCGTTTATGTCCATAGCCTCATCCGTTTCCTCCTCAGCCCGGGGAATAACGGGCTGTCCTCCGGAAGGTTGTTCCGGTAATCCCTCTGCTAATACAGAGTCCGGCAAGTTAGCTAATCTTGCCTTCTCGTTCCGGCGAGCCTGACGTCCTCTCTCCTGGACAAACTCGTCCGACTGGTTACTGTCGGCCGAGCTTGACCGGTTTGAGGCCCCCCTCTCACCTTTACTGCCGCGCCCCCTAGGTGTGGCTTTCAGCGCTTTTATTCGCGCCTTCTCCTCCGCACTGGAAGATCTGGTTCGTACTGTACGAACTGCCTCATCAACCAAACAAGATATGGCAATATCTCGTTTGACGTTGTGAGAATCCATGTAGTCTTCAATAGTGGCTACATCCAGGACATACGAAACTACCCCCTGCGTATTAGCGGCAGCAATCTCGTACTCCTTCCGGGTTTTCGGCTCTCGGAGTTTCCCGATTCGCGCCCGGTATCTGTTGACCCCAGTCAACAACATCCCGGCAACTCCACAATTCGGGTCCAGAGACAGAATTGGGAGTGCGGGCATTAACCGCTTTATGTCTGCGATATGCAAATCGAAGACAGCTCGTCGTAAGCAGTAGCATACGCGTAGTCCTTTCTGGAGTGCCTCCCAGTACACAAACCAGTCCGGGGGCATCTCCTCCTGCTCCTCCACTAACAGGAAGAGCAATATCGCCTGGCTCGTGAGCGGGTCTATCCGGCGGGGAGCTCCCTCCGCCGTGAGTCTTAGCACGTCCTCGTGCAGTTCTACTTCACGTCCATCGTAATTGGACATGAAGCCTCCTAGTGTTGGTACTGCCGGGCGGGGTTTTTCAACGTCCGCCGGCGGTTCTCCATGGTACAATAGACCCGGATCCTGATACTCAGCTTCACCGGTATCAACGCGACCGTCAGCAGGGCTGATGGCCTCAATGTCTAGACCTTCCAAGTAATTGGCGGCGACATTAGCAGGGCGAAGCGGTGACTGAGAGTCAGCATCGACGTCCATTATCTCCCCTTGTCCCAGGAAATCCAGAGATTCCTGGTCCACGAGGTCAGGTTGATTAACAACCTCATTTCCTCCGCTAGCGGAGTCGCCCTCTTGAAGAGGGTCCACCTGTTGGTGGTCTGTCTCGGAGGACATGTTTTTGTGTCACACTCAAGAAAAGTGTTTGTTGATGGATTTATAGGGGATCCACCTCCCCACAGCGACAATGGTCGTGTCCGAGCTCTCACGTCTGCTCTGGACCGCCTCTCAACCCCAACTGGCGATTCCCGCCGCTCCGCGGGCCTTATATAAGGCGCGCCACCGCGCATGCGCAACCCCGCGCGTCCCGTGACCCAGTTCCTTGGAACCAGGTCACCGCGCGTTCAATTGTAAACAGGTACCCTTATTCCACGTGTTAATCCTTACGCTCTGTCAACTCGTCGAGAGTATCAATGAAATATATATGAATGGCATAATAAAGCACATTCACCGGATTATCCGTCCATCACCCATGGGATCCTTGACAGGGGGACTATCACGATCATTCCGACCGTACTTACTTCCACACATAACTGATTACAACATTTAAATATTTAACAAGATTACAGGACACCACACTCGTTGTGTACCGGCTTAGGTTATACCGTCCCTGGCTAGTAACCGGGGACTGCGTCTTATGTTTTTAGGCATAACATTAGACCTGGTTCTAGGACACGCTTTTTCCAGAGTGGATTTAGCCTTAACCACACTCTTCCGGGTCCTTTTCCCTTCAGCCAGCGAGACTTTATTAGCCGCCTTCTTCCCGGATCTTTTTGGGATGACGGGCTTATGCACCATTAGTTTCCGGGAAACCTCCTTCCGCGGCCTCCCGCGTTTCCGGGGAGGTTCCCTCACTAATTTCCGCTGTTCACTTTCCTCTATCAAAGTATCAACTTCCAACTCATACGAGTCCAGGGACAAATCTCTACCCTTCCACTCTCTTAGTCGAGCTACATTAGATTTATACATCTTTCCTTGTAATGAACGTATCACTACAGTACTGTCACTTACTATGCGGGTAACCACAAAGGGGCCGTCCCAATTACTAGCAAGTTTCAGAGTCGATAACGGCTCATGTAATCTTACTACCTGATCACCAACTTTGAATCGTCGCGGCTTAAGGCCTAGATCATAGCCGGTCTTCTGCCAGGTAGCATTCTTCTGCAGTTCAGTTCTCACCAATTCATAAGCATATTTGAATTGATCTCTTAATGACTCCACAAACATCACATGGCAGGGGGTTTCCGGGTTCATTCCAACCACCCCGAATACCAGATCCGCGGGCATTATCAAATCTTCCCCGAAAACTAATAGATTCGGGGAACAGGAAGTACTAGAATGGACAGTGCTATTATATGCATGGCATACATAATCACACTGCTCATCCCAGTCATCCATTCTATCATTCACCAGGGATTTCAACACCTGAATCAACGTACGATTGAATCTCTCAACCATTCCATCACTTTGTGGCCGATAGGGATTTGTTCTCGTCTTACAAATCGCCAGTCGGTGACACATTTCCTGCCAAAGATCAGATTCAAATTCCCGACCTTGGTCACTATGCATCATTAGGGGAACCCCAAGATGCAATACCCAACCTTTAACAAAAGCTTTTGCACAGGTTGCTGCTTTGTGATCCGCTAATGGAAACACTCTCGTATACTTAGTATAATAGTCAGTGACGACCATCATACAAGTATTACCCTCAGGGGTAGTTTTAAACCCACTGATAATATCTATGGCGACTCGCGCAAATCTTACACCAAACAACTCCTGGGACAAAGGCATTTTACCCATCCCAGGCCCAGGTTTGTTTTTACAACAATCCGGGCAAGTAGCAATCCATCTTAATAGATCACTACTCATCCCTGGCCAGTAATATCTCCTTTTCAGACGTTCCAGGGAACGCTTTTTTCCGAAATGTCCACTGGTCAGGTGTCCATGGCAATAATACATAACATCCCTCCTCATACCGGAAGGTATTACCACTTGCCGGACTCTCCTACCGGATGAATTAATCTTCCACCGGTAGATGATTCCGCTCTGGACCTCTAGCTCTGCCCATTGAGCTATTAGTCGTCTCATTTCCCGATTCTCCAGGGAAATCTCAGGCCGCGGGGGCCGTATCTTTCTAGGTAACAATACCAACAACCGGCTAAGGTTAGGATCCTTTTCCTGGAATTTCCGGATGGTTCCCATGGACCACTCCAGAACCCCAGTTCCCTTGATCTCAAAGGGAATCCTTGCTCCGGCTATGACAGCTTCATGCTGACCACAGTCATCACAGTTGGTGTTTTCGCACTTCCTGATAGGACGTCGGGAAAGTGCATCAGCATTTACATGCTTTACCCCAGCTCTATGCTGGATCTGACTTTGCTCCAAACCGAACTCGGAAAGGTGTGCTAGCCAACGTCCAATCATTCCTTCCGCATCTTTGAAATTCAATAACCATCTCAAAGAGGAATGATCTGTTCTTAGCGTAAAATCGGACCCCCAAAGGAAATGTTTGAACTTTTTAGTATAAACTATCACAGCCAACAATTCCCTTTTAGTGGTACAGTAATTACGCTGGGTCTTACTCATAGTATTACTAGCAAAGGCAATGGGAACCTCCACTCCGCCTTGGACTTGACTGAGGGCGGCCCCAATACTCTCATTGCTAGCATCTGTATCCAATACAAAATGACCATCCGGGGTGGGATACTTTAACACCGGGGTCTCTACAAACAACTTTTTTATTGCTAAGAAAGCTGTGTCCTGTTCCCTCCCCCATGGGAACTCCTCCTTCCTATTTCCGGGTGTCCAGTGTGACAAACACTGGATCGGATAGGCTACCCGGGAATACCCCGGCAGGAAATCCCTATAGTATGAGCAGAATCCTAGAAAGGATCGCACATCTTTAGGACCCCTGGGGACTTCCCATTCAGTCACACTCCTGATCTTTTCCGGATCCGCCTTAACCCCCTCGGTGGAAATAATCCGCCCTAGGTAGTTAATATCCTTCTTAAACAGATTGCATTTCTTTGGTTTCAATTTGAGACCGTTAGACATGATTCGGTTTAAGACTTCCTCTAAATTACTTAAACAATCCGCAAAGGTCTTCCCAAACACAATTACGTCATCCAAGTAAGACATTTCCGCCATAATAAATCACTTAATAGTGTCTCCATCATGGCTTCAAAGGTGGCCGGTGCGTTACATAACCCGAACGGCATTACCTTATATTCAAACAACCCGATATGGCTGGAAAACGCGGTTTTCTCCATATCTTCAGGCTTCATGCCTACTTGCCAATACCCGGACTGTAAATCCAGGGTACAGAACCATTCATTCCCTCCCAGGGAATCAATCGTCTCATCTATCCTAGGAAGAGGATAGGAGTTCTTTTTGGTCAACCCATTCAGTTTCCGGTAATCAATACAGAACCGTATGCTACCATCCTTCTTGGTTACCATACACACAGGGGAGGACCAAGGACTCATGCTGGGAACAATAACATTATCCTTCAGCATTTTCGCTATTTCTTCCTCGGCTACAATCTTCTTCTTGAGGGGTAACCTCCTATAAGGAATCTTAAAAGCGGGGTTATCCCCGGTTTTAATTTCATGCAATACCTTATTGGTTCTCCCCAGGGGTTCCCCTGGGGCCGCAAAAGCTTGCCTGCACCTCTTCAGCATAGCTTTTAGAGCTTCCTGATCATTCTCATCCGTTATGGACGATCCTGTTAACAACTTAGTTAACTCTTCATGCAATTCCTCTTCCCCTCCTTCTTCTAACCTCAGGTCTTGGTGGCTACCGGTGACTGCCTCCGCAAGTATCACTTTCCCAACTTCAGTGCCTTTCTCAAGATATACTGTGGAGTTTCCGGGGTTGGAAATGGGTGTCACTGTCCATCTGGAATTCCCTACTAGGGTATCCGCAGATTCCAATCCCTTCCGGGATAATACAGCCATATCCGGCTCGATTACCGCTAATCCTCTCTGGATTAGCCTCCCTGAACTGACTAACACGTCACAGGTCATTCCCGGGGGAATCTTCACAGTCTGTGCCACACTAGCGACACTACTTATCACTCTCAACTTACAGAGTATGGTCATATCATACGGGTATTCAATTTTCAACTTCCCACTTTTCGGATTCAAAGTCGCACCGAAAAGCGCCGCAAAATCCAAACCAAGAATACCATCATCTTCAATCTCAGCTATGGTCGGGGCCCAAACAAATTCTTTCCCGGCCACAGAGATTATCAGAAAAGTCCGTCCAAATGTCCTCATTCTGGTACCATCGGCCGTACATGCATTTACCCTCATTGTGAGGTTCTCACACATATTCGGCAATAAGCTGATGAATCTCTTAGAGACCATGGAGTGGCTAGCTCCAGTATCCATAAGAAACTCCCCAGTCTTTCCTTGTACAGAACAGGAAACGTACCACCTCTTCCCATCAGTTACTGAGGGATTCCTAGTAAACCGGTGAAGGTCACTATCAGTGCCCAGGTCGAATCCACATCCTTTCAGGTGTTCCAGACAAGGATGACCCGGGGGAAGCCTGGTTCCTCCAACCTTAACCAACTCTTTGGTTATTGACTCCTCTAAACTGGCACTAGGTTTCCCATACGCGCACCCCTGGGCGCCTGTTGTACCAGTCTCCCCAGCCTCATGGTTTCCGGGATGTACGGTCCCATCTCCCTTCTTGCTGGACGCATTCACTGCTAATGAATCTTCACCGCCAACGTCGGTGATAATCTGACATATTTCCTCAGGGGTTACCGTCCTGCCATCCCCGGTAACCCCCTCTAATTTCCCGAAACCTCACTTCTTAAAACAGGTTTCTCGGCTTTGCATTCAGATGCAAAGTGCCCTTTGACTTGACATCTGTAACACTGGACGGTGTTACGATCGACCCTAGGGCGGCGCCTGGTTTGATTATCAAACACCTCGTTCATGCGTTTAATCATGGACTCCATTAAGGTATTTAATGAGTTTCCTGACGCATTAGTTTTATCCGGAGTGGTCGTCTCCGGGGTCTGGGTTTTCTGACTGGGTTCAGTCTGAGGCTCCCGAATGTCGGGTTTCCGGGGGGTTTCCGAATAACCTTTGTTACTAGGAAGTTTCCCGGAAGCTGGGGTTGAGTTAGATTTCTGTCGACCCTTGAATTTAAGGGCGTCTACTCTCTCCTCCCCTTCAGATTCTTCCGCGGAAGAATCGTCTCCATCTAAGGAATGTTCAATTCCAGAGACGCGCTGCCCCCTATTAGCGGGTATCATACCAGCCAACAGTATCTTCTTCTTGTCATGTTGATCAATCGCCATGAACAAATCTGCTAGGGAAGACCCAGCTTCCCAAGCTCTACCACAAACTTTAGCATGTTCGGGATCACTTAATCCACTAATAAATCTTACAAATAGGGATTCTATGTAATATTCAGCATCCCTACTCCATTCTGGCCTAGCCTGCCGCAATAATCGCTGCAATTCCAGCCCAAAAATTTTAGCAGATTCCTTTGGTTTCTGCGTTCTTCTCTGAAACAGAGTCCAGTGATCTACTGTCACCATTTTCCCAAAGGTATAACAAGCTAATACTTCCAGCTGGTCGTATGTAGCTTCCGGCCCGTAAGTGTCCCTCCATTCTTCAACCACTATCTTACCCGGCCCGTCACTCAACCATATCACAAAAGCTCCCAAGGATTCCTCCTTGTTCCAGCAATTGTACTTACAATCATCTAGAAGTGATTGATATTCTTCCTTCCAGGGTCGTAAACCCCTGTAAGGCTTAGTCACACGTGCAGTTCTTTTAGCGGCATAATTAGAATGCACTAATTGACCCGACATGCGTCTACTCCAAGCCAGTAGGTCTGTACCGTCTTGACCTCGGCTAGAGCAATCTAGTCCCAAATTACCTATGGCGGGGTCTCGATTATGTAATCGGTGCTCCGCCGGGGTCATTGTGACCCGCCGGTTCAAAGGAACCTTTCTCTTGGGTACATCGTCAGATGATTTATCTGATTCAGATTCTGAACCCTCATCAAAGCGTGGGCCTTGATAGCCTGACAGTCCCTCAGTGTTTTTATGCACCGGGTTTGACCTTCCCTTTGTTCCCGGTTGGGTCCCCTTATTCATCCTATCCCTCGGCCTAATCTCAGGATCTTTATTGATTCCCGAGTGTGTTTCCGTGGCCGGAGGTGGGTACGAATAAGTTGCATCTGGGCAATACCTATAATTACCCTTGCTATCATAACCTCCCGGATTCCCATATAGAGCCGGGTCATCTCCCGCAAAGGGGTTCAATGAGCCATAACTATGGTTCACCACTTCATCTCGAAATTTATTTTTATAATGTCGAGACACTTCCTCCTCTGGAGACATTTCCCTGTTAACCAGACCATTACTGGCATGATTAACTGGTTCCCATCCAAGAGAGCGCCCGGTAACATTCACTCTCCTTGAATCTTTCTCTCTGTTTTTATACACAGAGTCTTCCACATTCCTCAATCCATTATCATTAATAAATGGATCGAATTGAGGTAATGCTTCCCCCTTACTAGTAGTAGGAGTACTATCCGGAACAGTTTCCGGCCTGACAGCTGGAACCTGTTCCTTCCCCTGTTTTTCCAATGCCTTTGATAATTCACCCCGTAGGAGCGTTTTTCTGGCTTCCAGGGAACAGACAGCTTCTACCTCAGCTTTCCGTTTCCTTTCTAACTCTTCCGTTTCCTCCAGGATTTGCATCCTGGTGGATTCGTTATCTTTGACCAGCTGGTCTCTGCCCTTCTCAAGCTCTTCTGTCCCCTTCTTCAGGGCATACCATTCCCTGGAGTATTTTTTCAACTCCCTCTCATACCTCTCCTTAAGAGATTCTGAATGGTCATTCTCCTTCTGGTTCTCAGCAATCTTTGCCTGAATCTTTTGGTATTCATGAGATTCCTGAGCAACCTTCTTTTTCATATACCGGTTGTCCTCTATCAACCGTTCTCTCTCTTCTATCAGAGTTCCTTTTACCCTCTGATTCTCAGAGAGGATCTCGTCCCTTTCTTTTACCAGGGAAGTCAATTCCTCAGTCAATGCAGCATACTGATCTTCCATTGACTGCTTGTCCAATCGGACATTTTCCCAGTAGAGGTCATCCTCTTCCCGAGCCAAACGCTCGTCATATTCCCTCTGGAATCTCTCATCCCCTACATAGGGTTCCACCCAGGAAAGATCCTGCAATTTCCTATTCTTCTGCTCTGGCTTCAAGCCCTCCCCAGGGTCCATCCCTGGCACCTTCCAACTCCCCTTCACTCAGCTCTGGGCCAGAGCCGCCCAGGCTACCACCGGTAGCCATTGTCCGTCCACTAAAGGACTGCCTGTCCACTCAAGGACTTCCTGTTCAGTATAACCCGAACATATTCTCGAACAACTAGCTTGTTCTGCTACCTTCACTGCTACTGGTCACGGTTTCAGAAGTCTGGTTTCAGAGTGGACATTTCTCTGACAGGCTGCAAACCATGTACAATTACTTGCTGACGAATTTTATGCACCTAGAATAGTAGGGGCACTGCCTACTCAGAAGGCATCTTTTACGCCAACTCCAATGGGCAACCTCAAGTTGAAAAGACTACTTAGCAGAGCGTGGTTTCGATCCACGGACCTCTGGGTTATGGGCCCAGCACGCTTCCACTGCGCCACTCTGCTCTTGCATCTCTAGTCACTCCTAGTTGCCTTTAAACCACAGACTCATAGATGATGCAATACTCATCAATGCCTCACTGCAATGTTTATTGTCGACATAGGGCCTTATTCCCCTTTTAACTACTTCATTCTCTCACCATGATAATTCCCACCCTCTTTCCGTTTTTGTCATGTTCATCTGTTCCCCATGAATGGCAGGAGGCAGATCAAATCTAGCAAGTTAGGCCTTGTGCAATCATCTGTCCTCGATAGTATAGTGGTTAGTATCCCCGCCTGTCACGCGGGAGACCGGGGTTCAATTCCCCGTCGGGGAGGAGCAAAATCATTTTCCCTGTAAAGTCTGGTTTCAGAGTGGACATTTCTCTGACAGGCTGCAAACTATGTACAATTACTTGCTGACGAATTTTATGCACCTAGAATAAAAGGGGCACTGCCTACTCAGAAGGCATCTTTTACGCCAACTCCAATGGGCAACCTCAAGTTGAAAAGACTACTTAGCAGAGCGTGGTTTCGATCCACGGACCTCTGGGTTATGGGCCCAGCACGCTTCCACTGCGCCACTCTGCTCTTGCATCTCTAGTCACTCCTAGTTCCCTTTAAAGCACAGACTCATAGATGATGCAATACTCATCAATGCCTCACTGCAATGTTTATTGTCGACATAGGGCCTTATTCCCCTTTTAACTACTTCATTCTCTCACCATGATAATTCCCACCCTCTTTCCGTTTTTGTCATGTTCATCTGTTCCCCATGAATGGCAGGAGGCAGATCAAATCTAGCAAGTTAGGCCTTGTGCAATCATCTGTCCTCGATAGTATAGTGGTTAGTATCCCCGCCTGTCACGCGGGAGACCGGGGTTCAATTCCCCGTCGGGGAGGAGCAAAATCATTTTCCCTGTAAAGTCTGGTTTCAGAGTGGACATTTCTCTGACAGGCTGCAAACCATGTACAATTACTTGCTGACGAATTTTATGCACCTAGAATAAAAGGGGCACTGCCTACTCAGAAGGCATCTTTTACGCCAACTCCAATGGGCAACCTCAAGTTGAAAAGACTACTTAGCAGAGCGTGGTTTCGATCCACGGACCTCTGGGTTATGGGCCCAGCACGCTTCCACTGCGCCACTCTGCTCTTGCATCTCTAGTCACTCCTAGTTGCCTTTAAACCACAGACTCATAGATGATGCAATACTCATCAATGCCTCACTGCAATGTTTATTGTCGACATAGGGCCTTATTCCCCTTTTAACTACTTCATTCTCTCACCATGATAATTCCCACCCTCTTTCCGTTTTTGTCATGTTCATCTGTTCCCCATGAATGGCAGGAGGCAGATCAAATCTAGCAAGTTAGGCCTTGTGCAATCATCTGTCCTCAATAGTATAGTGGTTAGTATCCCCGCCTGTCACGCGGGAGACCGGGGTTCAATTCCCCGTCGGGGAGGAGCAAAATCATTTTCCCTGTAAAGTCTGGTTTCAGAGTGGACATTTCTCTGACAGGCTGCAAACCATGTACAATTACTTGCTGACGAATTTTATGCACCTAGAATAAAAGGGGCACTGCCTACTCAGAAGGCATCTTTTACGCCAACTCCAATGGGCAACCTCAAGTTGAAAAGACTACTTAGCAGAGCGTGGTTTCGATCCACGGACCTCTGGGTTATGGGCCCAGCACGCTTCCACTGCGCCACTCTGCTCTTGCATCTCTAGTCACTCCTAGTTGCCTTTAAACCACAGACTCATAGATGATGCAATACTCATCAATGCCTCACTGCAATGTTTATTGTCGACATAGGGCCTTATTCCCCTTTTAACTACTTCATTCTCTCACCATGATAATTCCCACCCTCTTTCCGTTTTTGTCATGTTCATCTGTTCCCCATGAATGGCAGGAGGCAGATCAAATCTAGCAAGTTAGGCCTTGTGCAATCATCTGTCCTCGATAGTATAGTGGTTAGTATCCCCGCCTGTCACGCGGGAGACCGGGGTTCAATTCCCCGTCGGGGAGGAGCAAAATCATTTTCCCTGTAAAGTCTGGTTTCAGAGTGGACATTTCTCTGACAGGCTGCAAACCATGTACAATTACTTGCTGACGAATTTTATGCACCTAGAATAAAAGGGGCACTGCCTACTCAGAAGGCATCTTTTACGCCAACTCCAATGGGCAACCTCAAGTTGAAAAGACTACTTAGCAGAGCGTGGTTTCGATCCACGGACCTCTGGGTTATGGGCCCAGCACGCTTCCACTGCGCCACTCTGCTCTTGCATCTCTAGTCACTCCTAGTTCCCTTTAAACCACAGACTCATAGATGATGCAATACTCATCAATGCCTCACTGCAATGTTTATTGTCGACATAGGGCCTTATTCCCCTTTTAACTACTTCATTCTCTCACCATGATAATTCCCACCCTCTTTCCGTTTTTGTCATGTTCATCTGTTCCCCATGAATGGCAGGAGGCAGATCAAATCTAGCAAGTTAGGCCTTGTGCAATCATCTGTCCTCGATAGTATAGTGGTTAGTATCCCCGCCTGTCACGCGGGAGACCGGGGTTCAATTCCCCGTCGGGGAGGAGCAAAATCATTTTCCCTGTAAAGTCTGGTTTCAGAGTGGACATTTCTCTGACAGGCTGCAAACCATGTACAATTACTTGCTGACGAATTTTATGCACCTAGAATAAAAGGGGCACTGCCTACTCAGAAGGCATCTTTTACGCCAACTCCAATGGGCAACCTCAAGTTGAAAAGACTACTTAGCAGAGCGTGGTTTCGATCCACGGACCTCTGGGTTATGGGCCCAGCACGCTTCCACTGCGCCACTCTGCTCTTGCATCTCTAGTCACTCCTAGTTGCCTTTAAACCACAGACTCATAGATGATGCAATACTCATCAATGCCTCACTGCAATGTTTATTGTCGACATAGGGCCTTATTCCCCTTTTAACTACTTCATTCTCTCACCATGATAATTCCCACCCTCTTTCCGTTTTTGTCATGTTCATCTGTTCCCCATGAATGGCAGGAGGCAGATCAAATCTAGCAAGTTAGGCCTTGTGCAATCATCTGTCCTCGATAGTATAGTGGTTAGTATCCCCGCCTGTCACGCGGGAGACCGGGGTTCAATTCCCCGTCGGGGAGGAGCAAAATCATTTTCCCTGTAAAGTCTGGTTTCAGAGTGGACATTTCTCTGACAGGCTGCAAACCATGTACAATTACTTGCTGACGAATTTTATGCACCTAGAATAAAAGGGGCACTGCCTACTCAGAAGGCATCTTTTACGCCAACTCCAATGGGCAACCTCAAGTTGAAAAGACTACTTAGCAGAGCGTGGTTTCGATCCACGGACCTCTGGGTTATGGGCCCAGCACGCTTCCACTGCGCCACTCTGCTCTTGCATCTCTAGTCACTCCTAGTTGCCTTTAAACCACAGACTCATAGATGATGCAATACTCATCAATGCCTCACTGCAATGTTTATTGTCGACATAGGGCCTTATTCCCCTTTTAACTACTTCATTCTCTCACCATGATAATTCCCACCCTCTTTCCGTTTTTGTCATGTTCATCTGTTCCCCATGAATGGCAGGAGGCAGATCAAATCTAGCAAGTTAGGCCTTGTGCAATCATCTGTCCTCGATAGTATAGTGGTTAGTATCCCCGCCTGTCACGCGGGAGACCGGGGTTCAATTCCCCGTCGGGGAGGAGCAAAATCATTTTCCCTGTAAAGTCTGGTTTCAGAGTGGACATTTCTCTGACAGGCTGCAAACCATGTACAATTACTTGCTGACGAATTTTATGCACCTAGAATAAAAGGGGCACTGCCTACTCAGAAGGCATCTTTTACGCCAACTCCAATGGGCAACCTCAAGTTGAAAAGACTACTTAGCAGAGCGTGGTTTCGATCCACGGACCTCTGGGTTATGGGCCCAGCACGCTTCCACTGCGCCACTCTGCTCTTGCATCTCTAGTCACTCCTAGTTCCCTTTAAACCACAGACTCATAGATGATGCAATACTCATCAATGCCTCACTGCAATGTTTATTGTCGACATAGGGCCTTATTCCCCTTTTAACTACTTCATTCTCTCACCATGATAATTCCCACCCTCTTTCCGTTTTTGTCATGTTCATCTGTTCCCCATGAATGGCAGGAGGCAGATCAAATCTAGCAAGTTAGGCCTTGTGCAATCATCTGTCCTCGATAGTATAGTGGTTAGTATCCCCGCCTGTCACGCGGGAGACCGGGGTTCAATTCCCCGTCGGGGAGGAGCAAAATCATTTTCCCTGTAAAGTCTGGTTTCAGAGTGGACATTTCTCTGACAGGCTGCAAACCATGTACAATTACTTGCTGACGAATTTTATGCACCTAGAATAAAAGGGGCACTGCCTACTCAGAAGGCATCTTTTACGCCAACTCCAATGGGCAACCTCAAGTTGAAAAGACTACTTAGCAGAGCGTGGTTTCGATCCACGGACCTCTGGGTTATGGGCCCAGCACGCTTCCACTGCGCCACTCTGCTCTTGCATCTCTAGTCACTCCTAGTTGCCTTTAAACCACAGACTCATAGATGATGCAATACTCATCAATGCCTCACTGCAATGTTTATTGTCGACATAGGGCCTTATTCCCCTTTTAACTACTTCATTCTCTCACCATGATAATTCCCACCCTCTTTCCGTTTTTGTCATGTTCATCTGTTCCCCATGAATGGCAGGAGGCAGATCAAATCTAGCAAGTTAGGCCTTGTGCAATCATCTGTCCTCGATAGTATAGTGGTTAGTATCCCCGCCTGTCACGCGGGAGACCGGGGTTCAATTCCCCGTCGGGGAGGAGCAAAATCATTTTCCCTGTAAAGTCTGGTTTCAGAGTGGACATTTCTCTGACAGGCTGCAAACCATGTACAATTACTTGCTGACGAATTTTATGCACCTAGAATAAAAGGGGCACTGCCTACTCAGAAGGCATCTTTTACGCCAACTCCAATGGGCAACCTCAAGTTGAAAAGACTACTTAGCAGAGCGTGGTTTCGATCCACGGACCTCTGGGTTATGGGCCCAGCACGCTTCCACTGCGCCACTCTGCTCTTGCATCTCTAGTCACTCCTAGTTGCCTTTAAACCACAGACTCATAGATGATGCAATACTCATCAATGCCTCACTGCAATGTTTATTGTCGACATAGGGCCTTATTCCCCTTTTAACTACTTCATTCTCTCACCATGATAATTCCCACCCTCTTTCCGTTTTTGTCATGTTCATCTGTTCCCCATGAATGGCAGGAGGCAGATCAAATCTAGCAAGTTAGGCCTTGTGCAATCATCTGTCCTCGATAGTATAGTGGTTAGTATCCCCGCCTGTCACGCGGGAGACCGGGGTTCAATTCCCCGTCGGGGAGGAGCAAAATCATTTTCCCTGTAAAGTCTGGTTTCAGAGTGGACATTTCTCTGACAGGCTGCAAACCATGTACAATTACTTGCTGACGAATTTTATGCACCTAGAATAAAAGGGGCACTGCCTACTCAGAAGGCATCTTTTACGCCAACTCCAATGGGCAACCTCAAGTTGAAAAGACTACTTAGCAGAGCGTGGTTTCGATCCACGGACCTCTGGGTTATGGGCCCAGCACGCTTCCACTGCGCCACTCTGCTCTTGCATCTCTAGTCACTCCTAGTTGCCTTTAAACCACAGACTCATAGATGATGCAATACTCATCAATGCCTCACTGCAATGTTTATTGTCGACATAGGGCCTTATTCCCCTTTTAACTACTTCATTCTCTCACCATGATAATTCCCACCCTCTTTCCGTTTTTGTCATGTTCATCTGTTCCCCATGAATGGCAGGAGGCAGATCAAATCTAGCAAGTTAGGCCTTGTGCAATCATCTGTCCTCGATAGTATAGTGGTTAGTATCCCCGCCTGTCACGCGGGAGACCGGGGTTCAATTCCCCGTCGGGGAGGAGCAAAATCATTTTCCCTGTAAAGTCTGGTTTCAGAGTGGACATTTCTCTGACAGGCTGCAAACCATGTACAATTACTTGCTGACGAATTTTATGCACCTAGAATAAAAGGGGCACTGCCTACTCAGAAGGCATCTTTTACGCCAACTCCAATGGGCAACCTCAAGTTGAAAAGACTACTTAGCAGAGCGTGGTTTCGATCCACGGACCTCTGGGTTATGGGCCCAGCACGCTTCCACTGCGCCACTCTGCTCTTGCATCTCTAGTCACTCCTAGTTGCCTTTAAACCACAGACTCATAGATGATGCAATACTCATCAATGCCTCACTGCAATGTTTATTGTCGACATAGGGCCTTATTCCCCTTTTAACTACTTCATTCTCTCACCATGATAATTCCCACCCTCTTTCCGTTTTTGTCATGTTCATCTGTTCCCCATGAATGGCAGGAGGCAGATCAAATCTAGCAAGTTAGGCCTTGTGCAATCATCTGTCCTCAATAGTATAGTGGTTAGTATCCCCGCCTGTCACGCGGGAGACCGGGGTTCAATTCCCCGTCGGGGAGGAGCAAAATCATTTTCCCTGTAAAGTCTGGTTTCAGAGTGGACATTTCTCTGACAGGCTGCAAACCATGTACAATTACTTGCTGACGAATTTTATGCACCTAGAATAAAAGGGGCACTGCCTACTCAGAAGGCATCTTTTACGCCAACTCCAATGGGCAACCTCAAGTTGAAAAGACTACTTAGCAGAGCGTGGTTTCGATCCACGGACCTCTGGGTTATGGGCCCAGCACGCTTCCACTGCGCCACTCTGCTCTTGCATCTCTAGTCACTCCTAGTTGCCTTTAAACCACAGACTCATAGATGATGCAATACTCATCAATGCCTCACTGCAATGTTTATTGTCGACATAGGGCCTTATTCCCCTTTTAACTACTTCATTCTCTCACCATGATAATTCCCACCCTCTTTCCGTTTTTGTCATGTTCATCTGTTCCCCATGAATGGCAGGAGGCAGATCAAATCTAGCAAGTTAGGCCTTGTGCAATCATCTGTCCTCGATAGTATAGTGGTTAGTATCCCCGCCTGTCACGCGGGAGACCGGGGTTCAATTCCCCGTCGGGGAGGAGCAAAATCATTTTCCCTGTAAAGTCTGGTTTCAGAGTGGACATTTCTCTGACAGGCTGCAAACCATGTACAATTACTTGCTGACGAATTTTATGCACCTAGAATAAAAGGGGCACTGCCTACTCAGAAGGCATCTTTTACGCCAACTCCAATGGGCAACCTCAAGTTGAAAAGACTACTTAGCAGAGCGTGGTTTCGATCCACGGACCTCTGGGTTATGGGCCCAGCACGCTTCCACTGCGCCACTCTGCTCTTGCATCTCTAGTCACTCCTAGTTCCCTTTAAACCACAGACTCATAGATGATGCAATACTCATCAATAGGGACCTTTAGCAACCACGTAAAAGCTCATAAAACGCAGACGTAGCAGTGCTAAAGGTATAGGATACGTCTGCTTTAAATGAGCTACGTCGGGTTTGCTAAAGGTCCCTAATGCCTCACTGCAATGTTTATTGTCGACATAGGGCCTTATTCCCCTTTTAACTACTTCATTCTCTCACCATGATAATTCCCACCCTCTTTCCGTTTTTGTCATGTTCATCTGTTCCCCATGAATGGCAGGAGGCAGATCAAATCTAGCAAGTTAGGCCTTGTGCAATCATCTGTCCTCGATAGTATAGTGGTTAGTATCCCCGCCTGTCACGCGGGAGACCGGGGTTCAATTCCCCGTCGGGGAGGAGCAAAATCATTTTCCCTGTAAAGTCTGGTTTCAGAGTGGACATTTCTCTGACAGGCTGCAAACCATGTACAATTACTTGCTGACGAATTTTATGCACCTAGAATAAAAGGGGCACTGCCTACTCAGAAGGCATCTTTTACGCCAACTCCAATGGGCAACCTCAAGTTGAAAAGACTACTTAGCAGAGCGTGGTTTCGATCCACGGACCTCTGGGTTATGGGCCCAGCACGCTTCCACTGCGCCACTCTGCTCTTGCATCTCTAGTCACTCCTAGTTGCCTTTAAACCACAGACTCATAGATGATGCAATACTCATCAATGCCTCACTGCAATGTTTATTGTCGACATAGGGCCTTATTCCCCTTTTAACTACTTCATTCTCTCACCATGATAATTCCCACCCTCTTTCCGTTTTTGTCATGTTCATCTGTTCCCCATGAATGGCAGGAGGCAGATCAAATCTAGCAAGTTAGGCCTTGTGCAATCATCTGTCCTCGATAGTATAGTGGTTAGTATCCCCGCCTGTCACGCGGGAGACCGGGGTTCAATTCCCCGTCGGGGAGGAGCAAAATCATTTTCCCTGTAAAGTCTGGTTTCAGAGTGGACATTTCTCTGACAGGCTGCAAACCATGTACAATTACTTGCTGACGAATTTTATGCACCTAGAATAAAAGGGGCACTGCCTACTCAGAAGGCATCTTTTACGCCAACTCCAATGGGCAACCTCAAGTTGAAAAGACTACTTAGCAGAGCGTGGTTTCGATCCACGGACCTCTGGGTTATGGGCCCAGCACGCTTCCACTGCGCCACTCTGCTCTTGCATCTCTAGTCACTCCTAGTTGCCTTTAAACCACAGACTCATAGATGATGCAATACTCATCAATGCCTCACTGCAATGTTTATTGTCGACATAGGGCCTTATTCCCCTTTTAACTACTTCATTCTCTCACCATGATAATTCCCACCCTCTTTCCGTTTTTGTCATGTTCATCTGTTCCCCATGAATGGCAGGAGGCAGATCAAATCTAGCAAGTTAGGCCTTGTGCAATCATCTGTCCTCGATAGTATAGTGGTTAGTATCCCCGCCTGTCACGCGGGAGACCGGGGTTCAATTCCCCGTCGGGGAGGAGCAAAATCATTTTCCCTGTAAAGTCTGGTTTCAGAGTGGACATTTCTCTGACAGGCTGCAAACCATGTACAATTACTTGCTGACGAATTTTATGCACCTAGAATAAAAGGGGCACTGCCTACTCAGAAGGCATCTTTTACGCCAACTCCAATGGGCAACCTCAAGTTGAAAAGACTACTTAGCAGAGCGTGGTTTCGATCCACGGACCTCTGGGTTATGGGCCCAGCACGCTTCCACTGCGCCACTCTGCTCTTGCATCTCTAGTCACTCCTAGTTGCCTTTAAACCACAGACTCATAGATGATGCAATACTCATCAATGCCTCACTGCAATGTTTATTGTCGACATAGGGCCTTATTCCCCTTTTAACTACTTCATTCTCTCACCATGATAATTCCCACCCTCTTTCCGTTTTTGTCATGTTCATCTGTTCCCCATGAATGGCAGGAGGCAGATCAAATCTAGCAAGTTAGGCCTTGTGCAATCATCTGTCCTCGATAGTATAGTGGTTAGTATCCCCGCCTGTCACGCGGGAGACCGGGGTTCAATTCCCCGTCGGGGAGGAGCAAAATCATTTTCCCTGTAAAGTCTGGTTTCAGAGTGGACATTTCTCTGACAGGCTGCAAACCATGTACAATTACTTGCTGACGAATTTTATGCACCTAGAATAAAAGGGGCACTGCCTACTCAGAAGGCATCTTTTACGCCAACTCCAATGGGCAACCTCAAGTTGAAAAGACTACTTAGCAGAGCGTGGTTTCGATCCACGGACCTCTGGGTTATGGGCCCAGCACGCTTCCACTGTGCCACTCTGCTCTTGCATCTCTAGTCACTCCTAGTTGCCTTTAAACCACAGACTCATAGATGATGCAATACTCATCAATGCCTCACTGCAATGTTTATTGTCGACATAGGGCCTTATTCCCCTTTTAACTACTTCATTCTCTCACCATGATAATTCCCACCCTCTTTCCGTTTTTGTCATGTTCATCTGTTCCCCATGAATGGCAGGAGGCAGATCAAATCTAGCAAGTTAGGCCTTGTGCAATCATCTGTCCTCGATAGTATAGTGGTTAGTATCCCCGCCTGTCACGCGGGAGACCGGGGTTCAATTCCCCGTCGGGGAGGAGCAAAATCATTTTCCCTGTAAAGTCTGGTTTCAGAGTGGACATTTCTCTGACAGGCTGCAAACCATGTACAATTACTTGCTGACGAATTTTATGCACCTAGAATAAAAGGGGCACTGCCTACTCAGAAGGCATCTTTTACGCCAACTCCAATGGGCAACCTCAAGTTGAAAAGACTACTTAGCAGAGCGTGGTTTCGATCCACGGACCTCTGGGTTATGGGCCCAGCACGCTTCCACTGCGCCACTCTGCTCTTGCATCTCTAGTCACTCCTAGTTGCCTTTAAACCACAGACTCATAGATGATGCAATACTCATCAATGCCTCACTGCAATGTTTATTGTCGACATAGGGCCTTATTCCCCTTTTAACTACTTCATTCTCTCACCATGATAATTCCCACCCTCTTTCCGTTTTTGTCATGTTCATCTGTTCCCCATGAATGGCAGGAGGCAGATCAAATCTAGCAAGTTAGGCCTCGTGCAATCATCTGTCCTCGATAGTATAGTGGTTAATAGGGACCTTTAGCAACCACGTAAAAGCTCATTAAACGCAGACGTAGCCTATCCCTTTAGCACTACTACGTCTGCGTTTAATGAGCTACGTCGGGTTTGCTAAAGGTCCCTAGTATCCCCGCCTGTCACGCGGGAGACCGGGGTTCAATTCCCCGTCGGGGAGGAGCAAAATCATTTTCCCTGTAAAGTCTGGTTTCAGAGTGGACATTTCTCTGACAGGCTGCAAACCATGTACAATTACTTGCTGACGAATTTTATGCACCTAGAATAAAAGGGGCACTGCCTACTCAGAAGGCATCTTTTACGCCAACTCCAATGGGCAACCTCAAGTTGAAAAGACTACTTAGCAGAGCGTGGTTTCGATCCACGGACCTCTGGGTTATGGGCCCAGCACGCTTCCACTGCGCCACTCTGCTCTTGCATCTCTAGTCACTCCTAGTTGCCTTTAAACCACAGACTCATAGATGATGCAATACTCATCAATGCCTCACTGCAATGTTTATTGTCGACATAGGGCCTTATTCCCCTTTTAACTACTTCATTCTCTCACCATGATAATTCCCACCCTCTTTCCGTTTTTGTCATGTTCATCTGTTCCCCATGAATGGCAGGAGGCAGATCAAATCTAGCAAGTTAGGCCTTGTGCAATCATCTGTCCTCGATAGTATAGTGGTTAGTATCCCCGCCTGTCACGCGGGAGACCGGGGTTCAATTCCCCGTCGGGGAGGAGCAAAATCATTTTCCCTGTAAAGTCTGGTTTCAGAGTGGACATTTCTCTGACAGGCTGCAAACCATGTACAATTACTTGCTGACGAATTTTATGCACCTAGAATAAAAGGGGCACTGCCTACTCAGAAGGCATCTTTTACGCCAACTCCAATGGGCAACCTCAAGTTGAAAAGACTACTTAGCAGAGCGTGGTTTCGATCCACGGACCTCTGGGTTATGGGCCCAGCACGCTTCCACTGCGCCACTCTGCTCTTGCATCTCTAGTCACTCCTAGTTGCCTTTAAACCACAGACTCATAGATGATGCAATACTCATCAATGCCTCACTGCAATGTTTATTGTCGACATAGGGCCTTATTCCCCTTTTAACTACTTCATTCTCTCACCATGATAATTCCCACCCTCTTTCTGTTTTTGTCATGTTCATCTGTTCCCCATGAATGGCAGGAGGCAGATCAAATCTAGCAAGTTAGGCCTTGTGCAATCATCTGTCCTCGATAGTATAGTGGTTAGTATCCCCGCCTGTCACGCGGGAGACCGGGGTTCAATTCCCCGTCGGGGAGGAGCAAAATCATTTTCCCTGTAAAGTCTGGTTTCAGAGTGGACATTTCTCTGACAGGCTGCAAACCATGTACAATTACTTGCTGACGAATTTTATGCACCTAGAATAAAAGGGGCACTGCCTACTCAGAAGGCATCTTTTACGCCAACTCCAATGGGCAACCTCAAGTTGAAAAGACTACTTAGCAGAGCGTGGTTTCGATCCACGGACCTCTGGGTTATGGGCCCAGCACGCTTCCACTGCGCCACTCTGCTCTTGCATCTCTAGTCACTCCTAGTTGCCTTTAAACCACAGACTCATAGATGATGCAATACTCATCAATGCCTCACTGCAATGTTTATTGTCGACATAGGGCCTTATTCCCCTTTTAACTACTTCATTCTCTCACCATGATAATTCCCACCCTCTTTCCGTTTTTGTCATGTTCATCTGTTCCCCATGAATGGCAGGAGGCAGATCAAATCTAGCAAGTTAGGCCTTGTGCAATCATCTGTCCTCGATAGTAGGGACCTTTAGCAACCACGTAAAAGCTCAATAAACGCAGACGTAGCAGTGCTGAAAGGATAGGATACGTCTGCGTTAAATGACCTACGTAGGGTTTGCTAAAGGTCCCTAGTATAGTGGTTAGTATCCCCGCCTGTCACGCGGGAGACCGGGGTTCAATTCCCCGTCGGGGAGGAGCAAAATCATTTTCCCTGTAAAGTCTGGTTTCAGAGTGGACATTTCTCTGACAGGCTGCAAACCATGTACAATTACTTGCTGACGAATTTTATGCACCTAGAATAAAAGGGGCACTGCCTACTCAGAAGGCATCTTTTACGCCAACTCCAATGGGCAACCTCAAGTTGAAAAGACTACTTAGCAGAGCGTGGTTTCGATCCACGGACCTCTGGGTTATGGGCCCAGCACGCTTCCACTGCGCCACTCTGCTCTTGCATCTCTAGTCACTCCTAGTTGCCTTTAAACCACAGACTCATAGATGATGCAATACTCATCAATGCCTCACTGCAATGTTTATCGTCGACATAGGGCCTTATTCCCCTTTTAACTACTTCATTCTCTCACCATGATAATTCCCACCCTCTTTCCGTTTTTGTCATGTTCATCTGTTCCCCATGAATGGCAGGAGGCAGATCAAATCTAGCAAGTTAGGCCTTGTGCAATCGTCTGTCCTCGATAGTATAGTGGTTAGTATCCCCGCCTGTCACGCGGGAGACCGGGGTTCAATTCCCCGTCGGGGAGGAGCAAAATCATTTTCCCTGTAAAGTCTGGTTTCAGAGTGGACATTTCTCTGACAGGCTGCAAACCATGTACAATTACTTGCTGACGAATTTTATGCACCTAGAATAAAAGGGGCACTGCCTACTCAGAAGGCATCTTTTACGCCAACTCCAATGGGCAACCTCAAGTTAAAAAGACTACTTAGCAGAGCGTGGTTTCGATCCACGGACCTCTGGGTTATGGGCCCAGCACGCTTCCACTGCGCCACTCTGCTCTTGCATCTCTAGTCACTCCTAGTTGCCTTTAAACCACAGACTCATAGATGATGCAATACTCATCAATGCCTCACTGCAATGTTTATTGTCGACATAGGGCCTTATTCCCCTTTTAACTACTTCATTCTCTCACCATGATAATTCCCACCCTCTTTCCGTTTTTGTCATGTTCATCTGTTCCCCATGAATGGCAGGAGGCAGATCAAATCTAGCAAGTTAGGCCTTGTGCAATCGTCTGTCCTCGATAGTATAGTGGTTAGTATCCCCGCCTGTCACGCGGGAGACCGGGGTTCAATTCCCCGTCGGGGAGGAGCAAAATCATTTTCCCTGTAAAGTCTGGTTTCAGAGTGGACATTTCTCTGACAGGCTGCAAACCATGTACAATAGGGACCTTTAGCAACCACGTAAAAGCTCAATAAACCCAGACGTAGCAGTGCTGAAAGGATAGGATACGTCTGCGTTAAATGACCTACGTAGGGTTTGCTAAAGGTCCCTACTTACTTGCTGACGAATTTTATGCACCTAGAATAAAAGGGGCACTGCCTACTCAGAAGGCATCTTTTACGCCAACTCCAATGGGCAACCTCAAGTTGAAAAGACTACTTAGCAGAGCGTGGTTTCGATCCACGGACCTCTGGGTTATGGGCCCAGCACGCTTCCACTGCGCCACTCTGCTCTTGCATCTCTAGTCACTCCTAGTTGCCTTTAAACCACAGACTCATAGATGATGCAATACTCATCAATGCCTCACTGCAATGTTTATTGTCGACATAGGGCCTTATTCCCCTTTTAACTACTTCATTCTCTCACCATGATAATTCCCACCCTCTTTCCGTTTTTGTCATGTTCATCTGTTCCCCATGAATGGCAGGAGGCAGATCAAATCTAGCAAGTTAGGCCTTGTGCAATCATCTGTCCTCGATAGTATAGTGGTTAGTATCCCCGCCTGTCACGCGGGAGACCGGGGTTCAATTCCCCGTCGGGGAGGAGCAAAATCATTTTCCCTGTAAAGTCTGGTTTCAGAGTGGACATTTCTCTGACAGGCTGCAAACCATGTACAATTACTTGCTGACGAATTTTATGCACCTAGAATAAAAGGGGCACTGCCTACTCAGAAGGCATCTTTTACGCCAACTCCAATGGGCAACCTCAAGTTGAAAAGACTACTTAGCAGAGCGTGGTTTCGATCCACGGACCTCTGGGTTATGGGCCCAGCACGCTTCCACTGCGCCACTCTGCTCTTGCATCTCTAGTCACTCCTAGTTGCCTTTAAACCACAGACTCATAGATGATGCAATACTCATCAATGCCTCACTGCAATGTTTATTGTCGACATAGGGCCTTATTCCCCTTTTAACTACTTCATTCTCTCACCATGATAATAGGGACCTTTAGCAAACCCGATGTAGCTCATTAAACGCAGACGTAGTAGTGCTAAAGAGATAGGCTACGTCTGCGTTTAATGAGCTTTTACGTGGTTGCTAAAGCTCCCTATTTCCCACCCTCTTTCCGTTTTTGTCATGTTCATCTGTTCCCCATGAATGGCAGGAGGCAGATCAAATCTAGCAAGTTAGGCCTTGTGCAATCATCTGTCCTCGATAGTATAGTGGTTAGTATCCCCGCCTGTCACGCGGGAGACCGGGGTTCAATTCCCCGTCGGGGAGGAGCAAAATCATTTTCCCTGTAAAGTCTGGTTTCAGAGTGGACATTTCTCTGACAGGCTGCAAACCATGTACAATTACTTGCTGACGAATTTTATGCACCTAGAATAAAAGGGGCACTGCCTACTCAGAAGGCATCTTTTACGCCAACTCCAATGGGCAACCTCAAGTTGAAAAGACTACTTAGCAGAGCGTGGTTTCGATCCACGGACCTCTGGGTTATGGGCCCAGCACGCTTCCACTGCGCCACTCTGCTCTTGCATCTCTAGTCACTCCTAGTTGCCTTTAAACCACAGACTCATAGATGATGCAATACTCATCAATGCCTCACTGCAATGTTTATTGTCGACATAGGGCCTTATTCCCCTTTTAACTACTTCATTCTCTCACCATGATAATTCCCACCCTCTTTCCGTTTTTGTCATGTTCATCTGGTCTCCATGAATGGCAGGAGGCAGATCAAATCTAGCAAGTTAGGCCTTGTGCAATCATCTGTCCTCGATAGTATAGTGGTTAGTATCCCCGCCTGTCACGCGGGAGACCGGGGTTCAATTCCCCGTCGGGGAGGAGCAAAATCATTTTCCCTGTAAAGTCTGGTTTCAGAGTGGACATTTCTCTGACAGGCTGCAAACCATGTACAATTACTTGCTGACGAATTTTATGCACCTAAAATAAAAGGGGCACTGCCTACTCAGAAGGCATCTTTTACGCCAACTCCAATGGGCAACCTCAAGTTGAAAAGACTACTTAGCAGAGCGTGGTTTCGATCCACGGACCTCTGGGTTATGGGCCCAGCACGCTTCCACTGCGCCACTCTGCTCTTGCATCTCTAGTCACTCCTAGTTGCCTTTAAACCACAGACTCATAGATGATGCAATACTCATCAATGCCTCACTGCAATGTTTATTGTCGACATAGGGCCTTATTCCCCCTTTAACTACTTCATTCTATCACCATGATAATTCCCACCCTCTTTCCGTTTTTGTCATGTTCATCTGTTCCCCATGAATGGCAGGAGGCAGATCAAATCTAGCAAGTTAGGCCTTGTGCAATCATCTGTCCTCGATAGTATAGTGGTTGGTAGGGACCTTTAGCAACCACGTAAAAGCTCATTAAACGCAGACGTAGCCTATCCCTTTATCACTACTACGTCTGCGTTTAATGAGCTACGTCGGGTTTGCTAAAGGTCCCTAGTATCCCCGCCTGTCACGCGGGAGACCGGGGTTCAATTCCCCGTCGGGGAGGAGCAAAATCATTTTCCCTGTAAAGTCTGGTTTCAGAGTGGACATTTCTCTGACAGGCTGCAAACCATGTACAATTACTTGCTGACGAATTTTATGCACCTAGAATAAAAGGGGCACTGCCTACTCAGAAGGCATCTTTTACGCCAACTCCAATGGGCAACCTCAAGTTGAAAAGACTACTTAGCAGAGCGTGGTTTCGATCCACGGACCTCTGGGTTATGGGCCCAGCACGCTTCCACTGCGCCACTCTGCTCTTGCATCTCTAGTCACTCCTAGTTGCCTTTAAACCACAGACTCATAGATGATGCAATACTCATCAATGCCTCACTGCAATGTTTATTGTCGACATAGGGCCTTATTCCCCTTTTAACTACTTCATTCTCTCACCATGATAATTCCCACCCTCTTTCCGTTTTTGTCATGTTCATCTGTTCCCCATGAATGGCAGGAGGCAGATCAAATCTAGCAAGTTAGGCCTTGTGCAATCATCTGTCCTCGATAGTATAGTGGTTAGTATCCCCGCCTGTCACGCGGGAGACCGGGGTTCAATTCCCCGTCGGGGAGGAGCAAAATCATTTTCCCTGTAAAGTCTGGTTTCAGAGTGGACATTTCTCTGACAGGCTGCAAACCATGTACAATTACTTGCTGACGAATTTTATGCACCTAGAATAAAAGGGGCACTGCCTACTCAGAAGGCATCTTTTACGCCAACTCCAATGGGCAACCTCAAGTTGAAAAGACTACTTAGCAGAGCGTGGTTTCGATCCACGGACCTCTGGGTTATGGGCCCAGCACGCTTCCACTGCGCCACTCTGCTCTTGCATCTCTAGTCACTCCTAGTTGCCTTTAAACCACAGACTCATAGATGATGCAATACTCATCAATGCCTCACTGCAATGTTTATTGTCGACATAGGGCCTTATTCCCCTTTTAACTACTTCATTCTCTCACCATGATAATTCCCACCCTCTTTCCGTTTTTGTCATGTTCATCTGTTCCCCATGAATGGCAGGAGGCAGATCAAATCTAGCAAGTTAGGCCTTGTGCAATCATCTGTCCTCGATAGTATAGTGGTTAGTATCCCCGCCTGTCACGCGGGAGACCGGGGTTCAATTCCCCGTCGGGGAGGAGCAAAATCATTTTCCCTGTAAAGTCTGGTTTCAGAGTGGACATTTCTCTGACAGGCTGCAAACCATGTACAATTACTTGCTGACGAATTTTATGCACCTAGAATAAAAGGGGCACTGCCTACTCAGAAGGCATCTTTTACGCCAACTCCAATGGGCAACCTCAAGTTGAAAAGACTACTTAGCAGAGCGTGGTTTCGATCCACGGACCTCTGGGTTATGGGCCCAGCACGCTTCCACTGCTCCACTCTGCTCTTGCATCTCTAGTCACTCCTAGTTGCCTTTAAACCACAGACTCATAGATGATGCAATACTCATCAATGCCTCACTGCAATGTTTATTGTCGACATAGGGCCTTATTCCCCTTTTAACTACTTCATTCTCTCACCATGATAATTCCCACCCTCTTTCCGTTTTTGTCATGTTCATCTGTTCCCCATGAATGGCAGGAGGCAGATCAAATCTAGCAAGTTAGGCCTTGTGCAATCATCTGTCCTCGATAGTATAGTGGTTAGTATCCCCGCCTGTCACGCGGGAGACCGGGGTTCAATTCCCCGTCGGGGAGGAGCAAAATCATTTTCCCTGTAAAGTCTGGTTTCAGAGTGGACATTTCTCTGACAGGCTGCAAACCATGTACAATTACTTGCTGACGAATTTTATGCACCTAGAATAAAAGGGGCACTGCCTACTCAGAAGGCATCTTTTACGCCAACTCCAATGGGCAACCTCAAGTTGAAAAGACTACTTAGCAGAGCGTGGTTTCGATCCACGGACCTCTGGGTTATGGGCCCAGCACGCTTCCACTGCGCCACTCTGCTCTTGCATCTCTAGTCACTCCTAGTTGCCTTTAAACCACAGACTCATAGATGATGCAATACTCATCAATGCCTCACTGCAATGTTTATTGTCGACATAGGGCCTTATTCCCCTTTTAACTACTTCATTCTCTCACCATGATAATTCCCACCCTCTTTCCGTTTTTGTCATGTTCATCTGTTCCCCATGAATGGCAGGAGGCAGATCAAATCTAGCAAGTTAGGCCTTGTGCAATCATCTGTCCTCGATAGTATAGTGGTTAGTATCCCCGCCTGTCACGCGGGAGACCGGGGTTCAATTCCCCGTCGGGGAGGAGCAAAATCATTTTCCCTGTAAAGTCTGGTTTCAGAGTGGACATTTCTCTGACAGGCTGCAAACCATGTACAATTACTTGCTGACGAATTTTATGCACCTAGAATAAAAGGGGCACTGCCTACTCAGAAGGCATCTTTTACGCCAACTCCAATGGGCAACCTCAAGTTGAAAAGACTACTTAGCAGAGCGTGGTTTCGATCCACGGACCTCTGGGTTATGGGCCCAGCACGCTTCCACTGCGCCACTCTGCTCTTGCATCTCTAGTCACTCCTAGTTGCCTTTAAACCACAGACTCATAGATGATGCAATACTCATCAATGCCTCACTGCAATGTTTATTGTCGACATAGGGCCTTATTCCCCTTTTAACTACTTCATTCTCTCACCATGATAATTCCCACCCTCTTTCCGTTTTTGTCATGTTCATCTGTTCCCCATGAATGGCAGGAGGCAGATCAAATCTAGCAAGTTAGGCCTTGTGCAATCGTCTGTCCTCGATAGTATAGTGGTTAGTATCCCCGCCTGTCACGTGGGAGACCGGGGTTCAATTCCCCGTCGGGGAGGAGCAAAATCATTTTCCCTGTAAAGTCTGGTTTCAGAGTGGACATTTCTCTGACAGGCTGCAAACCATGTACAATTACTTGCTGACGAATTTTATGCACCTAGAATAAAAGGGGCACTGCCTACTCAGAAGGCATCTTTTACGCCAACTCCAATGGGCAACCTCAAGTTGAAAAGACTACTTAGCAGAGCGTGGTTTCGATCCACGGACCTCTGGGTTATGGGCCCAGCACGCTTCCACTGCGCCACTCTGCTCTTGCATCTCTAGTCACTCCTAGTTGCCTTTAAACCACAGACTCATAGATGATGCAATACTCATCAATGCCTCACTGCAATGTTTATTGTCGACATAGGGCCTTATTCCCCTTTTAACTACTTCATTCTCTCACCATGATAATTCCCACCCTCTTTCCGTTTTTGTCATGTTCATCTGTTCCCCATGAATGGCAGGAGGCAGATCAAATCTAGCAAGTTAGGCCTTGTGCAATCATCTGTCCTCGATAGTATAGTGGTTAGTATCCCCGCCTGTCACGCGGGAGACCGGGGTTCAATTCCCCGTCGGGGAGGAGCAAAATCATTTTCCCTGTAAAGTCTGGTTTCAGAGTGGACATTTCTCTGACAGGCTGCAAACCATGTACAATTACTTGCTGACGAATTTTATGCACCTAGAATAAAAGGGGCACTGCCTACTCAGAAGGCATCTTTTACGCCAACTCCAATGGGCAACCTCAAGTTGAAAAGACTACTTAGCAGAGCGTGGTTTCGATCCACGGACCTCTGGGTTATGGGCCCAGCACGCTTCCACTGCGCCACTCTGCTCTTGCATCTCTAGTCACTCCTAGTTGCCTTTAAACCACAGACTCATAGATGATGCAATACTCATCAATGCCTCACTGCAATGTTTATTGTCGACATAGGGCCTTATTCCCCTTTTAACTACTTCATTCTCTCACCATGATAATTCCCACCCTCTTTCCGTTTTTGTCATGTTCATCTGTTCCCCATGAATGGCAGGAGGCAGATCAAATCTAGCAAGTTAGGCCTTGTGCAATCGTCTGTCCTCGATAGTATAGTGGTTAGTATCCCCGCCTGTCACGCGGGAGACCGGGGTTCAATTCCCCGTCGGGGAGGAGCAAAATCATTTTCCCTGTAAAGTCTGGTTTCAGAGTGGACATTTCTCTGACAGGCTGCAAACCATGTACAATTACTTGCTGACGAATTTTATGCACCTAGAATAAAAGGGGCACTGCCTACTCAGAAGGCATCTTTTACGCCAACTCCAATGGGCAACCTCAAGTTGAAAAGACTACTTAGCAGAGCGTGGTTTCGATCCACGGACCTCTGGGTTATGGGCCCAGCACGCTTCCACTGCGCCACTCTGCTCTTGCATCTCTAGTCACTCCTAGTTGCCTTTAAACCACAGACTCATAGATGATGCAATACTCATCAATGCCTCACTGCAATGTTTATTGTCGACATAGGGCCTTATTCCCCTTTTAACTACTTCATTCTCTCACCATGATAATTCCCACCCTCTTTCCGTTTTTGTCATGTTCATCTGTTCCCCATGAATGGCAGGAGGCAGATCAAATCTAGCAAGTTAGGCCTTGTGCAATCATCTGTCCTCGATAGTATAGTGGTTAGTATCCCCGCCTGTCACGCGGGAGACCGGGGTTCAATTCCCCGTCGGGGAGGAGCAAAATCATTTTCCCTGTAAAGTCTGGTTTCAGAGTGGACATTTCTCTGACAGGCTGCAAACCATGTACAATTACTTGCTGACGAATTTTATGCACCTAGAATAAAAGGGGCACTGCCTACTCAGAAGGCATCTTTTACGCCAACTCCAATGGGCAACCTCAAGTTGAAAAGACTACTTAGCAGAGCGTGGTTTCGATCCACGGACCTCTGGGTTATGGGCCCAGCACGCTTCCACTGCGCCACTCTGCTCTTGCATCTCTAGTCACTCCTAGTTGCCTTTAAACCACAGACTCATAGATGATGCAATACTCATCAATGCCTCACTGCAATGTTTATTGTCGACATAGGGCCTTATTCCCCTTTTAACTACTTCATTCTCTCACCATGATAATTCCCACCCTCTTTCCGTTTTTGTCATGTTCATCTGTTCCCCATGAATGGCAGGAGGCAGATCAAATCTAGCAAGTTAGGCCTTGTGCAATCATCTGTCCTCGATAGTATAGTGGTTAGTATCCCCGCCTGTCACGCGGGAGACCGGGGTTCAATTCCCCGTCGGGGAGGAGCAAAATCATTTTCCCTGTAAAGTCTGGTTTCAGAGTGGACATTTCTCTGACAGGCTGCAAACCATGTACAATTACTTGCTGACGAATTTTATGCACCTAGAATAAAAGGGGCACTGCCTACTCAGAAGGCATCTTTTACGCCAACTCCAATGGGCAACCTCAAGTTGAAAAGACTACTTAGCAGAGCGTGGTTTCGATCCACGGACCTCTGGGTTATGGGCCCAGCACGCTTCCACTGCGCCACTCTGCTCTTGCATCTCTAGTCACTCCTAGTTGCCTTTAAACCACAGACTCATAGATGATGCAATACTCATCAATGCCTCACTGCAATGTATATTGTCGACATAGGGCCTTATTCCCCTTTTAACTACTTCATTCTCTCACCATGATAATTCCCACCCTCTTTCCGTTTTTGTCATGTTCATCTGTTCCCCATGAATGGCAGGAGGCAGATCAAATCTAGCAAGTTAGGCCTTGTGCAATCATCTGTCCTCGATAGTATAGTGGTTAGTATCCCCGCCTGTCACGCGGGAGACCGGGGTTCAATTCCCCGTCGGGGAGGAGCAAAATCATTTTCCCTGTAAAGTCTGGTTTCAGAGTGGACATTTCTCTGACAGGCTGCAAACCATGTACAATTACTTGCTGACGAATTTTATGCACCTAGAATAAAAGGGGCACTGCCTACTCAGAAGGCATCTTTTATGCCAACTCCAATGGGCAACCTCAAGTTGAAAAGACTACTTAGCAGAGCGTGGTTTCGATCCACGGACCTCTGGGTTATGGGCCCAGCACGCTTCCACTGCGCCACTCTGCTCTTGCATCTCTAGTCACTCCTAGTTGCCTTTAAACCACAGACTCATAGATGATGCAATACTCATCAATGCCTCACTGCAATGTTTATTGTCGACATAGGGCCTTATTCCCCTTTTAACTACTTCATTCTCTCACCATGATAATTCCCACCCTCTTTCCGTTTTTGTCATGTTCATCTGTTCCCCATGAATGGCAGGAGGCAGATCAAATCTAGCAAGTTAGGCCTTGTGCAATCATCTGTCCTCGATAGTATAGTGGTTAGTATCCCCGCCTGTCACGCGGGAGACCGGGGTTCAATTCCCCGTCGGGGAGGAGCAAAATCATTTTCCCTGTAAAGTCTGGTTTCAGAGTGGACATTTCTCTGACAGGCTGCAAACCATGTACAATTACTTGCTGACGAATTTTATGCACCTAGAATAAAAGGGGCACTGCCTACTCAGAAGGCATCTTTTACGCCAACTCCAATGGGCAACCTCAAGTTGAAAAGACTACTTAGCAGAGCGTGGTTTCGATCCACGGACCTCTGGGTTATGGGCCCAGCACGCTTCCACTGCGCCACTCTGCTCTTGCATCTCTAGTCACTCCTAGTTGCCTTTAAACCACAGACTCATAGATGATGCAATACTCATCAATGCCTCACTGCAATGTTTATTGTCGACATAGGGCCTTATTCCCCTTTTAACTACTTCATTCTCTCACCATGATAATTCCCACCCTCTTTCCGTTTTTGTCATGTTCATCTGTTCCCCATGAATGGCAGGAGGCAGATCAAATCTAGCAAGTTAGGCCTTGTGCAATCATCTGTCCTCGATAGTATAGTGGTTAGTATCCCCGCCTGTCACGCGGGAGACCGGGGTTCAATTCCCCGTCGGGGAGGAGCAAAATCATTTTCCCTGTAAAGTCTGGTTTCAGAGTGGACATTTCTCTGACAGGCTGCAAACCATGTACAATTACTTGCTGACGAATTTTATGCACCTAGAATAAAAGGGGCACTGCCTACTCAGAAGGCATCTTTTACGCCAACTCCAATGGGCAACCTCAAGTTGAAAAGACTACTTAGCAGAGCGTGGTTTCGATCCACGGACCTCTGGGTTATGGGCCCAGCACGCTTCCACTGCGCCACTCTGCTCTTGCATCTCTAGTCACTCCTAGTTGCCTTTAAACCACAGACTCATAGATGATGCAATACTCATCAATGCCTCACTGCAATGTTTATTGTCGACATAGGGCCTTATTCCCCTTTTAACTACTTCATTCTCTCACCATGATAATTCCCACCCTCTTTCCGTTTTTGTCATGTTCATCTGTTCCCCATGAATGGCAGGAGGCAGATCAAATCTAGCAAGTTAGGCCTTGTGCAATCATCTGTCCTCGATAGTATAGTGGTTAGTATCCCCGCCTGTCACGCGGGAGACCGGGGTTCAATTCCCCGTCGGGGAGGAGCAAAATCATTTTCCCTGTAAAGTCTGGTTTCAGAGTGGACATTTCTCTGACAGGCTGCAAACCATGTACAATTACTTGCTGACGAATTTTATGCACCTAGAATAAAAGGGGCACTGCCTACTCAGAAGGCATCTTTTACGCCAACTCCAATGGGCAACCTCAAGTTGAAAAGACTACTTAGCAGAGCGTGGTTTCGATCCACGGACCTCTGGGTTATGGGCCCAGCACGCTTCCACTGCGCCACTCTGCTCTTGCATCTCTAGTCACTCCTAGTTGCCTTTAAACCACAGACTCATAGATGATGCAATACTCATCAATGCCTCACTGCAATGTTTATTGTCGACATAGGGCCTTATTCCCCTTTTAACTACTTCATTCTCTCACCATGATAATTCCCACCCTCTTTCCGTTTTTGTCATGTTCATCTGTTCCCCATGAATGGCAGGAGGCAGATCAAATCTAGCAAGTTAGGCCTTGTGCAATCGTCTGTCCTCGATAGTAGGGACCTTTAGCAAACCCGACGTAGCTCATTAAACGCAGACGTAGTAGTACTAAAGGGATAGGCTACGTCTGCGTTTAATGAGCTTTTACGTGGTTGCTAAAGGTCCCTAGTATAGTGGTTAGTATCCCCGCCTGTCACGCGGGAGACCGGGGTTCAATTCCCCGTCGGGGAGGAGCAAAATCATTTTCCCTGTAAAGTCTGGTTTCAGAGTGGACATTTCTCTGACAGGCTGCAAACCATGTACAATTACTTGCTGACGAATTTTATGCACCTAGAATAAAAGGGGCACTGCCTACTCAGAAGGCATCTTTTACGCCAACTCCAATGGGCAACCTCAAGTTGAAAAGACTACTTAGCAGAGCGTGGTTTCGATCCACGGACCTCTGGGTTATGGGCCCAGCACGCTTCCACTGCGCCACTCTGCTCTTGCATCTCTAGTCACTCCTAGTTGCCTTTAAACCACAGACTCATAGATGATGCAATACTCATCAATGCCTCACTGCAATGTTTATTGTCGACATAGGGCCTTATTCCCCTTTTAACTACTTCATTCTCTCACCATGATAATTCCCACCCTCTTTCCGTTTTTGTCATGTTCATCTGTTCCCCATGAATGGCAGGAGGCAGATCAAATCTAGCAAGTTAGGCCTTGTGCAATCATCTGTCCTCGATAGTATAGTGGTTAGTATCCCCGCCTGTCACGCGGGAGACCGGGGTTCAATTCCCCGTCGGGGAGGAGCAAAATCATTTTCCCTGTAAAGTCTGGTTTCAGAGTGGACATTTCTCTGACAGGCTGCAAACCATGTACAATTACTTGCTGACGAATTTTATGCACCTAGAATAAAAGGGGCACTGCCTACTCAGAAGGCATCTTTTACGCCAACTCCAATGGGCAACCTCAAGTTGAAAAGACTACTTAGCAGAGCGTGGTTTCGATCCACGGACCTCTGGGTTATGGGCCCAGCACGCTTCCACTGTGCCACTCTGCTCTTGCATCTCTAGTCACTCCTAGTTGCCTTTAAACCACAGACTCATAGATGATGCAATACTCATCAATGCCTTGGTGCAATGTTTATTGTCGACATAGGGCCTTATTCCCCTTTTAACTACTTCATTCTCTCACCATGATAATTCCCACCCTCTTTCCGTTTTTGTCATGTTCATCTGTTCCCCATGAATGGCAGGAGGCAGATCAAATCTAGCAAGTTAGGCCTTGTGCAATCATCTGTCCTCGATAGTATAGTGGTTAGTATCCCCGCCTGTCACGCGGGAGACCGGGGTTCAATTCCCCGTCGGGGAGGAACAAAATCATTTTCCCTGTAAAGTCTGGTTTCAGAGTGGACATTTCTCTGACAGGCTGCAAACCATGTACAATTACTTGCTGACGAATTTTATGCACCTAGAATAAAAGGGGCACTGCCTACTCAGAAGGCATCTTTTACGCCAACTCCAATGGGCAACCTCAAGTTGAAAAGACTACTTAGCAGAGCGTGGTTTCGATCCACGGACCTCTGGGTTATGGGCCCAGCACGCTTCCACTGCGCCACTCTGCTCTTGCATCTCTAGTCACTCCTAGTTGCCTTTAAACCACAGACTCATAGATGATGCAATACTCATCAATGCCTCACTGCAATGTTTATTGTCGACATAGGGCCTTATTCCCCTTTTAACTACTTCATTCTCTCACCATGATAATAGGGACCTTTAGCAACCACGTAAAAGCTCAATAAACGTAGACGTAGCCTATCCCTTTAGCACTACTGCGTCTGCGTTTAATGAGCTACGTCGGGTTTGCTAAAGGTCCCTAATTCCCACCCTCTTTCCGTTTTTGTCATGTTCATCTGTTCCCCATGAATGGCAGGAGGCAGATCAAATCTAGCAAGTTAGGCCTTGTGCAATCATCTGTCCTCGATAGTATAGTGGTTAGTATCCCCGCCTGTCACGCGGGAGACCGGGGTTCAATTCCCCGTCGGGGAGGAGCAAAATCATTTTCCCTGTAAAGTCTGGTTTCAGAGTGGACATTTCTCTGACAGGCTGCAAACCATGTACAATTACTTGCTGACGAGTTTTATGCACCTAGAATAAAAGGGGCACTGCCTACTCAGAAGGCATCTTTTACGCCAACTCCAATGGGCAACCTCAAGTTGAAAAGACTACTTAGCAGAGCGTGGTTTCGATCCACGGACCTCTGGGTTATGGGCCCAGCACGCTTCCACTGCGCCACTCTGCTCTTGCATCTCTAGTCACTCCTAGTTGCCTTTAAACCACAGACTCATAGATGATGCAATACTCATCAATGCCTCACTGCAATGTTTATTGTCGACATAGGGCCTTATTCCCCTTTTAACTACTTCATTCTCTCACCATGATAATTCCCACCCTCTTTCCGTTTTTGTCATGTTCATCTGTTCCCCATGAATGGCAGGAGGCAGATCAAATCTAGCAAGTTAGGCCTTGTGCAATCATCTGTCCTCGATAGTATAGTGGTTAGTATCCCCGCCTGTCACGCGGGAGACCGGGGTTCAATTCCCCGTCGGGGAGGAGCAAAATCATTTTCCCTGTAAAGTCTGGTTTCAGAGTGGACATTTCTCTGACAGGCTGCAAACCATGTACAATTACTTGCTGACGAATTTTATGCACCTAGAATAAAAGGGGCACTGCCTACTCAGAAGGCATCTTTTACGCCAACTCCAATGGGCAACCTCAAGTTGAAAAGACTACTTAGCAGAGCGTGGTTTCGATCCACGGACCTCTGGGTTATGGGCCCAGCACGCTTCCACTGCGCCACTCTGCTCTTGCATCTCTAGTCACTCCTAGTTGCCTTTAAACCACAGACTCATAGATGATGCAATACTCATCAATGCCTCACTGCAATGTTTATTGTCGACATAGGGCCTTATTCCCCTTTTAACTACTTCATTCTCTCACCATGATAATTCCCACCCTCTTTCCGTTTTTGTCATGTTCATCTGTTCCCCATGAATGGCAGGAGGCAGATCAAATCTAGCAAGTTAGGCCTTGTGCAATCATCTGTCCTCGATAGTATAGTGGTTAGTATCCCCGCCTGTCACGCGGGAGACCGGGGTTCAATTCCCCGTCGGGGAGGAGCAAAATCATTTTCCCTGTAAAGTCTGGTTTCAGAGTGGACATTTCTCTGACAGGCTGCAAACCATGTACAATTACTTGCTGACGAATTTTATGCACCTAGAATAAAAGGGGCACTGCCTACTCAGAAGGCATCTTTTACGCCAACTCCAATGGGCAACCTCAAGTTGAAAAGACTACTTAGCAGAGCGTGGTTTCGATCCACGGACCTCTGGGTTATGGGCCCAGCACGCTTCCACTGCGCCACTCTGCTCTTGCATCTCTAGTCACTCCTAGTTGCCTTTAAACCACAGACTCATAGATGATGCAATACTCATCAATGCCTCACTGCAATGTTTATTGTCGACATAGGGCCTTATTCCCCTTTTAACTACTTCATTCTCTCACCATGATAATAGGGACCTTTAGCAACCACGTAAAAGCTCAATAAACGTAGACGTAGCCTATCCCTTTAGCACTACTGCGTCTGCGTTTAATGAGCTACGTCGGGTTTGCTAAAGGTCCCTAATTCCCACCCTCTTTCCGTTTTTGTCATGTTCATCTGTTCCCCATGAATGGCAGGAGGCAGATCAAATCTAGCAAGTTAGGCCTTGTGCAATCATCTGTCCTCGATAGTATAGTGGTTAGTATCCCCGCCTGTCACGCGGGAGACCGGGGTTCAATTCCCCGTCGGGGAGGAGCAAAATCATTTTCCCTGTAAAGTCTGGTTTCAGAGTGGACATTTCTCTGACAGGCTGCAAACCATGTACAATTACTTGCTGACGAGTTTTATGCACCTAGAATAAAAGGGGCACTGCCTACTCAGAAGGCATCTTTTACGCCAACTCCAATGGGCAACCTCAAGTTGAAAAGACTACTTAGCAGAGCGTGGTTTCGATCCACGGACCTCTGGGTTATGGGCCCAGCACGCTTCCACTGCGCCACTCTGCTCTTGCATCTCTAGTCACTCCTAGTTGCCTTTAAACCACAGACTCATAGATGATGCAATACTCATCAATGCCTCACTGCAATGTTTATTGTCGACATAGGGCCTTATTCCCCTTTTAACTACTTCATTCTCTCACCATGATAATTCCCACCCTCTTTCCGTTTTTGTCATGTTCATCTGTTCCCCATGAATGGCAGGAGGCAGATCAAATCTAGCAAGTTAGGCCTTGTGCAATCATCTGTCCTCGATAGTATAGTGGTTAGTATCCCCGCCTGTCACGCGGGAGACCGGGGTTCAATTCCCCGTCGGGGAGGAGCAAAATCATTTTCCCTGTAAAGTCTGGTTTCAGAGTGGACATTTCTCTGACAGGCTGCAAACCATGTACAATTACTTGCTGACGCATTTTATGCACCTAGAATAAAAGGGGCACTGCCTACTCAGAAGGCATCTTTTACGCCAACTCCAATGGGCAACCTCAAGTTGAAAAGACTACTTAGCAGAGCGTGGTTTCGATCCACGGACCTCTGGGTTATGGGCCCAGCACGCTTCCACTGCGCCACTCTGCTCTTGCATCTCTAGTCACTCCTAGTTGCCTTTAAACCACAGACTCATAGATGATGCAATACTCATCAATGCCTCACTGCAATGTTTATTGTTGACATAGGGCCTTATTCCCCTTTTAACTACTTCATTCTCTCACCATGATAATTCCCACCCTCTTTCCGTTTTTGTCATGTTCATCTGTTCCCCATGAATGGCAGGAGGCAGATCAAATCTAGCAAGTTAGGCCTTGTGCAATCGTCTGTCCTCGATAGTATAGTGGTTGTAGCTCATTAAACGCAGACCTAGTAGTGCCAAAGGGATAGGCTACGTCTACGTTTAATGAGCTTTTACGTGGTTGCTAAAGGTCCCTAGTATCCCCGCCTGTCACGCGGGAGACCGGGGTTCAATTCCCCGTCGGGGAGGAGCAAAATCATTTTCCCTGTAAAGTCTGGTTTCAGAGTGGACATTTCTCTGACAGGCTGCAAACCATGTACAATTACTTGCTGACGAATTTTATGCACCTAGAATAAAAGGGGCACTGCCTACTCAGAAGGCATCTTTTACGCCAACTCCAATGGGCAACCTCAAGTTGAAAAGACTACTTAGCAGAGCGTGGTTTCGATCCACGGACCTCTGGGTTATGGGCCCAGCACGCTTCCACTGCGCCACTCTGCTCTTGCATCTCTAGTCACTCCTAGTTGCCTTTAAACCACAGACTCATAGATGATGCAATACTCATCAATGCCTCACTGCAATGTTTATTGTCGACATAGGGCCTTATTCCCCTTTTAACTACTTCATTCTCTCACCATGATAATTCCCACCCTCTTTCCGTTTTTGTCATGTTCATCTGTTCCCCATGAATGGCAGGAGGCAGATCAAATCTAGCAAGTTAGGCCTTGTGCAATCATCTGTCCTCGATAGTATAGTGGTTAGTATCCCCGCCTGTCACGCGGGAGACCGGGGTTCAATTCCCCGTCGGGGAGGAGCAAAATCATTTTCCCTGTAAAGTCTGGTTTCAGAGTGGACATTTCTCTGACAGGCTGCAAACCATGTACAATTACTTGCTGACGAATCTTATGCACCTAGAATAAAAGGGGCACTGCCTACTCAGAAGGCATCTTTTACGCCAACTCCAATGGGCAACCTCAAGTTGAAAAGACTACTTAGCAGAGCGTGGTTTCGATCCACGGACCTCTGGGTTATGGGCCCAGCACGCTTCCACTGCGCCACTCTGCTCTTGCATCTCTAGTCACTCCTAGTTGCCTTTAAACCACAGACTCATAGATGATGCAATACTCATCAATGCCTCACTGCAATGTTTATTGTCGACATAGGGCCTTATTCCCCTTTTAACTACTTCATTCTCTCACCATGATAATTCCCACCCTCTTTCCGTTTTTGTCATGTTCATCTGTTCCCCATGAATGGCAGGAGGCAGATCAAATCTAGCAAGTTAGGCCTTGTGCAATCATCTGTCCTCGATAGTATAGTGGTTAGTATCCCCGCCTGTCACGCGGGAGACCGGGGTTCAATTCCCCGTCGGGGAGGAGCAAAATCATTTTCCCTGTAAAGTCTGGTTTCAGAGTGGACATTTCTCTGACAGGCTGCAAACCATGTACAATTACCTGCTGACGAATTTTATGCACCTAGAATAAAAGGGGCACTGCCTACTCAGAAGGCATCTTTTACGCCAACTCCAATGGGCAACCTCAAGTTGAAAAGACTACTTAGCAGAGCGTGGTTTCGATCCACGGACCTCTGGGTTATGGGCCCAGCACGCTTCCACTGCGCCACTCTGCTCTTGCATCTCTAGTCACTCCTAGTTGCCTTTAAACCACAGACTCATAGATGATGCAATACTCATCAATGCCTCACTGCAATGTTTATTGTCGACATAGGGCCTTATTCCCCTTTTAACTACTTCATTCTCTCACCATGATAATTCCCACCCTCTTTCCGTTTTTGTCATGTTCATCTGTTCCCCATGAATGGCAGGAGGCAGATCAAATCTAGCAAGTTAGGCCTTGTGCAATCATCTGTCCTCGATAGTATAGTGGTTAGTATCCCCGCCTGTCACGCGGGAGACCGGGGTTCAATTCCCCGTCGGGGAGGAGCAAAATCATTTTCCCTGTAAAGTCTGGTTTCAGAGTGGACATTTCTCTGACAGGCTGCAAACCATGTACAATTACTTGCTGACGCATTTTATGCACCTAGAATAAAAGGGGCACTGCCTACTCAGAAGGCATCTTTTACGCCAACTCCAATGGGCAACCTCAAGTTGAAAAGACTACTTAGCAGAGCGTGGTTTCGATCCACGGACCTCTGGGTTATGGGCCCAGCACGCTTCCACTGCGCCACTCTGCTCTTGCATCTCTAGTCACTCCTAGTTGCCTTTAAACCACAGACTCATAGATGATGCAATACTCATCAATGCCTCACTGCAATGTTTATTGTCGACATAGGGCTTTATTCCCCCTTTAACTACTTCATTCTCTCACCATGATAATTCCCACCCTCTTTCCGTTTTTGTCATGTTCATCTGTTCCCCATGAATGGCAGGAGGCAGATCAAATCTAGCAAGTTAGGCCTTGTGCAATCATCTGTCCTCGATAGTATAGTGGTTAGTATCCCCGCCTGTCACGCGGGAGACCGGGGTTCAATTCCCCGTCGGGGAGGAGCAAAATCATTTTCCCTGTAAAGTCTGGTTTCAGAGTGGACATTTCTCTGACAGGCTGCAAACCATGTACAATTACTTGCTGACGAATTTTATGCACCTAGAATAAAAGGGGCACTGCCTACTCAGAAGGCATCTTTTACGCCAACTCCAATGGGCAACCTCAAGTTGAAAAGACTACTTAGCAGAGCGTGGTTTCGATCCACGGACCTCTGGGTTATGGGCCCAGCACGCTTCCACTGCGCCACTCTGCTCTTGCATCTCTAGTCACTCCTAGTTGCCTTTAAACCACAGACTCATAGATGATGCAATACTCATCAATGCCTCACTGCAATGTTTATTGTCGACATAGGGCCTTATTCCCCTTTTAACTACTTCATTCTCTCACCATGATAATTCCCACCCTCTTTCCGTTTTTGTCATGTTCATCTGTTCCCCATGAATGGCAGGAGGCAGATCAAATCTAGCAAGTTAGGCCTTGTGCAATCATCTGTCCTCGATAGTATAGTGGTTAGTATCCCCGCCTGTCACGCGGGACACCGGGGTTCAATTCCCCGTCGGGGAGGAGCAAAATCATTTTCCCTGTAAAGTCTGGTTTCAGAGTGGACATTTCTCTGACAGGCTGCAAACCATGTACAATTACTTGCTGACGAATTTTATGCACCTAGAATAAAAGGGGCACTGCCTACTCAGAAGGCATCTTTTACGCCAACTCCAATGGGCAACCTCAAGTTGAAAAGACTACTTAGCAGAGCGTGGTTTCGATCCACGGACCTCTGGGTTATGGGCCCAGCACGCTTCCACTGCGCCACTCTGCTCTTGCATCTCTAGTCACTCCTAGTTGCCTTTAAACCACAGACTCATAGATGATGCAATACTCATCAATGCCTCACTGCAATGTTTATTGTCGACATAGGGCCTTATTCCCCTTTTAACTACTTCATTCTCTCACCATGATAATTCCCACCCTCTTTCCGTTTTTGTCATGTTCATCTGTTCCCCATGAATGGCAGGAGGCAGATCAAATCTAGCAAGTTAGGCCTTGTGCAATCATCTGTCCTCGATAGTATTGTGGTTAGTATCCCCGCCTGTCACGCGGGAGACCGGGGTTCAATTCCCCGTCGGGGAGGAGCAAAATCATTTTCCCTGTAAAGTCTGGTTTCAGAGTGGACATTTCTCTGACAGGCTGCAAACCATGTACAATTACTTGCTGACGAATTTTATGCACCTAGAATAAAAGGGGCACTGCCTACTCAGAAGGCATCTTTTACGCCAACTCCAATGGGCAACCTCAAGTTGAAAAGACTACTTAGCAGAGCGTGGTTTCGATCCACGGACCTCTGGGTTATGGGCCCAGCACGCTTCCACTGTGCCACTCTGCTCTTGCATCTCTAGTCACTCCTAGTTGCCTTTAAACCACAGACTCATAGATGATGCAATACTCATCAATGCCTCACTGCAATGTTTATTGTCGACATAGGGCCTTATTCCCCTTTTAACTACTTCATTCTCTCACCATGATAATTCCCACCCTCTTTCCGTTTTTGTCATGTTCATCTGTTCCCCATGAATGGCAGGAGGCAGATCAAATCTAGCAAGTTAGGCCTTGTGCAATCATCTGTCCTCGATAGTATAGTGGTTAGTATCCCCGCCTGTCACGCGGGACACCAGGGTTCAATTCCCCGTCGGGGAGGAGCAAAATCATTTTCCCTGTAAAGTCTGGTTTCAGAGTGGACATTTCTCTGACAGGCTGCAAACCATGTACAATTACTTGCTGACGAATTTTATGCACCTAGAATAAAAGGGGCACTGCCTACTCAGAAGGCATCTTTTACGCCAACTCCAATGGGCAACCTCAAGTTGAAAAGACTACTTAGCAGAGCGTGGTTTCGATCCACGGACCTCTGGGTTATGGGCCCAGCACGCTTCCACTGCGCCACTCTGCTCTTGCATCTCTAGTCACTCCTAGTTGCCTTTAAACCACAGACTCATAGATGATGCAATACTCATCAATGCCTCACTGCAATGTTTATTGTCGACATAGGGCCTTATTCCCCTTTTAACTACTTCATTCTTTCACCATGATAATTCCCACCCTCTTTCCGTTTTTGTCATGTTCATCTGTTCCCCATGAATGGCAGGAGGCAGATCAAATCTAGCAAGTTAGGCCTTGTGCAATCATCTGTCCTCGATAGTATAGTGGTTAGTATCCCCGCCTGTCACGCGGGAGACCGGGTTTCAATTCCCCGTCGGGGAGGAGCAAAATCATTTTCCCTGTAAAGTCTGGTTTCAGAGTGGACATTTCTCTGACAGGCTGCAAACCATGTACAATTACTTGCTGACGAATTTTATGCACCTAGAATAAAAGGGGCACTGCCTACTCAGAAGGCATCTTTTACGCCAACTCCAATGGGCAACCTCAAGTTGAAAAGACTACTTAGCAGAGCGTGGTTTCGATCCACGGACCTCTGGGTTATGGGCCCAGCACGCTTCCACTGCGCCACTCTGCTCTTGCATCTCTAGTCACTCCTAGTTGCCTTTAAACCACAGACTCATAGATGATGCAATACTCATCAATGCCTCACTGCAATGTTTATTGTCGACATAGGGCCTTATTCCCCTTTTAACTACTTCATTCTCTCACCATGATAATTCCCACCCTCTTTCCGTTTTTGTCATGTTCATCTGTTCCCCATGAATGGCAGGAGGCAGATCAAATCTAGCAAGTTAGGCCTTGTGCAATCATCTGTCCTCGATAGTATAGTGGTTAGTATCCCCGCCTGTCACGCGGGACACCGGGGTTCAATTCCCCGTCGGGGAGGAGCAAAATCATTTTCCCTGTAAAGTCTGGTTTCAGAGTGGACATTTCTCTGACAGGCTGCAAACCATGTACAATTACTTGCTGACGAATTTTATGCACCTAGAATAAAAGGGGCACTGCCTACTCAGAAGGCATCTTTTACGCCAACTCCAATGGGCAACCTCAAGTTGAAAAGACTACTTAGCAGAGCGTGGTTTCGATCCACGGACCTCTGGGTTATGGGCCCAGCACGCTTCCACTGCGCCACTCTGCTCTTGCATCTCTAGTCACTCCTAGTTGCCTTTAAACCACAGACTCATAGATGATGCAATACTCATCAATGCCTCACTGCAATGTTTATTGTCGACATAGGGCCTTATTCCCCTTTTAACTACTTCATTCTCTCACCATGATAATTCCCACCCTCTTTCCGTTTTTGTCATGTTCATCTGTTCCCCATGAATGGCAGGAGGCAGATCAAATCTAGCAAGTTAGGCCTTGTGCAATCATCTGTCCTCGATAGTATAGTGGTTAGTATCCCCGCCTGTCACGCGGGACACCGGGGTTCAATTCCCCGTCGGGGAGGAGCAAAATCATTTTCCCTGTAAAGTCTGGTTTCAGAGTGGACATTTCTCTGACAGGCTGCAAACCATGTACAATTACTTGCTGACGAATTTTATGCACCTAGAATAAAAGGGGCACTGCCTACTCAGAAGGCATCTTTTACGCCAACTCCAATGGGCAACCTCAAGTTGAAAAGACTACTTAGCAGAGCGTGGTTTCGATCCACGGACCTCTGGGTTATGGGCCCAGCACGCTTCCACTGCGCCACTCTGCTCTTGCATCTCTAGTCACTCCTAGTTGCCTTTAAACCACAGACTCATAGATGATGCAATACTCATCAATGCCTCACTGCAATGTTTATTGTCGACATAGGGCCTTATTCCCCTTTTAACTACTTCATTCTCTCACCATGATAATTCCCACCCTCTTTCCGTTTTTGTCATGTTCATCTGTTCCCCATGAATGGCAGGAGGCAGATCAAATCTAGCAAGTTAGGCCTTGTGCAATCATCTGTCCTCGATAGTATAGTGGTTAGTATCCCCGCCTGTCACGCGGGACACCGGGGTTCAATTCCCCGTCGGGGAGGAGCAAAATCATTTTCCCTGTAAAGTCTGGTTTCAGAGTGGACATTTCTCTGACAGGCTGCAAACCATGTACAATTACTTGCTGACGAATTTTATGCACCTAGAATAAAAGGGGCACTGCCTACTCAGAAGGCATCTTTTACGCCAACTCCAATGGGCAACCTCAAGTTGAAAAGACTACTTAGCAGAGCGTGGTTTCGATCCACGGACCTCTGGGTTATGGGCCCAGCACGCTTCCACTGCGCCACTCTGCTCTTGCATCTCTAGTCACTCCTAGTTGCCTTTAAACCACAGACTCATAGATGATGCAATACTCATCAATGCCTCACTGCAATGTTTATTGTCGACATAGGGCCTTATTCCCCTTTTAACTACTTCATTCTCTCACCATGATAATTCCCACCCTCTTTCCGTTTTTGTCATGTTCATCTGTTCCCCATGAATGGCAGGAGGCAGATCAAATCTAGCAAGTTAGGCCTTGTGCAATCATCTGTCCTCGATAGTATAGTGGTTAGTGTCCCCGCCTGTCACGCGGGAGACCGGGGTTCAATTCCCCGTCGGGGAGGAGCAAAATCATTTTCCCTGTAAAGTCTGGTTTCAGAGTGGACATTTCTCTGACAGGCTGCAAACCATGTACAATTACTTGCTGACGAATCTTATGCACCTAGAATAAAAGGGGCACTGCCTACTCAGAAGGCATCTTTTACGCCAACTCCAATGGGCAACCTCAAGTTGAAAAGACTACTTAGCAGAGCGTGGTTTCGATCCACGGACCTCTGGGTTATGGGCCCAGCACGCTTCCACTGCGCCACTCTGCTCTTGCATCTCTAGTCACTCCTAGTTGCCTTTAAACCACAGACTCATAGATGATGCAATACTCATCAATGCCTCACTGCAATGTTTATTGTCGACATAGGGCCTTATTTCCCTTTTAACTACTTCATTCTCTCACCATGATAATTCCCACCCTCTTTCCGTTTTTGTCATGTTCATCTGTTCCCCATGAATGGCAGGAGGCAGATCAAATCTAGCAAGTTAGGCCTTGTGCAATCATCTGTCCTCGATAGTATAGTGGTTAGTATCCCCGCCTGTCACGCGGGACACCGGGGTTCAATTCCCCGTCGGGGAGGAGCAAAATCATTTTCCCTGTAAAGTCTGGTTTCAGAGTGGACATTTCTCTGACAGGCTGCAAACCATGTACAATTACTTGCTGACGAATTTTATGCACCTAGAATAAAAGGGGCACTGCCTACTCAGAAGGCATCTTTTACGCCAACTCCAATGGGCAACCTCAAGTTGAAAAGACTACTTAGCAGAGCGTGGTTTCGATCCACGGACCTCTGGGTTATGGGCCCAGCACGCTTCCACTGCGCCACTCTGCTCTTGCATCTCTAGTCACTCCTAGTTGCCTTTAAACCACAGACTCATAGATGATGCAATACTCATCAATGCCTCACTGCAATGTTTATTGTCGACATAGGGCCTTATTCCCCTTTTAACTACTTCATTCTCTCACCATGATAATTCCCACCCTCTTTCCGTTTTTGTCATGTTCATCTGTTCCCCATGAATGGCAGGAGGCAGATCAAATCTAGCAAGTTAGGCCTTGTGCAATCATCTGTCCTCGATAGTATAGTGGTTAGTATCCCCGCCTGTCACGCGGGACACCGGGGTTCAATTCCCCGTCGGGGAGGAGCAAAATCATTTTCCCTGTAAAGTCTGGTTTCAGAGTGGACATTTCTCTGACAGGCTGCAAACCATGTACAATTACTTGCTGACGAATTTTATGCACCTAGAATAAAAGGGGCACTGCCTACTCAGAAGGCATCTTTTACGCCAACTCCAATGGGCAACCTCAAGTTGAAAAGACTACTTAGCAGAGCGTGGTTTCGATCCACGGACCTCTGGGTTATGGGCCCAGCACGCTTCCACTGCGCCACTCTGCTCTTGCATCTCTAGTCACTCCTAGTTGCCTTTAAACCACAGACTCATAGATGATGCAATACTCATCAATGCCTCACTGCAATGTTTATTGTCGACATAGGGCCTTATTCCCCTTTTAACTACTTCATTCTCTCACCATGATAATTCCCACCCTCTTTCCGTTTTTGTCATGTTCATCTGTTCCCCATGAATGGCAGGAGGCAGATCAAATCTAGCAAGTTAGGCCTTGTGCAATCATCTGTCCTCGATAGTATAGTGGTTAGTATCCCCGCCTGTCACGCGGGAGACCGGGGTTCAATTCCCCGTCGGGGAGGAGCAAAATCATTTTCCCTGTAAAGTCTGGTTTCAGAGTGGACATTTCTCTGACAGGCTGCAAACCATGTACAATTACTTGCTGACGAATTTTATGCACCTAGAATAAAAGGGGCACTGCCTACTCAGAAGGCATCTTTTACGCCAACTCCAATGGGCAACCTCAAGTTGAAAAGACTACTTAGCAGAGCGTGGTTTCGATCCACGGACCTCTGGGTTATGGGCCCAGCACGCTTCCACTGCGCCACTCTGCTCTTGCATCTCTAGTCACTCCTAGTTGCCTTTAAACCACAGACTCATAGATGATGCAATACTCATCAATGCCTCACTGCAATGTTTATTGTCGACATAGGGCCTTATTTCCCTTTTAACTACTTCATTCTCTCACCATGATAATTCCCACCCTTTTTCCGTTTTTGTCATGTTCATCTGTTCCCCATGAATGGCAGGAGGCAGATCAAATCTAGCAAGTTAGGCCTTGTGCAATCATCTGTCCTCAATAGTATAGTGGTTAGTATCCCCGCCTGTCACGCGGGAGACCGGGGTTCAATTCCCCGTCGGGGAGGAGCAAAATCATTTTCCCTGTAAAGTCTGGTTTCAGAGTGGACATTTCTCTGACAGGCTGCAAACCATGTACAATTACTTGCTGACGAGTTTTATGCACCTAGAATAAAAGGGGCACTGCCTACTCAGAAGGCATCTTTTACGCCAACTCCAATGGGCAACCTCAAGTTGAAAAGACTACTTAGCAGAGCGTGGTTTCGATCCACGGACCTCTGGGTTATGGGCCCAGCACGCTTCCACTGCGCCACTCTGCTCTTGCATCTCTAGTCACTCCTAGTTGCCTTTAAACCACAGACTCATAGATGATGCAATACTTAACCAATAATGTATGAATATCACCGAACGCGGCGTGTGTATACTTGAATAACGAACCGAGGTGCGTAGCACCGAGGTTTGTTATTCATGAATACACACCCCAAGTTCGGTGATATTCATATATTATTAGGTTTATTATACGATATTTCCATTCAAATGTCTTTAATTACCTTAAATTCGTCCTAATTTCGCCATTTTGAAGGATTATTGACTGAATATCACTCGTACAGCAGTAGCGCCATGTTGTTTTGACCTCCCACCAACCCTGCTCGCTGATTGGTGGAGCCTGGTGACGTCATAGCCTCAATCTGAGGGAGCATTCATTATTTCAATTGAATCAAAGTACTTTCGCGCCTAAGCTATAAAGAGAAGCCAGCAAGACCAATTGGGTAACAGAAAAAGGAAATTTATTACAAAATGCATACTATACAATGCCAACAAGTATTATATTGAATAACAGTTATATATATATATTATTTGTATGCATTTGTTCCGGGGAATGCATATTACACATCATAATGATTCACTTATAATGGACGTTCACAGTACATTTAGAGAATGTCACATTGTTGAAAATGGCACATTCCTGGGCATTTTTCTCAACCGTAACTACTGTAGATACAGCAGTTTCTGTGTGAGAAATATTCCCACCAGCTAGAGTATTACTCAAGGATCGACGGACATTATCTGGAGTCTTTGAGTAGGACTCAATGCTCGCCTCTGATTTATGCCCAGTAACTGACTTGATGTCTCTTGAGGGTACCCCATTTTCACGTAGGGTTGTGACACACGTTGCTCGTACACAGTGATTGGTGTAAATTTTACTCAATTTAGCAATTTTTGAGATACTTGGCATGAACTTACCTATGGTATTTACCCCAACAACAGACCTAGTATACCATAGGGTGCTCATTTTCCATCCTTTAACCTTAGGCGACTGGAAAAATGCAGGGTTTGAAGGAGTCAGTTTGTTCAGATAGAGCTTTAAAGAAGCCAAAGGACAACGATCAGTGCCATTACCATACATTCTTTGCTTATGCTCATTTGAGTTTTGTGAGAGACCTTGATGATTCTTCTCCATAGGGTTAAATGCTAAAGTAGCATATTCCACCCCCTCACTGTCATTTCTGAAAACAAAGTCCTTCTGCTTCAACTTGTATAAGCCTTCGCGAGCACGGCGGCCAAAATGCAATGAAACCTCATAATACACTTTAAGTTGCAAGGATTTAGGGTTAGCATTAGACAAGGTGCCACTACTGTACATCAATTCTTTATCTGCCTTAGTAATAGGCGTATAACTGGTAGACGTATCAAGCCCAGAAGCCTTATTTTGCTTTATATGGCCCTTTAACACATTGTTCGCCGAGGTAAAAGCAGGATCCACAATAATATTAAAGGTCACATTGAAGGGAGGTTCAACAAGGTGTCTCTGAATGGCTGCCCGGATGCAAACAAGGGAACGTTTCTGGTATTCTTCACCCTCTTTGGTACGGACCTCTGCATAAAAGCGCTTGAGGAGTTGGCAGATCGCTTCTTTTCCATGTAGTTCGAAGTCCTGAGGCTCGTTCACTTCTAGTAGCCATATCTGGAAATAAAATTAAATATTAGGAACATATTTATATGGAAAAAAAATTAAATAAAACTATTTAATTAACACATAAATAACATACGACATAGCAGGTCAATCGTTCTTCCCATACTGTTACATTGACGCTACAAATGCAATTGAAATAATAACCGCTCCCTAGCGAAAAAATTGCATATTCATGTTCCCGCCCATGCTCGGTGGCGCGTCCCTGTACTATGTATAACAAAGTCACCGCGCTGTCAGAGTTGTTTACATTATGGAAATGAATGGATTTTGACATTAATAATTACCTTTAAAGATCTTGATACCCCAAGCAGTCTGCCTATGTGTATTGGCCGCTTTGGCACCCATTTCCAGAGCTGTTACGTCTTCATGTTCGGCAATAGCAAATCGTTTCTTCGCCTTCGGCACCTTGGTAGGTTCTAACGCTATGGGAGGCTCGGCGAAATCTTCCCCCATGTCAAGGGAGCTGGGACGGACAGTTTTTCTCCCGTGCGTCACTATTTTCCCATCCGTCATCAACTGGATTATATATGAAAGCAATGGCTGCTCTTCTACACGAATAATAAACCCTAAGGTCCATTCATTCTCGTGAAGAACGTCAACATATTCGCCGATACGATGAGGAGCCATTTTGCAAGTGATGTGGAACTCTCCAGTGGAGGAGGGGGGAAAAAAATTTGTCACTTCCGGCATGCTCGGTTCGGATCGGGCTGAAATACACATTTTAAAATCTATATTTTCTATACAAAATGGCTAATAAAGGCCATATTTATTGCTGCCAACATGATCAAGGGTATACTAACTACAATGTGTGTGTATTACAGCATTGGATTCTTCGTAGGAGCTACATAAAAAGACTGCATTGGATCTGCACCCACCACAGCGGTCAGTCAACTATTTACTACGATAGCATGTATGGCCAAAATGGCCATGGCCGTAGCGCGTCGGACTTCAAGTCTTGATGTAGCGCCTTCGAGTCTCCATTGAATTAGGAATTTTATGGCAGACGAAATTACCATTCAGAATCGTTCTGATATTCAGAACATAAGAACGATTCTGAATTCCCCATTCAGAATCGTTCTGATATCCAGAATATCAGAACGATTTCACCCCCCCAAGTCTCCTGTATGCACCAATATCAGAACGCGAATATCACCTAAAATGGACGGTGTGCGCCCATATCGTATAATAATCATCAATAGGGACCTTTAGCAAACCCGACGTAGCTCATTAAACGCAGACGTAGTAGTGCTAAAGGGATAGGCTACGTCTACGTTTATTGAGCTTTTACGTGGTTGCTAAAGCTCCCTACTGCCTCACTGCAATGTTTATTGTCGACATAGGGCCTTATTCCCCTTTTAACTACTTCATTCTCTCACCATGATAATTCCCACCCTCTTTCCGTTTTTGTCATGTTCATCTGTTCCCCATGAATGGCAGGAGGCAGATCAAATCTAGCAAGTTAGGCCTTGTGCAATCATCTGTCCTCGATAGTATAGTGGTTAGTATCCCCGCCTGTCACGCGGGAGACCGGGGTTCAATTCCCCGTCGGGGAGGAGCAAAATCATTTTCCCTGTAAAGTCTGGTTTCAGAGTGGACATTTCTCTGACAGGCTGCAAACCATGTACAATTACTTGCTGACGAATTTTATGCACCTAGAATAAAAGGGGCACTGCCTACTCAGAAGGCATCTTTTACGCCAACTCCAATGGGCAACCTCAAGTTGAAAAGACTACTTAGCAGAGCGTGGTTTCGATCCACGGACCTCTGGGTTATGGGCCCAGCACGCTTCCACTGCCCCACTCTGCTCTTGCATCTCTAGTCACTCCTAGTTGCCTTTAAACCACAGACTCATAGATGATGCAATACTCATCAATGCCTCACTGCAATGTTTATTGTCGACATAGGGCCTTATTCCCCTTTTAACTACTTCATTCTCTCACCATGATAATTCCCACCCTCTTTCCGTTTTTGTCATGTTCATCTGTTCCCCATAGATGGCAGGAGGCAGATCAAATCTAGCAAGTTAGGCCTTGTGCAATCATCTGTCCTCGATAGTATAGTGGTTAGTATCCCCGCCTGTCATGCGGGAGACCGGGGTTCAATTCCCCGTCGGGGAGGAGCAAAATCATTTTCCCTGTAAAGTCTGGTTTCAGAGTGGACATTTCTCTGACAGGCTGCAAACCATGTACAATTACTTGCTGACGAATTTTATGCACCTAGAATAAAAGGGGCACTGCCTACTCAGAAGGCATCTTTTACGCCAACTCCAATGGGCAACCTCAAGTTGAAAAGACTACTTAGCAGAGCGTGGTTTCGATCCACGGACCTCTGGGTTATGGGCCCAGCACGCTTCCACTGCGCCACTCTGCTCTTGCATCTCTAGTCACTCCTAGTTGCCTTTAAACCACAGACTCATAGATGATGCAATACTCATCAATGCCTCACTGCAATGTTTATTGTCGACATAGGGCCTTATTCCCCTTTTAACTACTTCATTCTCTCACCATGATAATTCCCACCCTCTTTCCGTTTTTGTCATGTTCATCTGTTCCCCATGAATGGCAGGAGGCAGATCAAATCTAGCAAGTTAGGCCTTGTGCAATCATCTGTCCTCGATAGTATAGTGGTTAGTATCCCCGCCTGTCACGCGGGAGACCGGGTTTCAATTCCCCGTCGGGGAGGAGCAAAATCATTTTCCCTGTAAAGTCTGGTTTCAGAGTGGACATTTCTCTGACAGGCTGCAAACCATGTACAATTACTTGCTGACGAATTTTATGCACCTAGAATAAAAGGGGCACTGCCTACTCAGAAGGCATCTTTTACGCCAACTCCAATGGGCAACCTCAAGTTGAAAAGACTACTTAGCAGAGCGTGGTTTCGATCCACGGACCTCTGGGTTATGGGCCCAGCACGCTTCCACTGCGCCACTCTGCTCTTGCATCTCTAGTCACTCCTAGTTGCCTTTAAACCACAGACTCATAGATGATGCAATACTCATCAATGCCTCACTGCAATGTTTATTGTCGACATAGGGCCTTATTCCCCTTTTAACTACTTCATTCTCTCACCATGATAATTCCCACCCTCTTTCCGTTTTTGTCATGTTCATCTGTTCCCCATAGATGGCAGGAGGCAGATCAAATCTAGCAAGTTAGGCCTTGTGCAATCATCTGTCCTCGATAGTATAGTGGTTAGTATCCCCGCCTGTCACGCGGGAGACCGGGGTTCAATTCCCCGTCGGGGAGGAGCAAAATCATTTTCCCTGTAAAGTCTGGTTTCAGAGTGGACATTTCTCTGACAGGCTGCAAACCATGTACAATTACTTGCTGACGAATCTTATGCACCTAGAATAAAAGGGGCACTGCCTACTCAGAAGGCATCTTTTACGCCAACTCCAATGGGCAACCTCAAGTTGAAAAGACTACTTAGCAGAGCGTGGTTTCGATCCACGGACCTCTGGGTTATGGGCCCAGCACGCTTCCACTGCGCCACTCTGCTCTTGCATCTCTAGTCACTCCTAGTTGCCTTTAAACCACAGACTCATAGATGATGCAATACTCATCAATGCCTCACTGCAATGTTTATTGTCAACATAGGGCCTTATTCCCCTTTTAACTACTTCATTCTCTCACCATGATAATTCCCACCCTCTTTCCGTTTTTGTCATGTTCATCTGTTCCCCATGAATGGCAGGAGGCAGATCAAATCTAGCAAGTTAGGCCTTGTGCAATCATCTGTCCTCGATAGTATAGTAACGCAATAATGGTAGCTCGGGAAAGCACGCGTGAGGTATATCTGGCAATAATGCACGAGCCGAAGGCGAGTGCATTATTAGACAGATATACCTCACAAGTGCTTTCCCGAGCAGCCATTAATGCGTTTATACCACTATTTCTTCAAATATATGAGAATTTAACGTATTAGGCCTACCTGATTTGCCATTTTGTTTACGATGGGCGCTTCGTGAAGAAGACGCCGCGAACGCCATGCTTCTCCCACCCACCCCGGTCAATGTGGATATGTGTTATATAACATCCAAATGTGGCGAAATTAGAGCATGTCAGGGTTATTCCTTCAATCCAGTACATGCTTAGAGCTCCTTGTTGACGATCCCGTGCAGTATTAGACTTTTAATTGGATAAAATCCTCATATTTCGACATTTTGCGAAGGCCGCCAGCCCGGTAAGACTAGTACACAGCAGGAGCGATGTAAAACCAACACGCCAAGTCGAGTGACCAATGCGCCTGATTTCCGCGGTGGCTTCGATCAGCTGATATTCATTTGTAGTGCATTGGTCTCTCGAATGCGCTGTGTTGGTTGCGTCAGTCGGTCACGTGATCTATGTCGTCTCCTTGTTTACTACTGCCGGCGTGTTGGTATCGATCGGAAAATGTGGAAATATGAGGATTTTACACAATTAAAAAGGTAAAGCAGCACGGCATCATCAACAAGGAGCTCAAAACATGTTCTGGATTGAAGGAATAAGCTTGACAATGTCTAATTTGGCCATATTTGGATGTTATTCACTACGTATTTGGTACCGCTGGGAGAATCATGGAGACAAGGTAAGTTAGTATTGGCTTCCCACCAGTCGGCTCTGTGGCCGATGAGGTTAGGCGCTCGCGTTTGGCTTCTGCGGCCGGGGTTCGCATCCCGAACGATTCGGACTAATTTCGTAGCCAAAATGGCTATGCTTACCTTTCATTACCTTGTCAAAATATGTAGAGACGTCTTGGTGTAAAAAATAAATTCTGAGCGTGCGTATATCCTGAGATAACCGAACGGCAAATATCCACTCTCGGCACGGGAAACGCCAGAATCGTGGTATAATGGTTAGTATCCCCGCCTGTCACGAGGGAGACCGGGGTTCAATTCCCCGTCGGGGAGGAGCAAAATCATTTTCCCTGTAAAGTCTGGTTTCAGAGTGGACATTTCTCTGACAGGCTCCAAACCATGTACAATTACTTGCTGACGAATCTTATGCACCTAGAATAAAAGGGGCACTGCCTACTCAGAAGGCATCTTTTACGCCAACTCCAATGGGCAAGCTCAAGTTGAAAAGACTACTTAGCAGAGCGTGGTTTCGATCCACGGACCTCTGGGTTATGGGCCCAGCACGCTTCCACTGCGCCACTCTGCTCTTGCATCTCTAGTCACTCCTAGTTGCCTTTAAACCACAGACTCATAGATGATGCAATACTCATCAATGCCTCACTGCAATGTTTATTGTCGACATAGGGCCTTATTCCCCTTTTAACTACTTCATTCTCTCACCATGATAATTCCCACCCTCTTTCCGTTTTTGTCATGTTCATCTGTTCCCCATGAATGGCAGGAGGCAGATCAAATCTAGCAAGTTAGGCCTTGTGCAATCATCTGTCCTCGATAGTATAGTGGTTAGTATCCCCGCCTGTCACGCGGGAGACCGGGGTTCAATTCCCCGTCGGGGAGGAGCAAAATCATTTTCCCTGTAAAGTCTGGTTTCAGAGTGGACATTTCTCTGACAGGCTGCAAACCATGTACAATTACTTGCTGACGAATTTTGTGCACCTAGAATAAAAGGGGCACTGCCTACTCAGAAGGCATCTTTTACGCCAACTCCAATGGGCAACCTCAAGTTGAAAAGACTACTTAGCAGAGCGTGGTTTCGATCCACGGACCTCTGGGTTATGGGCCCAGCACGCTTCCACTGCGCCACTCTGCTCTTGCATCTCTAGTCACTCCTAGTTGCCTTTAAACCACAGACTCATAGATGATGCAATACTCATCAATGCCTCATTGCAATGTTTATTGTCGACATAGGGCCTTATTCCCCTTTTAACTACTTCATTCTCTCACCATGATAATTCCCACCCTCTTTCCGTTTTTGTCATGTTCATCTGTTCCCCATGAATGGCAGGAGGCAGATCAAATCTAGCAAGTTAGGCCTTGTGCAATCATCTGTCCTCGATAGTATAGTGGTTAGTATCCCCGCCTGTCACGCGGGACACCGGGGTTCAATTCCCCGTCGGGGAGGAGCAAAATCATTTTCCCTGTAAAGTCTGGTTTCAGAGTGGACATTTCTCTGACAGGCTGCAAACCATGTACAATTACTTGCTGACAAATCTTATGCACCTAGAATAAAAGGGGCACTGCCTACTCAGAAGGCATCTTTTACGCCAACTCCAATGGGCAACCTCAAGTTGAAAAGACTACTTAGCAGAGCGTGGTTTCGATCCACGGACCTCTGGGTTATGGGCCCAGCACGCTTCCACTGCGCCACTCTGCTCTTGCATCTCTAGTCACTCCTAGTTGCCTTTAAACCACAGACTCATAGATGATGCAATACTCATCAATGCCTCACTGCAATGTTTATTGTCGACATAGGGCCTTATTCCCCTTTTAACTACTTCATTCTCTCACCATGATAATTCCCACCCTCTTTCCGTTTTTGTCATGTTCATCTGTTCCCCATGAATGGCAGGAGGCAGATCAAATCTAGCAAGTTAGGCCTTGTGCAATCATCTGTCCTCGATAGTATAGGTAGACAGGATCGGCTAAAGGGAGTTTGGGTCTTCGGTATCACGTTGAGAATTTTTAAAGTATCAGGCTGAGGCCGTAGGGCCGATGCCTGATACTTTAAAAAATCGATACGTGATACCGAAGACCCAAACTCCCTTTTACCAATCCTGTACTTATTATTAAATGCTTCCTCGGTGAGAAAAAGGACATTTTGTAAGCGTTTACTCACGTATCAAGTGGCAGTGGCCGCCATGTTGGATTTCGGCAAAGGTCATATCCGGTGGTGAAGCGTATCCATTTGGGCCGTGAAGAAAAATAATCCCTTCGCTCACATAGGCTCTTATCGTTAATCCGAAAGTCCATTGTTGACAGTGCTCGATTCAAATGTCTTCCATGTATCGTTTGTACCAATATACTCCATTGAGCAGGTGTAATAAAGCCGTAAAATATAATATAAAATGTTCCTAATCCAAGCGGGCTCGCACGCTTCGTCTTCATGTTTGTCTCGTTTACACCCAAACCCGTGACGTCATCAGTATTTGGGAAGAATCGATCTCCTAGCATAGTATTAGATGTGTATAGCTATTTAACATGGTAAAGTATGTGTTTGGAGAGTGCAGTGGTAGATCCGCGCAAGAACCCGTGACGTCATCACTTTCTGGGACGATGATCGTCTTGAACGAATGGCTTCTTTGTTTTTAACGTTTTGTGAAGTTTGAGAGCCGAAATGAAAGGAATCGTAATAAATATGTTATAATTATAGTATACACGTTAAAATAAAGGATGTTTTCTAGTGCTTGGGCTTGGTTTTAGAGCATATCAAATTGATTAAATCGTTGTATTGGGCCATTTAGAATTTCGTGTCTCGAAGGAACAAATATAAAAATGCCGATCAGCTGATTTGCACATCCGGTATGTTACTCGTAGATATTAAAATTACCGTATCAGATGGGATATTTGGGGCATAAATAGATATTAAAATCAGAAATAATGCAATAAACTAGTGAATTTAACAGAACGAATAACTTTTATTTTGCGTTTTACTCTCTCCCCCACCACCTCAGCACAGACAATAGCAAAATATCTGGTCGGAGAGTGACCGCAAGTAAGGATAACAGTAAAGAAGCCGAAGCCAGTCAACGTATAACGGTAAACGTGTTGAAGTTCAATAGAGATCACATTGTATATAATATCCAGTACGAAGCCAGCATATATTTAGTCCAAAATGGCCACAAATCACAAGGGAACAGGGTGAGATGCAGAATGCAAAATGTCAACGGACATATATGAAAGGCTTAGAAAACTTGGCCGTATCACATGTTGAAACTTGGGCATTTATGCTGGAATTCCAACAAACGGACTATCTAGGAGGCCGATTATTTTTGCCCGTTTTGACTCATGTGCAGCTCGTTGGAGGAGCCATAATGCACATGGAGGTTAAAGGAGCCATTAATAGACACTGTGGCCCCACTGAACATGCCAGAAACAATGTGTCTGGCAAGGGGCATACCACCTCCTATTCCCTGCATGGAGGAAGCATCAATCACCATATCGGGGGCTTTTGTCGGAGGTGCATCTGAAGTGGATTCGACTGTAGGTGGTGCGTTTGAAGATGACGCAACCGGAGATGGTGCGTTGAAACGTGACGTAACTGGAGGTGGTCCGTTTGAACGTGACGGAGCCGGAGATGGTACGTTGGGGCATGACGGAACCGGAGGTGGTGCTTTGGATCGACCGTTAGAACCAGATGGAACTGGACGACTTGCCCTTGAGTCCGAGGAAATGGAACTTGGTACCTCTGAAGTGGAGTCCGCTGCACTTGGGGCCTCCGAAGTTGAGTCGACAGCACTTGGGTCCTCCAAAGGGGAGTCAACCACACTTGGTGAGTCAGATGGGTCGTTGGGCCTCCTAAGGACGGATCGGGCCTCCTCCGTGCAGGTCTTCTTGTGTGGATTCCTGTTCACCAAGATTTCGCAGAGATTGCGTTGTTGTGGCTTGCTGAGCTTACCGTACCTGCTTACGGAATTTATATTCTTGTGCCCGGACAACTGTGCTATGCCCATGGGGTCTATCCCGGCGTGCAAGAGATTGGTGATCATCGTTGAGCGTACAGAGTGAGAGGTGATGTTTAAGTCAGCAGACATCCCGGATCGTTTCTTCACCTCTTTCATGATGTTGCCAATCGCCTGATATGACATGTGGTTTTTGAATTTCGGTGTGGCCTCCTTCCAAGGGTGAGTCATGGACCAAGTAGCTTTGAACTTTGGAGTCAGAAAAAAGTGTGAGTCGGGCTCCTTTTGGGCGGGGCTTCTCTTGGACCGTAGCAGTTTGTACATACGTACGGGACAACGGTCAGCGTCATCGATCATCCACATGTTTGGGTTGAATGCGCGGGGAGGTCCTTTCCCTTTGCGGGTCTTCGACAATCTTTCATTCCAATTTAAGTGCTCATCAGGACCTCCTTCGTCAATCAACTTGAGGTCCTTCCACCTAACACCGGATTGCTCATCGCGACCTCTCCAACCAAACGCGTTGGAGAAATAGAAATACAGAGTGTTCTGTAAGATGCGAGGGGTCGCCCATCCGAAAGCACCTTTCTGCCAAGCGAGCTCTGTGTCTTCATCTGTCAGCGGAACTGACTGATTCGGGAGATTTCCAAAACCCATATCCTTCAATTCCGTTTTCCGGGTTTCCAAAACCCGCTTGAACAAGGCAAAGGTGTCGTCCGATATGATGTTGATGGGATAGTTGTTGTCCCTGCAATATCTGAAAAATATAAGTGATATTAGGATCAGTACAAGTAATCGGACCTCCAAGATAAAATTTACTATACTTGGGCATTCAAAGGATTGTACCGTAGCCGCATGTTGGAGACTTGGCCATAGAACCGTGAGTAATTTGTATTTTTCAATTGCTTGGTTTCAAGTTTAGCACTGTCAGCGCAGCAGTTGTGGGTGAATATTTTGACTTTTTTCAAAATTATTATTTAACATGTTTACAATACATATTTTCCCATTCTCTTTGATACCATGTATCATAAGTATTCCTAGATACAGGATATAGTATAGACATCAATTTTGGTGAGGTAATAAATTAGAAACCATCGTGTGAACCGACGACATTAGGATTGGGAATTTTACCGGTACTTCGACAGCGAGTGACAACTAGACTAAGACTTAGACTGGATTGAATTTGGCAGCGTAAGTGACCTGTAGGAGATTGAAGAATTTGACCATTTAGAGGTTGAATTTTATTATGGGCATCACGTATCACTTAGAAAAGGGTCATATCTAGCTATAAACATCAATTTCACCTTGCGATGCCAGTCCAATAACCCGTGAGGGTATCCGGCTGATGATATTTTTGTTCGTCTGTGGCGGTCTCCATTGTCACGCCTTTGGGCAGTGGCTTCCTCACGCCTAGAATGAACGAGCACATCAGACTCGCCAGTTTTCTTGGTGGAATATCCAGCACATCTCTTTCTTCTTGTAGTTGCTCTCTAAAGTACGTATGTACCTTTCGGAGGACCTAAAAATTAGAAAAATTGATTCAGTATTAGCGATGCTAGCGCAGAAATCCGTGTTTGTATTTAGTAAATTCTCCCTACTTCAAAATTCTCCCTACTTGCACGGCGCTTGGCAAAGAAGCACGTGTTAAATCATAACAAAGACGATCATGGCGACGACAACAACATACGAGTGTGTATTTTAGCTTACCGCTTCAGTTTTCCGGACTGTATTCTTGTTACGTCGTTCCATGCAGTAAATACGATGTCTCTGCTTGTCCTGCTCGTCTAATTGTTCTTGGGAAAGAGTAGGAACATCTCCATTTTGGTCGTTATCGTTGAAGTCGTCTTGAAAGAAATCGTCAAATACGTCAAAAGTGGTGGCATCGTATTCAGCCTGTAGCTCCTCAATCACTTCTTGGACTAATGGCGTGAGTACTGTTCGTTCCAATTGCCACACTAAGTCGCATACTACGCTTCTGTGCTCTTTAGCCTTGTCAATGGCTGTTGCTTTCATGTAGAGATCCATGGTGAATGACAGATTTCAAGTACCGGTAAGAAAAAAGTTGGGAGAATATAGTCTAGGTAGGGAGAATTTACATATATTCATGCGCTGGTGAAGAGGCCGGAAGCCACCTGATACGGTGACCCCTAGAATACTCTGATACAGGCCGAAATTACCGGAAGTGGAGTGATACGAGATCCCTGCTGTAAGTCAATGGCTTCCTATATTTGACAAAACACATTTAATAATAATGGTTAGTATCCCCGCCTGTCACGCGGGAGACCGGGGTTCAATTCCCCGTCGGGGAGGAGCAAAATCATTTTCCCTGTAAAGTCTGGTTTCAGAGTGGACATTTCTCTGACAGGCTGCAAACCATGTACAATTTCTTGCTGACGAATTTTATGCACCTAGAATAAAAGGGGCACTGCCTACTCAGAAGGCATCTTTTACGCCAACTCCAATGGGCAACCTCAAGTTGAAAAGACTACTTAGCAGAGCGTGGTTTCGATCCACGGACCTCTGGGTTATGGGCCCAGCACGCTTCCACTGCGCCACTCTGCTCTTGCATCTCTAGTCACTGCTAGTTGCCTTTAAACCACAGACTCATAGATGATGCAATACTCATCAATGCCTCACTGCAATGTTTATTGTCGACATAGGGCCTTATTCCCCTTTTAACTACTTCATTCTCTCACCATGATAATTCCCACCCTCTTTCCGTTTTTGTCATGTTCATCTGTTCCCCATGAATGGCAGGAGGCAGATCAAATCTAGCAAGTTAGGCCTTGTGCAATCATCTGTCCTCGATAGTATAGTGGTTAGTATCCCCGCCTGTCACGCGGGAGACCGGGGTTCAAAACCTTGTCGGGGAGGAGCAAAATCATTTTCCCTGTAAAGTCTGGTTTCAGAGTGGACATTTCTCTGACAGGCTGCAAACCATGTACAATTACTTGCTGACGAATTTTATGCACCTAGAATAAAAGGGGCACTGCCTACTCAGAAGGCATCTTTTACGCCAACTCCAATGGGCAACCTCAAGTTGAAAAGACTACTTAGCAGAGCGTGGTTTCGATCCACGGACCTCTGGGTTATGGGCCCAGCACGCTTCCACTGCACCACTCTGCTCTTGCATCTCTAGTCACTCCTAGTTGCCTTTAAACCACAGACTCATAGATGATGCAATACTCATCAATGCCTCACTGCAATGTTTATTGTCGACATAGGGCCTTATTCCCCTTTTAACTACTTCATTCTCTCACCATGATAATTCCCACCCTCTTTCCGTTTTTGTCATGTTCATCTGTTCCCCATGAATGGCAGGAGGCAGATCAAATCTAGCAAGTTAGGCCTTGTGCAATCATCTGTCCTCGATAGTATAGTGGTTAGTATCCCCGCCTGTCACGCGGGAGACCGGGGTTCAAAACCTTGTCGGGGAGGAGCAAAATCATTTTCCCTGTAAAGTCTGGTTTCAGAGTGGACATTTCTCTGACAGGCTGCAAACCATGTACAATTACTTGCTGACGAATTTTATGCACCTAGAATAAAAGGGGCACTGCCTACTCAGAAGGCATCTTTTACGCCAACTCCAATGGGCAACCTCAAGTTGAAAAGACTACTTAGCAGAGCGTGGTTTCGATCCACGGACCTCTGGGTTATGGGCCCAGCACGCTTCCACTCCACCACTCTGCTCTTGCATCTCTAGTCACTCCTAGTTGCCTTTAAACCACAGACTCATAGATGATGCAATACTCATCAATGCCTCACTGCAATGTTTATTGTCGACATAGGGCCTTATTCCCCTTTTAACTACTTCATTCTCTCACCATGATAATTCCCACCCTCTTTCCGTTTTTGTCATGTTCATCTGTTCCCCATGAATGGCAGGAGGCAGATCAAATCTAGCAAGTTAGGCCTTGTGCAATCATCTGTCCTCGATAGTATAGTGGTTAGTATCCCCGCCTGTCACGCGGGAGACCGGGGTTCAATTCCCCGTCGGGGAGGAGCAAAATCATTTTCCCTGTAAAGTCTGGTTTCAGAGTGGACATTTCTCTGACAGGCTGCTAACCATGTACAATTACTTGCTGACGAATTTTATGCACCTAGAATAAAAGGGGCACTGCCTACTCAGAAGGCATCTTTTACGCCAACTCCAATGGGCAACCTCAAGTTGAAAAGACTACTTAGCAGAGCGTGGTTTCGATCCACGGACCTCTGGGTTATGGGCCCAGCACACTTCCACTGCGCCACTCTGCTCTTGCATCTCTAGTCACTCCTAGTTGCCTTTAAACCACAGACTCATAGATGATGCAATACTCATCAATGCCTCACTGCAATGTTTATTGTTGACATAGGCCTTATTCCCCTTTTAACTACTTCATTCTCTCACCATGATAATTCCCACCCTCTTTCCGTTTTTGTCATGTTCATCTGTTCCCCATGAATGGCAGGAGGCAGATCAAATCTAGCAAGTTAGGCCTTGTGCAATCATCTGTCCTCGATAGTATAGTGGTTAGTATCCCCGCCTGTCACGCGGGAGACCGGGGTTCAATTCCCCGTCGGGGAGGAGCAAAATCATTTTCCCTGTAAAGTCTGGTTTCAGAGTGGACATTTCTCTGACAGGCTGCAAACCATGTACAATTTCTTGCTGACGAATTTTATGCACCTAGAATAAAAGGGGCACTGCCTACTCAGAAGGCATCTTTTACGCCAACTCCAATGGGCAACCTCAAGTTGAAAAGACTACTTAGCAGAGCGTGGTTTCGATCCACGGACCTCTCGGTTATGGGCCCAGCACGCTTCCACTGCGCCACTCTGCTCTTGCATCTCTAGTCACTGCTAGTTGCCTTTAAACCACAGACTCATAGATGATGCAATACTCATCAATGCCTCACTGCAATGTTTATTGTTGACATAGGCCTTATTCCCCTTTTAACTACTTCATTCTCTCACCATGATATTAGGGACCTTTAGCAAACCCGACGTAGCTCATTTAAAGCAGACGTATCCTATGCCTTAAGCACTGCTACGTCTGCGTTTATTGAGCTTTTACGTGGTTGCTAAAGGTCCCTAATTCCCACCCTCTTTCCGTTTTTGTCATGTTCATCTGTTCCCCATGAATGGCAGGAGGCAGATCAAATCTAGCAAGTTAGGCCTTGTGCAATCATCTGTCCTCGATAGTATAGTGGTTAGTATCCCCGCCTGTCACGCGGGAGACCGGGGTTCAATTCCCCGTCGGGGAGGAGCAAAATCATTTTCCCTGTAAAGTCTGGTTTCAGAGTGGACATTTCTCTGACAGGCTGCAAACCATGTACAATTACTTGCTGACGAATTTTATGCACCTAGAATAAAAGGGGCACTGCCTACTCAGAAGGCATCTTTTACGCCAACTCCAATGGGCAACCTCAAGTTGAAAAGACTACTTAGCAGAGCGTGGTTTCGATCCACGGACCTCTGGGTTATGGGCCCAGCACGCTTCCACTGCGCCACTCTGCTCTTGCATCTCTAGTCACTCCTAGTTGCCTTTAAACCACAGACTCATAGATGATGCAATACTCATCAATGCCTCACTGCAATGTTTATTGTCGACATAGGGCCTTATTCCCCTTTTAACTACTTCATTCTCTCACCATGATAATTCCCACCCTCTTTCCGTTTTTGTCATGTTCATCTGTTCCCCATGAATGGCAGGAGGCAGATCAAATCTAGCAAGTTAGGCCTTGTGCAATCATCTGTCCTCGATAGTATAGTGGTTAGTATCCCCGCCTGTCACGCGGGAGACCGGGGTTCAATTCCCCGTCGGGGAGGAGCAAAATCATTTTCCCTGTAAAGTCTGGTTTCAGAGTGGACATTTCTCTGACAGGCTGCAAACCATGTACAATTACTTGCTGACGAATTTTATGCACCTAGAATAAAAGGGGCACTGCCTACTCAGAAGGCATCTTTTACGCCAACTCCAATGGGCAACCTCAAGTTGAAAAGACTACTTAGCAGAGCGTGGTTTCGATCCACGGACCTCTGGGTTATGGGCCCAGCACGCTTCCACTGCGCCACTCTGCTCTTGCATCTCTAGTCACTCCTAGTTGCCTTTAAACCACAGACTCATAGATGATGCAATACTCATCAATGCCTCACTGCAATGTTTATTGTCGACATAGGGCCTTATTCCCCTTTTAACTACTTCATTCTCTCACCATGATAATTCCCACCCTCTTTCCGTTTTTGTCATGTTCATCTGTTCCCCATGAATGGCAGGAGGCAGATCAAATCTAGCAAGTTAGGCCTTGTGCAGTCATCTGTCCTCGATAGTATAGTGGTTAGTATCCCCGCCTGTCACGCGGGAGACCGGGGTTCAATTCCCCGTCCGGGAGGAGCAAAATCATTTTCCCTGTAAAGTCTGGTTTCAGAGTGGACATTTCTCTGACAGGCTGCAAACCATGTACAATTACTTGCTGACGAATTTTGTGCACCTAGAATAAAAGGGGCACTGCCTTCTCAGAAGGTATCTTTTACGCCAACTCCAATGGGCAACCTCAAGTTGAAAAGACTACTTAGCAGAGCGTGGTTTCGATCCACGGACCTCTGGGTTATGGGCCCAGCACGCTTCCACTGCGCCACTCTGCTCTTGCATCTCTAGTCACTCCTAGTTGCCTTTAAACCACAGACTCATAGATGATGCAATACTCATCAATGCCTCACTGCAATGTTTATTGTCGACATAGGGCCTTATTCCCCTTTTAACTACTTCATTCTCTCACCATGATAATTCCCACCCTCTTTCCGTTTTTGTCATGTTCATCTGTTCCCCATGAATGGCAGGAGGCAGATCAAATCTAGCAAGTTAGGCCTTGTGCAATCATCTGTCCTCGATAGTATAGTGGTTAGTATCCCCGCCTGTCACGCGGGAGACCGGGGTTCAATTCCCCGTCGGGGAGGAGCAAAATCATTTTCCCTGTAAAGTCTGGTTTCAGAGTGGACATTTCTCTGACAGGCTGCAAACCATGTACAATTACTTGCTGACGAATTTTGTGCACCTAGAATAAAAGGGGCACTGCCTACTCAGAAGGCATCTTTTACGCCAACTCCAATGGGCAACCTCAAGTTGAAAAGACTACTTAGCAGAGCGTGGTTTCGATCCATGGACCTCTGGGTTATGGGCCCAGCACGCTTCCACTGCGCCACTCTGCTCTTGCATCTCTAGTCACTCCTAGTTGCCTTTAAACCACAGACTCATAGATGATGCAATACTCATCAATGCCTCACTGCAATGTTTATTGTCGACATAGGGCCTTATTCCCCTTTTAACTACTTCATTCTCTCACCATGATAATTCCCACCCTCTTTCCGTTTTTGTCATGTTCATCTGTTCCCCATGAATGGCAGGAGGCAGATCAAATCTAGCAAATTAGGCCTTGTGCAATCATCTGTCCTCGATAGTATAGTGGTTAGTATCCCCGCCTGTCACGCGGGAGACCGGGGTTCAATTCCCCGTCGGGGAGGAGCAAAATCATTTTCCCTGTAAAGTCTGGTTTCAGAGTGGACATTTCTCTGACAGGCTGCAAACCATGTACAATTACTTGCTGACAAATTTTGTGCACCTAGAATAAAAGGGGCACTGCCTACTCAGAAGGCATCTTTTACGCCAACTCCAATGGGCAACCTCAAGTTGAAAAGACTACTTAGCAGAGCTTAGTTTCGATCCACGGACCTCTGGGTTATGGGCCCAGCACGCTTCCACTGCGCCACTCTGCTCTTGCATCTCTAGTCACTCCTAGTTGCCTTTAAAGCACAGACTCATAGATGATGCAATACTCATCAATGCCTCACTGCAATGTTTATTGTCGACATAGGGCCTTATTCCCCTTTTAACTACTTCATTCTCTCACCATGATAATTCCCACCCTCTTTCCGTTTTTGTCATGTTCATCTGTTCCCCATGAATGGCAGGAGGCAGATCAAATCTAGCAAGTTAGGCCTTGTGCAATCATCTGTCCTCGATAGTATAGTGGTTAGTATCCCCGCCTGTCACGCGGGAGACCGGGGTTCAATTCCCCGTCGGGGAGGAGCAAAATCATTTTCCCTGTAAAGTCTGGTTTCAGAGTGGACATTTCTCTGACAGGCTGCAAACCATGTACAATTACTTGCTGACGAATTTTGTGCACCTAGAATAAAAGGGGCACTGCCTACTCAGAAGGCATCTTTTACGCCAACTCCAATGGGCAACCTCAAGTTGAAAAGACTACTTAGCAGAGCGTGGTTTCGATCCACGGACCTCTGGGTTATGGGCCCAGCACCCTTCCACTGCGCCACTCTGCTCTTGCATCTCTAGTCACTGCTAGTTGCCTTTAAACCACAGACTCATAGATGATGCAATACTCATCAATGCCTCACTGCAATGTTTATTGTCGACATAGGGCCTTATTCCCCTTTTAACTACTTCATTCTCTCACCATGATAATTCCCACCCTCTTTCCGTTTTTGTCATGTTCATCTGTTCCCCATGAATGGCAGGAGGCAGATCAAATCTAGCAAGTTAGGCCTTGTGCAATCATCTGTCCTCGATAGTATAGTGGTTAGTATCCCCGCCTGTCACGCGGGAGACCGGGGTTCAATTCCCCGTCGGGGAGGAGCAAAATCATTTTCCCTGTAAAGTCTGGTTTCAGAGTGGACATTTCTCTGACAGGCTGCAAACCATGTACAATTACTTGCTGACGAATTTTGTGCACCTAGAATAAAAGGGGCACTGCCTACTCAGAAGGCATCTTTTACGCCAACTCCAATGGGCAACCTCAAGTTGAAAAGACTACTTAGCAGAGCGTGGTTTCGATCCACGGACCTCTGGGTTATGGGCCCAGCACGCTTCCACTGCGCCACTCTGCTCTTGCATCTCTAGTCACTGCTAGTTGCCTTTAAACCACAGACTCATAGATGATGCAATACTCATCAATGCCTCACTGCAATGTTTATTGTCGACATAGGGCCTTATTCCCCTTTTAACTACTTCATTCTCTCACCATGATAATTCCCACCCTCTTTCCGTTTTTGTCATGTTCATCTGTTCCCCATGAATGGCAAGAGGCAGATCAAATCTAGCAAGTTAGGCCTTGTGCAATCATCTGTCCTCGATAGTATAGTGGTTAGTATCCCCGCCTGTCACGCGGGAGACCGGGGTTCAATTCCCCGTCGGGGAGGAGCAAAATCATTTTCCCTGTAAAGTCTGGTTTCAGAGTGGACATTTCTCTGACAGGCTGCAAACCATGTACAATTACTTGCTGACGAATTTTGTGCACCTAGAATAAAAGGGGCACTGCCTACTCAGAAGGCATCTTTTACGCCAACTCCAATGGGCAACCTCAAGTTGAAAAGACTACTTAGCAGAGCTTAGTTTCGATCCACGGACCTCTGGGTTATGGGCCCAGCACGCTTCCACTGCGCCACTCTGCTCTTGCATCTCTAGTCACTCCTAGTTGCCTTTAAACCACAGACTCATAGATGATGCAATACTCATCAATGCCTCACTGCAATGTTTATTGTCGACATAGGGCCTTATTCCCCTTTTAACTACTTCATTCTCTCACCATGATAATTCCCACCCTCTTTCCGTTTTTGTCATGTTCATCTGTTCCCCATGAATGGCAGGAGGCAGATCAAATCTAGCAAGTTAGGCCTTGTGCAATCATCTGTCCTCGATAGTATAGTGGTTAGTATCCCCGCCTGTCACGCGGGAGACCGGGGTTCAATTCCCCGTCGGGGAGGAGCAAAATCATTTTCCCTGTAAAGTCTGGTTTCAGAGTGGACATTTCTCTGACAGGCTGCAAACCATGTACAATTACTTGCTGACGAATTTTGTGCACCTAGAATAAAAGGGGCACTGCCTACTCAGAAGGCATCTTTTACGCCAACTCCAATGGGCAACCTCAAGTTGAAAAGACTACTTAGCAGAGCGTGGTTTCGATCCACGGACCTCTGGGTTATGGGCCCAGCACGCTTCCACTGCGCCACTCTGCTCTTGCATCTCTAGTCACTGCTAGTTGCCTTTAAACCACAGACTCATAGATGATGCAATACTCATCAATGCCTCACTGCAATGTTTATTGTCGACATAGGGCCTTATTCCCCTTTTAACTACTTCATTCTCTCACCATGATAATTCCCACCCTCTTTCCGTTTTTGTCATGTTCATCTGTTCCCCATGAATGGCAGGAGGCAGATCAAATCTAGCAAATTAGGCCTTGTGCAATCATCTGTCCTCGATAGTATAGTGGTTAGTATCCCCGCCTGTCACGCGGGAGACCGGGGTTCAATTCCCCGTCGGGGAGGAGCAAAATCATTTTCCCTGTAAAGTCTGGTTTCAGAGTGGACATTTCTCTGACAGGCTGCAAACCATGTACAATTACTTGCTGACGAATTTTGTGCACCTAGAATAAAAGGGGCACTGCCTACTCAGAAGGCATCTTTTACGCCAACTCCAATGTGCAACCTCAAGTTGAAAAGACTACTTAGCAGAGCGTGGTTTCGATCCACGGACCTCTGGGTTATGGGCCCAGCACGCTTCCACTGCGCCACTCTGCTCTTGCATCTCTAGTCACTCCTAGTTGCCTTTAAACCACAGACTCATAGATGATGCAATACTCATCAATGCCTCACTGCAATGTTTATTGTCGACATAGGGCCTTATTCCCCTTTTAACTACTTCATTCTCTCACCATGATAATTCCCACCCTCTTTCCGTTTTTGTCATGTTCATCTGTTCCCCATGAATGGCAGGAGGCAGATCAAATCTAGCAAGTTAGGCCTTGTGCAATCATCTGTCCTCGATAGTATAGTGGTTAGTATCCCCGCCTGTCACGCGGGAGACCGGGGTTCAATTCCCCGTCGGGGAGGAGCAAAATCATTTTCCCTGTAAAGTCTGGTTTCAGAGTGGACATTTCTCTGACAGGCTGCAAACCATGTACAATTACTTGCTGACGAATTTTATGCACCTAGAATAAAAGGGGCACTGCCTACTCAGAAGGCATCTTTTACGCCAACTCCAATGGGCAAGCTCAAGTTGAAAAGACTACTTAGCAGAGCGTGGTTTCGATCCACGGACCTCTGGGTTATGGGCCCAGCATGCTTCCACTGCGCCACTCTGCTCTTGCATCTCTAGTTACTGCTAGTTGCCTTTAAACCACAGACTCATAGATGATGCAATACTCATCAATGCCTCACTGCAATGTTTATTGTAGACATAGGGCCTTATTCCCCTTTTAACTACTTCATTCTCTCACCATGATAATTCCCACCCTCTTTCCGTTTTTGTCATGTTCATCTGTTCCCCATGAATGGCAGGAGGCAGATCAAATCTAGCAAGTTAGGCCTTGTGCAATCATCTGTCCTCGATAGTATAGTGGTTAGTAGGGACCTTTAGCAAACCCAACGTAGCTCATTAAACGCAGACGTAGTAGTGCTAAAGGGATAGGCTACGTCTACGTTTATTAAGCTTTTACGTGGTTGCTAAAGGTCCCTAATATCCCCGCCTGTCACGCGGGAGACCGGGGTTCAATTCCCCGTCGGGGAGGAGCAAAATCATTTTCCCTGTAAAGTCTGGTTTCAGAGTGGACATTTCTCTGACAGGCTGCAAACCATGTACAATTACTTGCTGACGAATTTTGTGCACCTAGAATAAAAGGGGCACTGCCTACTCAGAAGGCATCTTTTACGCCAACTCCAATGGGCAAGCTCAAGTTGAAAAGACTACTTAGCAGAGCGTGGTTTCGATCAACGGACCTCTGGGTTATGGGCCCAGCACGCTTCCACTGCGCCACTCTGCTCTTGCATCTCTAGTCACTGCTAGTTGCCTTTAAACCACAGACTCATACATGATGCAATACTCAGCAATGCTTCACTGCAATGTTTATTGTTGACATAGGGCCTTATTCCCCTTTGAACTACTTCATTCTCTCACCATGATAATTCCCACCCTCTTTCCGTTTTTGTCATGTTCATCTGTTCCCCATGAATGGCAGGAGGCAGATCAAATCTAGCAAGTTAGGCCTTGTGCAATCATCTGTCCTCGATAGTATAGTGGTTAGTATCCCCGCCTGTCACGCGGGAGACCGGGGTTCAATTCCCCGTCGGGGAGGAGCAAAATCATTTTCCCTGTAAAGTCTGGTTTCAGAGTGGACATTTCTCTGACAGGCTGCAAACCATGTACAATTACTTGCTGACGAATTTTATGCACCTAGAATAAAAGGGGCACTGCCTACTTAGAGGGCATCGTTTATGCCAACTCCAATGGGCAAGCTCAAGTTGAAAAGACTACTTAGCAGAGCGTGGTTTCGATCCACGGACCTCTGGGTTATGGGCCCAGCACGCTTCCACTGCGCCACTCTGCTCTTGCATCTCTAGTCACTGCTAGTTGCCTTTAAACCACAGACTCAGACACAGAATAAGTCCGTACATAATTATTAGGGACCTTTAGCAACCACGTAAAAGCTCATTAAACGTAGACGTAGCCTATCCCTTTAGCACTACTACGTCTGCGTTTAATGAGCTACGTCAGGTTTGCTAAAGGTCCCTATTATGAATGCTCTAAAATGTTTCCCCTGCTTTGATAGCTCACACTGGGAGAAATGGTGTACCGGTAATCTATATATAAGTCATAGTAGGGACCTTTAGCAAACCCAACGTAGCTCATTGAACTCGTATCCTATGCCTTCAGCACTGCTACGTCTGCGTTTTATGAGCTTTTACGTGGTTACGTAAAGCCCCCTACTGTCTATAGGCCTTTTCCATTTGTGTCGGAATTTCTGAATATTTCATCAAATCAATCCTACGTCTATCCTTTATGCATTGAAAGAAAGAGCTTACCTTCCAGAAGACGCTGATCTCTTTAGAGTACTTTTTAGAAAAGTGAGAGAGGTTTGTTCTGAAAGCCACCACACCGCGCGAACAGTAGTTATGGTCCTTCTTCTTGCTCGTCTTGCTGTTAGATGATGAATTCTGGAAGTAATGCCTTACACTTAGTCGTGTGTATTATGATAAATGTTGTCTGGAAATATAGCTTGTCACGAAATATATGTGTCAAAATTTCTTCTTTTTTTCCCCATGATTTTCCAAATTGTAATTGTATTATTTAGTCAGAGGAGTAACGTATTTTCATTAACAGGAATCATTAAGAGTTTACGTTGTGCCATCAGCAAAACCCTTCATTAATAATTGAGTTTTTATGATAGTAGATGAGCTCCAGTTCTGTGTGTCCCCATATGAATTCCAAAAGCAGATCACCTGAAAGTCAGACACTGCCTGGCTTTCAGGTGAGATTGCTTTCGAGGACAGTGACGCCCACTTTTCTGAGGGTGTAGAACACTTACATGTTTGTCCTCATGGTCCCCCTCTCTGATGTCCATCAGGAGTTCCTCGTCCGCCCTGTCTGCTTCATCTGGGCCCTCCTCCACGTTAACCATCAGCGTCTCTGGCACCCGGATCTTTGTGTGAGAAGGGCGAATATTAACCCATATTAACCCCTTAAAAATATTAGGGTATAATGTTTTAACCATTTAAGAACGACATGTCGCTAAAGGATGACATTTGTCGTCATGATACACCGACGCAGCCCCGTTGAGTAACTCTCTGGTGCTGCATCAGGGACCTTTAGCTAACCCGACGTAGCTCATTCCCACTGGGCACAAAATTCAGTTCAATGTTGAATCAGCGGTGAATCAACATTGAATCAACGTTGGCAACCAGTTATCAATGTTGATTCAATGTTTTGTGCCCATTGGGTTAAACGTTGACGTATCCTACTACTATGTCTGCGTTTAATGAGCTTTTACGTGGTTGCCAAAGAGATAATTATGATGTGTTAATGCATTTGTCATTTATTTGGACGATAAATATATATCGTACATAAACTACGATTTTAGAGTACCAACCTTGAGGGGAGGTGGCAGTTTGCGATCCACTGGACCATCTCCTGACCTATGGCTCTCCCTACCATTGGGGGACTGTGGGAAGAAGCGTTCCTTGGGAGAGGACCTGAAGGGGGAGGCTGGTAGGGACTGCGTCTGGACGTAGTTGTCTACCAGGTCAGCTGATGTGGTGAAGCTCTGGCCATACTTGCGGCGTTCCTCTGTCTGCTTTGCTGTGGCTCTGGAGGACAGTTGTAACCAGTTTGCAGAGGCCTCCTTCAGTGCTGGGCTCGCCGGGGCAGACATGGTGGGAGAGATCTATGTAAACTGGATGGACAAAGAGAGACGTATATTGAGTCAATTTATTTCAGAATTCAAGGCTGTAACAACAGGTTTAATTAAGTATTGCAAGCAATCTGACTCATCACCAAATAGATAGAAGGAAATACCCTTCAGCCCAGCGAATTTTAGATTTTAACATGTCAGAAATCTTTACAGACTTATATGTAGACAGGTTAACTTTCAATTAAAATAAGTGCTTATTTCTTTTTTTAAATAGGTACAATATCTCCTATGGGAATACAAGTAAAAAAACTGTAAACCGGATAACAATAACAATCTGCAAATTGCCTATACCGAATGCTGTCTTCTGGTAGATCTAAGGTGAATTACCTCGCACTATGCTTCTGTTTATATGAATTATCGAGGCACTACACCCTAAGAAAAGTGAGAGTCATTGTCGCTAAAACTACCCTCACCTGAGAGTCAGGCAGTGTCTGACTCTCAGGTGAGGGTAGTTTGACAATGACTCTCGCTTTTCTGTGTGTGTAGCTCTACCCACAATCACAAGGGTTTCCACATGTATTCATGCAAATCTTAAATGATAAATACAGCCCTATTTATTGGTAGTATGAAAACCTCCACTGTTAGTGTGCTCTGATTGTTCTCAGCTGTAAAAAGTATAAAAGCTACACACGACTAAGCCATTTTAGTTCCCTCTATATGAGGATTTATCTGATATAAGTATTTCGAATTCCTCCGTTTCTATGCACCTTCAATAAAAAATAATTAGAGTATTGCGGTTAAGGGAGTATTAAGGGAGTCCGGGTTGCCTCCAGAATGACTCCCTTAGGTGACTCCCTGGCCTACCTAAGGAAGTCACCTGGGGGAGTCAGATAGTTCCCTGACTCACCTAAGGGAGTCACATAAGGACCTGAGCTCCCCTAAAGAGGTGGGGGGGGGTCATTCTGGAGGCAGCCTGGACTCCCCTTTGACGCTGTTTCTTTTCTCTGTATTGCCCCTGCCAGTCTGATAAGAGTTTATAGATTAACTTCTGATCAACTCTGGAATTTACCATCTAGACCTATAGCTATAATCATAGTGGTTCAGGAAGTATAGACTTTCACTTTGTTGACCCTGGTTTATACTTCTGGGGGCATGTAAGCTATCGGTATGTCTTTTATGTTTAGAAGAAATTGCTCGCATGATATTAAAACTGCATCGCTTAAAATATTGGCCAAGCAAAATATATAACGATTCATATCTATTATCATTAGACCTATAGTGCAGGGGATAATGTAGATGATGGCTATAGAAGAGAATATCTGGTGAGAATAACCAAGGATTTGATATATCTCTATGGAATAACATTATACTGTATTTTTTAAAATTGTACATCTGGCTGTTATCCTGCCCAATGGGTTTGCCATAGTGGCTTGTTTAAGCTCCAGGTCTTCAAAAAAGCGCCGGTCATTGAATAAGCGCCAGGTGTAGAGTGGTATTGTAAAAACATGTTCATGCACTAAATGCTGGTACATGTATTGAATATGCGCATGGGGTAAATACTATATTTGAAATCCTTAGCCCAGATACAGGTCACTATACGATAAAGGGATTTCCCCAGGGACAGGGGTTATTTCTCCAACTATTCCATTGCATTCTGTATGCTTCTATGGACGTGTTATCCATTCAGTGGATTCACCATAATAATAAGACAGTTGCATCTACAACAAAGCAAGTGTAGTACTACGCAGTGATCAATATATATTATAGTGATCAATAGTAATGCAATTTACCACAAATTAACTTACCTTTTGACTTGGTTATAATCTTCACATGTGCATCGATTCGTTGTACCGTTGTTGTAAGCCAGGAATACGTTATGTGAGAGGAACAGGGTCACAGAGTGGTAAGATAGCAGCAGTGTCTAACCCGTTAAGGGCCGCACAGTGCTTTGATGCACTAATGCATCATGATGCAGGAATACAGCATTGGCTAATGGCTCCCCCATGATGCATGGATTCAAGCACCATGCTAAACATACGGAGTTGATACACTCCCGAGGGGTCGGCACGATGAGTATACTCACCAGGGTTGCATTCATGCATCATGACGACCACGGACATAATTATGGCGTATATTAAAGCACCATGCGGGCCTTAATGGGTTAAGATAGTAGGCTACTCTGTTTACACTATATGAAGGTTAAGTAGATGTGTTATCTATAGATACAGATATAATGTCCCACTATCTTAACTTCCACTTGGAACTGAGCTATCCAGAGATATAAATCAATCAACTACTGTCCTATGAATGGATTGCCATTTTAAATACTATAGTATGTGCTATCAGTTATCCAAGTGCTAAGATAGTAGTTAGGCACCAGTGGGAGCGTCGACATTAAAAAAAATCAAATCTTAAAAGCGATAATCTTAAAAACGTTACAAACTTATCTTTAAGATTATAACATTTATATAAGATTATCAGTCTTGTTCTAACACCAGAGGGCACCACCATATTGGGGTAAAATTAACACTGCGCGCCCCCCCTTTCCTCCCACATATCCTATGTAGGCTATGATAGGCCTACATCAGTAAAGCTAAAAGCAATTAATTGGGTCGGTTATGGGTGTGTTGTCCCCCCCCCCCAAAAAAAAAAGAAGAAAAGGGGGGGAAAAGAAAAAGAGCAGAGCCCCTGATGTATACAATAGTGCTAGTAGTGACGCCATCGTATCAGTATACAAGGCTATGGTAAATAAAATTAATGTTATAATCTAAAATGTTATTAACTTTAAGATTGCAACGTTAAAGATTATCCATTTTAATATTGGAAATATGTTTTTGGGGAGTATTATCCTGATGAGCAGAAATTAGCTTACCCTTTAGAGATGGCATAATGGTTCAAAGTATCGTGTTCATTTGTCGTCATGATGCATAAATCCAGCATTGGTGAGTAACTCGACATCACTTGCCTAATACCCGCTTTATATACTACTTATATTATCTAACACATACTCTTACCTCTTTTTCACGTATTTTCTTATAATGCGGGATAGATGGTGTAGCTGTGATACACTAGAGGCTACTATAGCAGTCTGAGATTATAGGGAATATACTTAAACCTGGTTAACCCTTTAATGTCCGCAGAGTGTGCTAATGCATTATGTCCTTTGTTGTCATAATATGTGAAGTAACCAATTAAGCGCATAATGCATGAAAACACTATACGGCCCTTAAAGGGATTGTAACAGTTACTTTTTAAGAAGCTTTATTGACCATAATTTCTTGTAATGGGCGAGCACGTTCTGCCAACACGGGCAGTTGAGTAATGTACAAACAACAATATTATAGTTCATGGTGTTGTCCTCGTTAAATTGTCAAGTGCATTGGGTCATACGCACCTATGACACATTTCATTACTTTCAATCGACATGCCTAAACAGTTTCCCATGGAGACTCTGGGCAACCCATATCCCCATTATATTAACCCTTTCATGTTGCTAAAAGGCAGCATTTGTCACCATGATGCGCCAACTCAGGCCCGGCGAGTTAACTATGTTTTTTTATATCCTCTACCACTTGCCGCTGAACAGGATATAGTATGTTCTTCTTTTTTAAATTTCATGAAAGGACCATTGTGCTTTATAGATGGTGGCGGTAATTGTGCACTGCATATACCCATTCAATAACATTCAGGGCAGACTAATAAAGTAGGGAAATGGTATGTTCATGTGGCAAGTAGAAACCAGTTTACCCAAGGTGGTGTGTGCCATACTATTATTATAGCACATCGATTTATACAAAATTGACAAATAGGATTGATTTATAGGGCGCCATCCATACATTTTGAATTTTGATATTCATAAACAGCAGACCACATGCATAAAAAAAGACAAGTGATGAGTCTTTTATTAAATGGGGTAGCCTGATAATAGTGACCAGTTCCTTTTTTACTCGGATCACAAATCAAAGAAATACGTCGTAAACATTTTTTTAGCAACTTTGTTATTACAAATTACACCCCCCCCCCCGACCAGCCCAACCCCTACCCCAGAGTGAGGCAAATAACCAGGCAACATCCGATGTAGGGTCGATTCAGGTAAAGCGAACCATAGATAAAGCGAACCAGTTGGAGCATTTTGCAGTGCACTGACCATGGACATGTATAAATAATTTCTGGCTATCATTAAATTAAAACTATGAGTGATAAGCTTTCTTTAAAATCCTAAAACATTATATTTGAGTGTATCCGTACATGCATTATAACACCCCAAAGTTACCACAATGACAAAAATTGCATAATCGCTGCCTCCGACTTTTTTGAACAGAAATTTTAAAAGTTAGTTAAATATGTGAAAGCCCATATATAATTTATATATTAAGGTTTTAAAATAATGTTTGTGGGTTTTTTATTTTTTTTAAATGCTTAAAATGAAAATCTGCTGTGAAAATCATTTAGAATTAAAAGATTCTTTTTGGTTCGCTTTATCTCAAATATTGAGATAAAGCGAACCAGTTATTTTAGATAAACCGAACCGGCATCTAAATCTGTCTTATGACTAGTTTTGGGGGCATCTGTAGGCCCTCTGTGACACTTAGGCATATATGTGTTTATTTTTCAGCGATGATAAATCTTTTAAAATAGTTTTTACCAAGTTTTGTGTGTATTGTCGGGTATTGTGTTCAATAACTATCAAATATTTCAGAAATAATTCAGAAGGACGTCTATTTTGGCTGAACAAAATAGCCTCATAGACTACAGGTATTTGATATCCACACCTTCAGTTATCATAACAAAAGTGTCAATTATATTTTTGTAATTTAGAGTTACGTTCCTTAGAATTAAAGAACATTTGCCTTATTCTATTAAATATGGCCCAAATGGGAGTGGATGTGGGTTATTAGGTCACAACTAGGCCCCTTATAGGCCTATAGGTCATATGGCTAGGCCTAGGCCTAGTGGTAGGCCTATGTGTGTTCTTGGAACCAAATTTCGCAAATGCCATTTTGTTAAGCTTACGTCTACACATTAGGAAATCAAAGTGGATGCTATCTGTGTATAAAATACTGTTGAAATCATATGAAGTGCCCCTGTAACTCACAAAATGCATAGTCCCCTATAACCTTATAGGACTAAGAGGCCCTTTAAGCATATTGCTGTTGATTTTCATACAGACTTAATATTGGTTCTTAGATGGTGCCGCCTTCTATGTAGCATTTTCATTAGATTCTGTGTCCTAGCAGAACACCGAATTGTAAGTGAATTTGAGCAGTTGCACTGTGCTGTTTGGAGTTGTAGAAACCAAAACCATGAATCATGAAGCATAGCAATGCTGATGCAAGTTGACTCAAAGGTGTCTGTAAAACCAAAGACTGCTGGGCACTACTGGTTTGCAGGTTTCATGAAGCGACACTCTAACTTCTCTTTAACCCTTTAAGGGCCACTGTTGCCACTGGACAGCATCTTTATACCCCCAAAAAAGCTGCTCCTGCCACTGGGAAAAAAAAGGAACTGTCAATAAGAGAAAATTAATCTCTTATTGTCAATAAAGTGAATTATATCCTGGTATTGACAGTTTGAACTGTCAATAAGGGAATTATATCCAAGTATTGGCAGTTTGAACGGTCAACATTGATTTCTACTATTAACAGATTGCCCTGTTGATAGCTGGCCCACCTTGATTGAAGTGGAAAACTTTCCTCTTTGACGGTTCAGACTGTCAATGGTGGGATATCTTTCTCTTATTGACAGTTCAAACTGTCAATAGTGGTAAATTATAGTGTTATTGACAGTTCTTTGCCGAACTCTCAAAAGTAGGAATTTCCTCTCTTATTGACAGTTCTTTATTACTGTCATTACCCTGAGAGCGATTTTGGTGGAAAAGTCAATCTTTAGTGTAAAACCGATTGTTGGGGCAAAACAGATTGCTGGGGCAAAACCGATTTTTGGGGCAGAACTGATTTTTTGGGGGCAAAACCAATTTTGGGTCCAAAACTGATTTTGGGTCCAAAACTGATTTTGGGTCCAAAAGTGATTTTGGGTCCAAAAAACCCCCACTTCCTCAAGTCCACTACCACCTCCTCACGTCCACTACCACTTCCTAACGTTGGAGATAAGGAGGGGTTGGACGTGAGGGAATGGCGTTGGACGTGAGAAAAGGGGTTGAATGTGAGGCAGGGGGTTGGATGTGCGGGAGGGAGTTGGATGTGAGGGAGGAGGTTGAGGAGATGGTACTGGACATGAGGAAGTGGAAGTGGACGTGAGTAGAAGGTAATGGACGTGAGGAGATGGTAGTGGACGTGAGGAGAAGGTAGTGGACGTGAGGGACAGGTAGTGGACGTGAGGAGAAGGTAATGGACGTGACGAGATGGTAGTGGATGTGAGGGACAGGTAGTGGACATGAGGAGAAGGTAGTGGACGTGAGGGACAATAGTGGAAGTGGAAGTGAGGAGGTGGAAGTGGAAGTGAGGAGATGGTAGTGGACTTGAGGAGAAAGTAGTGGACATGAGGGGAAAGTAGTGGACGTGAGGGGAAAGTAGTGGACGTGAGGGGAAAGTAGTGGACGTGGGGGGAAGGTAGTGGATGTGAGGGGAAGGTAGTGGACGTGAGGAAGTGGTAGTGGACGTGAGGAAATGGTAGTGGACATGAGGAGAAAGTAGGGGACGTGAGGGGAAGGTAGTGGACGTGAGGAAGTGGTAGTGGACGTGAGGAGGAGGTAGTGGACGTGAGGGATGTGGATACAGAATGATTTGTTAGAGACAGTGAAATGGACGTGGGACAGGGGTTGGACATATGACAGAGTTGTGGACGTATGACAGGGGTTGGACGTATGGCAGGTTGTGGCCTATGCATGGACAGGGGGCCTATGGCCAGGGTGCCAAAAGACTGGGGGCCTAAGATCTGGAGGGCCTGAAGGCAGGGGGCCTGTAATCAGGGTGCCTAAAGGCAGGGTGCCTAAAATCCAAGTGCCTAAAGTCTGTGTACCATCCAAGAGTAAGCCCAGATGAGGGGGCAAAAGCCCCTAACTCTTCTCACCAGCAGTCGCAGATCAGAGGGCCAGAAACTAGTAGTCAGAGATCAGAGTCCCACAAACCCCAGCAGAACCTGACCCCGTCCCCCAAAGAAAAAGACAAAATCAATTAGTTATATGGTTGCCATGGTAAGCATGTGGTCATGACAACCATAAAGTATCATTGAGTAGATAGTTCTCTCACAGAGCTTCGATTTAAGATACTAAACAACCGTATATGTTGAAATGCATATCATCTGGGGAGGATTCCCCTTTTTTCTTAACGCAAAAGTTTTAAGGGTGGCCATCTTGGAAAATGGCCGCCTTACCCCCACCCATCAGGTGCATATGACCAAAGAAATAAACTTCAGCCTTGTACACGTATAAGTATTAAAACATTTGGTCTCACAAAATCCCTCATAAGGGGGAGGGTTTCTGTTTCTGTCTCATGGTCTTAATAGGACCACTGGTTCGCTTTTCCAAAATTTTGGGTTCGCTTTATCTAATTCTTCATATAAAGCGAACCACTATTTTTTTCCCTTAGAGTTGGCCTGACATCAAGACAACACACATTATAAAAATTATTTCTATTGTATCACATACATCCATGGCCCTAGTTAATTCATGGAATAGATCAAATTTGGAAAATGATTTTATTAGGGACTTTTGGAGGGTAAAGCAAAAAGTGGTTCGGTTTACCTGAAGCGACCCTATGACCATGGATACTCGTGGAACTTCCCATCGCGTGTTGGTAGGTCCCTGGGAGGACAGTGGTTAACCGCACTGGGTGTTTGTCAGCATAATATATGTGGAGTGTGGCAAGCCAAATGTTCACCCTCCATATCAACCTTCTTTTCCTTTTTATCGAAGTTCGAAACTTACTTATGCCAAAGAAATATTGAAATATGTGCGATCCTACATATTGTTAAATGAAGGCGGCAAAGCACTGACCTGCCACCTGGTGTGCAAATAAATGTGACGTCACAAGCTATGGTGGCCATCATGAATGAAGACGTTCGTCCGGTCTTTCTGTCCGTATTTACCGAATTCCAAGAGGTTATGGGCCCAGGAACGCTTGGATCTACGGTTGAAGGATTGGAGTAAATGACAGACGATTTTGAGGGTCGGATGGGCATTGGAAGTCCGACTTTGAGACACGTGAAAGTCGGCGAGTTGGACGGTACGGGGAGAGTGCCTCGTGAACGTTGATGCCAGGAGGGTCTGTGTCTGTTGTGTCTTGTGTAGACTAGGACGACGTGGCGTGTGTCAGACAGTTACAGACAGTGGCAGGACTTACAGTGGACTTGTATGATGCCAGGAGGGTCTGTGTCTGTTGTGTCTCGTGTAGACTAGGACGACGTGGCGTGTGTCAGACAGTTACAGACAGTGGCAGGACTTACAGTGGACTTGTATGATGCCAGGAGGGTCTGTGCCGGGGGTCTGTGTCTGTTGTGTCTCGTGTAGACTAGGACGACGTGGCGTGTGTCAGACAGTTACAGACAGTGGCAGGACTTACAGTGGACTTGTATGATGTCAGGAGGCTCTGTGTTGTGTCTTGTGTACACTAGAAGGTCGTGGTGTGTGTGTGTGTGTGTGTGACTGCAGGTGACGTCAGGAGACTGCAGGTGACACCAGGAAGGCCTGTGTAGTGTATACGACGTGGGGTGTGTGTGGTAACCAGAGGACAGTTATAGTGGAGTCTACATGGGATGTGTAGTAGTGCTGTCGAGTTACAGAGATGAAACACACGGGAATACGTCATGGGGTGTGTCAGACAGTTACAGGGAGTTACAGACGGTGGTATAAGAGTTACAGTGGACTTGTATGATGCCAGGAAGGTGACGTCAGGAGACTGCATGTGACGTCAGGAGACTGCATGTGACGTCAGGGGACTGCAGGGAGGAAGTACAATTGGCTGTAGAATCTTGAGTTGCTGTGTTGAAGGCTCAAGTGAACTGTATGATAGCAATGTGTTACAGTTGTGGTTCTGTATGATAGCAATGTGTTACAGGTGTGGTTCTGTATGATAACATTGTGTTACAGGTGTGTTTCTGTATGATAGCAATGTGTTACAGGTGTGTTTCTGTATGATAGCATTGTGTTACAGTTGTGGTACTGTATGATAGCATTGTGTTACAGTTGTGAACTGACTCAATAGGATGTGGAATGAAGTTTGCTTTGAGACAGTATTCTGAAAGTCTGGGAGCTTGTAGGAGTAGACTATGGGAACTGTGCATGCAGGTAGTCTGGAGACTCCAGGAAGTAGACTTTGAGGCATCACTTGTGGACAAGTGTTTGTGGACAGTATGCTGAAAGCTGGGAAAACTTCTGATTCTTATTAGTGGACCTTGATGCATGAAAATGTGGACAGTTTGGCAAACTGAAGGTCTGGAGATTTTTAAGATGTCATCTGAGAGTTACGGTGTGAGAAGGAGCCGGAATGAGTACCAGCAAGGCCAGGAGGAGCCAGTACTGTATGAGACTGCAGGAACTGAGGGCAATGTGTTATTTTGCTGTTAGTGTAGGGAGGTGAGGGCTGAAGCCTCACATGGAAATGAAGTACTGGTGACCTCTCTTTCCAAGTTTTAGGTATTATGTTTTAATTAAATAATAATAGCAGGTGATTGCTATTTGTTTAGTTTGATATAAAACATATGAAAGACCTATTGTATATTATCACCTTTTAATAGCTAAGGTTTATATGCTATTTAGTGTATTATGTAACAACATACTATTATTTATATGTATTTTGATAGAGGCTCCTGATCCCTTGAGCTCCATACAGCTAACTTTATAGGTAGCACTTAGCCAAACGCTGTCTTCCAAATATAGTCCAAGTAATTTAAAAAGTGTTTCAAATGTGACAAAAGTTTTGTCGCTCGAAAATGTGTGTGATAAAAGCTATTTGATTTGGTTAACTAGTACTTAAGGGTCAGGTTTATATTTTCTCTGAAAAGATATGATACTTATGTGTATTTTGATAGCGGCCTTATAAAATTGGAGTATGTTTTACCGGTATTTATTGATAGCAGCCGTGTTATTGATGTTGAATCACAGGTCTTGGTGCATGCTCTATGCTCAAGGGTTTTACCGGTACTAAATGGCTGTATATCTTGAACGAGTGATAATTTACTGTTGATATTTAATTAGGCGTTTAAAGACTGACATAAAACTCCTGAACTGTGATAAGAATAGTGATACGGTATAATGTTGCATAATGATTGTGTACATCGATGCTCGGCTCAAGGGCTCTGTGACGAACGCCAAAATATATAATTCTCATTTTGATCAATAAGATTCACGACACGGTTTATCATTGTATAACAAACGAGTAAACTGTTATTTGAATTATAGGTTCTGTGAAGAATCCTTAGTATTGAACACTGTGATAGCTAGTATACACATATACCCCCTGTTGTAACTATAACAAAATTCATTTGAACTTCACTTAAAATCCTACCGGTACTTAACTTAATTTAACGAAATAATGTAAATTCCAAATGCTTTCATCAAATGGACTGAATCTTGTAAAAATTTATAATGATAACTATTAATTTTCTAGACTCGGCCAAATCGACAAGGTGGGAGGAGGCACATGCGCTTATACAGCAGAACACATAACGTACTCGTCAAATTTATTTATGCATTTGAACATAAGCAATGCAGACATTGAAATTCAGTGGTTGCAAGTTGAAAAGGGTAAAAACAAAAAATGCTTAATAGCTAATGTTTATAGACCCCCTGATGGCACTGTAAATGGTTTCATAACTGCTCTAAGTGACAAATTAACTAGTGTGCATCAACTCGACGACTACGAAGTAATTGTTGTTGGAGATTTTAACATTGATGCTTTAATAAATAGTATTGATAAAGATAATTTGTATAACGCTATGGATGATTGTCATTTGAAACAGTTAATTAAGAATCCTACTCGCACTGCCGTCAGAGTTAATCAAGAAACAGGTAGAAGAACCCTGAGTTCAACATGTATTGACTTAATGTTTACAAATAGCACCCGTGTTTTAAAATCAGGGGTTGGTTGCTTGAATGTAAGTGACCACATGCCGATTTACATAGTGTTGAAACACAAAAGTTATAAGATCCCTGCAAGATTTTTTACAGGCAGATCTTATAAAAACTATGATCGTTTATTATTTGAACAAATGTTTAACGATAAAGACTGGTCAGAATTTGACGATTGTATGAGTGTACATAGATGTTGGGATATCTACTTAAGCTACATGATTGAGGTATTAAATATTATGTGTCCAGTGAGAACATTTAGAATTAAGGGTAAAGAGGAACCCTGGATGAATCCTGATTTGTTAAGTAGAATTAGAGATAAGAATTATGCCATGAAAAGAGCAAAAAGGACAAATAGGATTGGAGATTGGCTAGCAGTATCTGATCTAAAGAATGCAGTTTGTCTCGAGGTAAGAGAAGCCAAACGTGCATATATCTTAGACCAACTCCAATCTGATGGTTCTAATTCTAAAAAATTCTGGTCTGCTATGAAGGAATTGGTGCCTTCAAATGGTTTGGCCTCGAAACAGATAAATTTAGTTGATGCCGCTGGAGAGTCTGTAAATACTGATGACACAGCCACTTTTATAAATTCATATTTTGCAGAAATAGGCCCTAAATTAGCCGAAAACCAAAATGCTCCTTGGTCTTTTGATGGTGTCGAATGTCAAAATGAAATGCCGGATTTCAGAGTTGACACTCCTACTCTTATAAAGGTGGTACAAAGTTTGGATTGCACTAAATCATCTTCCATTGAACATGTATCTACTAAGGTGTTCCAACATGGTATTCTTTGCAAACCTGATCGCTTTCTAAAAATGTTAAATTTGTCTTTAGAAACTAATGAAATCCCCTTGTCATGGAAATCAGCATTGGTCACCCCTCTACCTAAAGGTGGAGACTCTAGCAATGTCACAAACTTAAGACCTATTAGCCAATTGCCAGTACCTGGGAACATATTAGAGAGAATAGTCCATACCAAATTAACTGAACACTTAGATTTAAACCATATTTTATTAGATGAGCAAGGGGGCTACCGCAAATCACGCTCGACTATCGACACCATTTCAAAATTAACAAATGATATTTTAAGAAATAGAAATATAGGAAATATAACTTTAGCAGCCTTCATTGATATAAAGAAGGCTTTTGATTCTGTAAATTACTTAATATTATTTGAAAAATTAAAATTAGCAGGAATTCGAGGAAACATTTTAAATTGGATAAAAAATTATTTGGACTCTAGAACTCAAAAAACTAAAGCAAATAATCAAATTTCACAATCTGCTAGCCTTACTTGCGGTGTCCCCCAAGGTTCTATTTTAGGCCCCCTATTTTTCTTAATCTACATAAACGATATAAATACCCTGGATGATGGTGTAAAAACTTTATTATATGCAGATGACTCGGTTTTATATGTTTCTGGACGCTTTTTGCCTGAATTGGAAAACAAATTACAAAATTCAATGACAAATTTTATAAATTGGACCGTAAAAAATAAACTAACATTAAATGAATCAAAGACTAAATTAATGATTTTTGCCTCATCCAGGAAATTACCTATGTTACATACTAACCACGTAAACATCCAGGCAAATGGTCAGCGTCTAAAGTTTGTGGACAGTTTTAGATATTTAGGGGTCACGTTGGACTGTGAATTAAATATGATGGCGCATTTAAAAGAATTAAAAAAGACTGTAGGTTATAAATCATATTTATTAAATAAGTTGAGAGGTTATCTCCCAACAAATACTTTGTTGTTTATTTACAAGGTATACACACTGCCCCTGTTTGATTATGGTGATATACTCTATGCACATTCAAATGGAGACATGCTTGAAGTGCTACAACGCGTTCAAAACAGGTGCCTTAAATATTGCTTAAAATTGCCAAGGCTAACACATACAGATTACGTACACCAAGAGGCAAGTATGCCCAAGCTCTGTGACAGACGTCTATACCATCAAAGAATATATGGTTATAAAAGAGCCCAATGTCGTCAATTTACTGATAATAGACAAAGGGTAACTCGTGCTGCTCAAGCTCCTGTATTATTCTATAGTCTAGTTCATGCTACCTCATATGAGCGCAGCATAGAGGTATCTGTAGGTAGAATCTGGAATGAATTACATCACACAGTTAGAAATTCCGTGAGTTTATCCCAATTTAAAAGTTTAATGAAAATTCTACTTGTTAACACAATCCCTGTAAATCAACATCCTTGAGGTATTATTGAATTTCTGGAAATATATGTAATCGGCTTAATATTAAAATGTCCATCATATTGCTAAGACATACTGTACATGTCCTGTAAAGTCCTGTTGGTTCGGTCCATCAATGATCTATTCTGGTATATTTTACTTTAATTAAG